>CM054817.1:27638043-28217469 GCA_028984105.1 Lavandula angustifolia
CTTTTCCTAACAACGGTACGCATCTTCTTTCATTATCACTTATTTATATCTAAACAAAATATGCCCCCATAAGTCATAACAATAAATTAGATATTTATTACATTCCATGATCTATCATGATTTTCTAATTTTCTAATTTTTATTGTTTAATCATCTTATTTTAATAATTTACATGATACTATCTGTTTAACATGTAATAAAAGAAATCCTTCCGGACTCCCGACATACATGCCACTAGTGCATAACGATTTAATATTTTATATTAAAACTATTAAAATGAAAAACTTTTTTTGCTTTTGTGTTACCGCTCGTAATTATTACAAAGAGCTTACAAAACTTCACTCATATTACAAACTCCTAATTATTCAATGCTGTTGATAAAACTAGTTTAATGTAATATTAAGTTTCATAATCCTTCCTTGTGTGACCATCACTACCAACACCTCTGCGCATCGGCCGTGTCATTTCCTGAAAAATATTTTAATGATAGGGATGAGTACGACTACTCAGTGGGGAAATACATTTATCCGAATTATAAACGATACCGAAATTAAACATGATAACATAAACATGGTAACATAGCATGGTTGGTCGGAACACCCATAGACATAACAACCCGTAGGCCCCGAAGGTCCCTCGCTGATACAAGCTCATCGACCTTATATCCATCATTCATAGATTCATTGATCCTGTATTATAGTCACATAGAAACTCAAATAAAAAATATAATAAGGATTAACATAAAAATTCTCCACCTTAACATTGACTTGAAGAAAATAGTGGATATCAATGTTTAAGTCCTGCAAGCCGATCTTATACGTGTAAATTTATCTTAATGACTCTACATGGAATGTGATACATGCATCAACAATTTCAATAATTCATAAATAGACATAGATCAAAATAATCAAACCAAAATGTATATTATACATAATCTACTTATTAACATGCAACTTTAATGATTTCATCTATTAAACATAATCATACTTCTATTGATAATTCATTCATACATTGAGTAATTCGGCAACTCGTGAAATAAATGAATGAAATCATAAAAGCATTGTCATAGAAATTATAGATCTCTAACATTAACAACATATTACCTATTCCATCACAATAAAACGTATCATTATCAAGAATTCATTTAATAGTAACATTAAAACTTTTGTTTTTCAATCTGCATGTATGTTGACAAAAGATTTGGCATAACAAGAAATAAATTAACAAATAAATAATAAACGTATTCTAAAAATTCTATATTTTTAACATGAATGACCGAACATATAGTATATCCCATTAAAATTCATAATGGTCAAAAACAACACAAAAAAACATGAAAAACAATTTTCTATCAAGCTCATGGACATGCTGTCAAAAACTGGTAGGTTATCAATAACAATTTTTAACAAATACTTATCATGCTTGTAAAATTCTAAAAAACTATTAAAGTATACTAGACCTACCTAGAAAGATTCTCCTAAATTTTCACGATGATATGACGAAGAGAAGATGTGAAAAATAATTCACGAAACAATTTCTACTTTTGCTGGTAGAATTTCAAAAATCTCATATGAAACTATATTATGATCGACTAAAGAGGTATTTATAGGCCTAGAAATAATTATCTAAAGATCCTAATCATATAAAGTATCAAATATATTTTACCCATAATTATTTTCGAATTTATATCATTTAGATAAAATTTAATCTATCACTTACCATATAAGAGATTCAATCCTAGATAATGTAGGATATGGATAAACACAATTAGATTTGATCCTAAAACCTCTATATCACAAATAAAAAATCTATTTCAATCATAAAACATAATCTAAAATAATAACTTAATACAATATAAAACATTATATATACTTTCATAAATCCTGTTTAGGAAATCCTAAATAAATAAATATTATTCTTGCCTCATAATTCTAACATGATTTTTAAAAGAATAAATAAACAATATAATCATAATATGAATAAATAAACACCTTTAAAATCCAAAATAAATTTACAAAACAAAAATGATTTAATGACAAATGAGATAGCTGCTTTAATTTTCATTTTAATTTCTAAGGCGCGACTTACAACACTAAACATATGCATAAATAGATATGCAGTGCATTTTATATTGAAAAATTTCGGGGCACTACAAATCCAGAATTTTAATGATTTCATCAACAAAATGAATGAATAGCTTTTTATGATTGGTATAATGGTACTTCGATTTTAAAAAAAACTACTTAAATACTTGCTTAGTTCATAATTAGATCCAATAAGTAATTTGTTTAAACTTCAATTTACATATAATGAAATATGGTTTGTTAGTGCCGCACTTACATGCCCTTACATGGAAAACTTTTATAAAACGTTATTTTGATGGTGGTTAGTTTATTGACACAGACACGAGTAGTAGATTGCTAATTACAAGTCGCAATCATATCTCGGTAAAGAGTACTAAATATACTCATCGCATGAGTACTCTAGACTCAGAAGAGAGCTGGAATTTGTTCCTGAATAAGGCATTAACAACAGAAAATACTGAGGATAAATGCCCGGAAGATTTGGAGGAGTTGGGGAGAGAGATGGTGGCAAAATGCGGTGGCCTTCCATTGGCAATTAATGTAGTAGGTGGTCTATTGCTCAAAGAGGAACGATCAAGGACTTGGTGGAAGAAAGTTTTAGAACAAATAAACTCTCATTCGGGTAGGGATGATCGCGTCGTATTTGACATTTTGGAATTGAGTTATCAAACTTTACCTCCACCACTGAAGCCATGTTTCTTGTGCTTGTCATTTTTCAAAGAAGATGCGATCATTCGAGCGGTAAAGTTGAAAAATATATGGATTTCACTAGGTTATATTCGACAGGAAGGAGAAGAAAGAGTTGAGGCAATAGCAACGAGATATTTGGAAGAGCTAGTCAGTCGAAATCTTATTCAAGTGAAGGATACAACTGCAGATGGCCGTCAAATAAAAAACTGTCAAATCCACGATCTCATTCGTGAGGTATCTATCACAAAAGCCAAAGAGGAGATGGGTTTGGAGATGTTACGCGTTAAAGGGAGTAGTTCTCAACCCTCAAATAAACCGCGCCATCGTGCTCTCTACACCCCTCTCATCAATGGGGAGATTAGTAGTAACAAACATCTACGTTCTCTTTTTGTCTACACAAAAGTTGATACGGTTGCTCCATCGTCTTACTGGAAAGATTTTGAGCTCCTTAAGATACTTGACTTGGAAGATTGTAAGTGGTTGGGGGAATTGCCTGAAGCAATCGGTGCATTGATTGGGCTAACATACTTGGGATTAAAGAACATCCAAGTAAGGAAGCTGCCACGATCAATTCGCAAGCTCAAAAACCTTGAGGTTATTGAATTACCACATGGGGTACAATTACCAAGATCTGCATTGAAGCTTATAAATTTGAGGCATATAAATGGGGAAGAAATCTATTTAGAGGTGCCAGAAAAAATAAGGCCTCTAAAAAATATTCATAGATTGAAAGGAATGGTAATTGGAGGGTCTAGTCTTAAGGAGAATCTTGCACAAATTACAGCAATGCCAAATCTCTCCTATTTATCCACACGTATACAGATGATCAGATCAGATGTCATGGAGCTCTTCAACTCATTGAACACATTGGAAAATCTCGTGCGGCTCACCTTAAAACAAGCCTGGGGTGATTTGCTGGTGATGGAGGGACTCAGTACTCTGCGCCATGTCTCTCAGCTTAAACTACACGGCAGAATGCCTCGGTTGCCCACCGAATTTCCTCCAAACGTTGCTCACTTGACTTTGGAAGATAACCATTTCAAGGAGGACCCAATGCCGGTACTCGAGAAGCTGCCGTGTTTATCGTACCTCCATTTGTCGGGATGCGGAACTGACGATAATGCTTGTGAAGTCGTGGTCTCCAGTGACGGCTTCTCCAAGCTTGAAATTCTCAGACTCACTGCCATGCACCGGCTTTGGAGAATACAAGTTGGAGATGGTGCAATGCCGGAGCTAAAACGAGTCCAGATTACGCGTTGCTATAAGCTCAATACGGAGTCTCTTAAGGCACAACTGAGACCGTCAGTTGTGGTTTCGATACATGGGAGAACGGGATAGAAATCCTCATTGTTGTTGTGCTCGATCCTTTTCCTTAATGCAATTCAGGTATGTCAAATCGCCCTTTTTATATTCCCTCTGCACTATTCCCATTCAATCTTATATACTCTTATTATTATGTATTCTATCTCTTAACAAGGAGTACTTATTTTGCCGGATGCTTGTTAATATCATAGTTATCGATCAGAATATGGATGCAGCGTTTTCTGCGGTCCTGCTTAAGGTTTGGGAATCTTCTCCTGTTACCGGCCAACCTTCCTTCCTTTTTCCTTGTTTTGTTTCTATGTAATAACGGAGTAGCTCTACTTGTTCTTATTATCAACTCCAAGATGATAACATAAATTCTTATTGTTGTTGTACGTAAAACAACCCTTTTCTAGCTCATTGAGTTATCAAGGTTGTTGAAAACGGAAGAAACTTTTTCAGTCAATTTCTCCTTGATTTGATATCCAATCAAGATGTTACATAAACATACCAAAACTTTCATGGATAGAGTTTTTCTTACGCTGAATCTATTATCATGTACCGTCAATAGAGACTGGTGAGATCTGGACCACAATTTGTATGTTTATTCCTCAAATATTTTTAGTTTAGACTGAAATTAGTTAATTCATTTTTCATTACACAGCCGGAATCTAAGTATCTAACCCTAAATTACTCGAAAATGGAGAAATTGGCCGCCCAGAATTGGAACTCTAAACAGGTTGCTAGTTTATTAATTAAATTATTTATAATAAAAAAATATTGTTTTATATTGTAAGTCTTAATTTTGCCATGGTTTGAATATATTGACCGTTTAAAAACTCTCATTGATCTAACTAGTTAAGTAAATCAAACATACAGTTAAACCCCTTTAAAGTAATAATATCGGGGAGGAAAAAAATATTTATTTAATGAAGTTATTATTTTATCGAATATTATTTTAATGCATTAATTTAAATTGAGACCTAAAGAAATTATTATCTAACGGAGTTGTTACTCTATCAAACTATTTTTTTGATGTTTAACTGTAATACCATTGATTCAATCTCTATAATACAGTAATTATAAGTCTATATATATATAATACAGTAATTTATAATAGTGGCTATGTAACTAATAATTTTATAAGACTAGTAAGAAAAATCACTCATACTATATGAGTGATTTTTCTTACTAGTCTTATAAAATTATTAGTTACATAGCCACTATTATAAATTAGGCGATTAGAGAAATATGGCTAAAAATTTGGGGAAGCGTAATATGCCATTTCTAATTACTTCTATAAATTGTGAGTTTTATAAAATACGAGTTTAACAATCATTATTAGTACAAATTTGAGAAACAAACTCTATAATTTCAAAGATATAGATATTAACCTTTAAGAAATATGGGTCGAAATTAAATAAAAATAAAGTAAGGGCTTCCACCCACATATCCCTAAACCTACCACCGAGAATACACAATTAAATTAAACTATACTGATTAAGATTCTTATTACTCCCTCCATTTCAGCCCACTTGTCTTATTTAGCTTCGACACAGATATTTTGGTGAGTGGTGGTTGTGTGTAGATGAGTAGGTGATTGTGTGTAGAAAGTAGGAGTTTGTGCAGTAATTATTTTCTTTTTTAGGAAACAAGACAAGTCGGATGAGACGACCCGAGAAGAAATACAAGACAAGTCAAGCGGGACTGAAGAAATATAATAATCATATTTTTTTTTATTCATGGAACCCGCAACCGCTACCTTCGGTGTGCACTAGGTAAATCACGCTCTTTGTGCAGTAGCCTGCAAACCACACAGGAGGGTTCAACCACCCTTAATGTAACAGAGTGACAGATAAATTACATAGCGGTCTCAGTGGGAATTGAACTCAAGACCTATCGATCTCGGACTACCCACCCTAATCGCTATGCCATCCCAAGGGACAATAATCGTATCTTTATGTCTACGTAGACCGGAACATTAAGAAATCGATGTAGAAAGAGAATTGGGACTTTGCTGGGAGTCCAAATTCTAATAATTCCATTTTTTAAACTCCCCTGTAATTTTTATATTAAAATTATACTGTTGTTTAATGCCCACTGGAATATTCAAGTGCACTAAAAGACACACCCCACGTTTGCAAGAGGAAACCACTGGCCATTTTAATACCATCAGGTGACTAGTCACTCAGTTTCAGACGGGCCCACATAAACAATCATACTCAAATAGATTTAATTTTTTTAAGAAGAATAATCCAAAGCCTAGTTACTCGAATTCATACTCAGATAGATCTAATTTTTTTAAGAAGGATAATACAAAAGCCTAGTTATTCGAATTGCGTATTGTGTGAACTTCGTTAATATGATTTTTCTTGCAAAAATGGGTAGATCCAGAATTTAAGATAGATGGATAAATTTGTAATTGAAAGGAAGATTAAATATATAATTTGGAAAAGTGGTGAATTCTGTATTTTAAAGAGTGAAATAATAAATTTTAAAAATTATTTAAAAGGTTTGGGTTAATTGCAGAATTTGGTGTGGCCCTCAAAATTCTCTAAATCTGCCCTCATATTTGCTAATCATACAATAATGTAGATAGGCTTGACTTAGAAGTTAAATTTGAAACTTATAACATTTGCCCACATGATAATTAAAATAAAAAAGAGATTATCAAATTTTTAATGAGGAAAACCAAATTTAAAATATGAAAAATGAACAAAATCTACAATTTAAAAGACGGAATAATAAACTCTTCAAATAGTAAAATAATATCAGGTTGATTATTTGAAGGTGATTTCCATTCACCACTAAATTCATCCCCTATTTACAAATCATACAACATGATAAATAGACTCGATTTATAGGAGCGGAATTTGAAATTGTAGGCTTTGCCCACAAGATTATTATAAATCCACCCAAAGCTATCTTTTCGGAATTTGAAATTGTAAATTTTGCCCACAAGATTATTATAAATCCACCCAAAGCTATCTTTTCACACTTCTCCATAAAATAGTTGGTCGTTGTATAAAATGTGATACTATTTTCCAAATCATTTATAGAATCTTGAATTTAATATTATGGCTTTTATGCTCTCCAAAGGCCAGCCTTCTTTCTCCAACGAGGAACAGAGCAAAGATGGGAGTGAATCTCTCGGTTCGGTCTCCACCCAGCTATCTCTGAAACCGTCGAGCCGGAGTTTGGATAAAGACGGCGTGCTCCGGCGGCTCCGCCACCACAAGACCAAGAGCAGAGTCAAGAATGCTTTCTACGCCGCCATGGCGCCGCCGCTTGAAGACTATGGGGAGAAATGGCTGCAAAGAGGAGATAGTTTTTGCTCCCCATGAACGACACCGCCTCCGGCCGTCACCGTAGGAATATTGCGGGGTTGAGATTCTCCGTTCCACAGCTCTCGGTGGAGATGGCCGAAGGATTTGATTCGTGTACGAGATTTGAATGATAGGTCGGGTTAGGTTTCTGTTTCTGATCTTGAAAATAATTAATTTAATTGAAGCATGTTTGATGAAATCATGAAATTGTAGGATATCAAATCACTATCGAGTACAAATTGTCCACAATGTTTGCTAGTTTGGATAAATTGATTCTAATCTTTATTTTTTATTTTATTAGTCTCTAATGTTTGTTAATTTGAATAAATTGGTCATTCTGATAAATTTTAAGTTAATTAACTACTCCATCAGTCCCATTCATAATGTCTTGTTGTGTTTCGGCACGGAGTTTAAGATAATGGGTGTAAAAGTTAAAGTAGTGGTGGAAAAGTATAAAATAGTGGGGTCTATTTATTTAGATGATTGTGGTCCACTCATTTCTTACCATTTTAGGTATGAGACAGTATGAATGGGACAACTCGAAATGGTATACATGACAATATGAATGAGACGGAGGGAGTATTAGTCATAGGATAGTTACAGAATAAAAGTTTAGACCAATTCATCTAATTTTTAAATTAAATTTGAAAATTAAAAAAAATTATAAACTTTTTCGAAAAAGATTATTTTTTAAAATAATTTTTTTTAAATAAAATAATTCCTTTTAAAAAAAATAATTTTTTTCAAATAAATTTTTTGGTAAAGAAAAAAATTAATTAAAAAACTTAAATAAAAATTAATAAAATATTAAAAATTAACTAAATTTAGATTAACTAATATTTTTGCGTCTCTCGACAGAAGAGGGGAGTGGATCGATACAGTAGTTGGGAAGTTATTATGTTATTTGAGGTCGAAGATATCTTCTCATGCAAAATTATTAGTTAATATAGATTTAGTTAATTTTTTATTTAAATTAAATTTTTTCAAGTATAAAAAATGTGAAAATAAATGAATTCAAAAAATTATTTAAAAAATAATTAATTTCGAAAAAAATTATTTGAAAAAAAAATTAATCTTTTTAGAAAAAAATTACATGAAAAAAGAAACAGATTATAATTTTAGAAAATATCTTTTAAAAGAAAATTCAAATTTAATTTAAAAATTAGATGAATTGGTCCCTGAAACTTTTATTCCGTAAATATTCATATGACTAATAGTTGATTAACTTAAAATTTAACAGAATAATCAATTTACCCAAATCAGCAAACATTAGCGACCAATAAACAAAAAAAAAAAAAAAAGATTAGAACCAATTCATCAAAACTAACAAACATTGGGGACAATTTGTACCAATTTACCTTTACTGGTCGTAGTGTGAGTTATTTTATTACCCAGGCCCATTCCAAATTAAAATTAATTGGCGAAGTCTATATTTTGTACAAAGGGAAATTACATTTTTTTTTTATAAAAATACTCTCTCAATCCTAAATATATGTGCCTAGTTATTTTTTTATACTGAAAAATTTAATGATATGAAAGTTAGATAAATATTATTTTTAGAATTTGAATAATTAAAATAAATTATTAAAAAATTAATGATATAATTGTGTTTGTTATTATAAAAGTCGGATAATACAATTTTTTTTTCTATTATCACATTAGACCTATTAAAGGTAGTGAAACATTTAGCTAGAAACAAAAAAAAATGTTAATAGACATATAAATTTGAGACAAATGAAAAAGAAAAATAGATATTTAAATTTAAGATGGAGGCAGTATAAATAAGAAAATTTAGATTGTACACAATTTGAAGTGTCGGCTGCCCCATGCGTAAATTTTTAAATCCGTTATGCTTGTGATCAAATATTATGTGTTCGAATTCTCAATATCAAAACAAAAACTAATGGATTCAAGGTTTCAGATTTAGTTGGGGGAAAATTCACTATTTCAGGAATATGATATGAACCATCAATTTCGAAGGATGGAACACGAAAATTCTTGAGGTGCCAATATGCAATTAGAATGTACGAAGGAAATAGTAAATTTTCTAAAAAATGTATTTAAAATTCAAAATTTCACATGATTTAGGATGTGTTTGCAACTACTTATTAACACTTTTTATTTTTTTTTCTTTAAAGTTAAAAATAATTTTTTAAAGCAAAATCATGGAATTTTTGGAATTGATTGTAAAAAACAGTTATTTTTGAGAAATTCAAAAAATATTGTGATTTAAGTCTCTAAAACATCTCAATAAGTGCTTAAAACAACTTGTTTAATTAAATAGTTTAACTGCTTAAATTTAAAAAAACAATCGCAACAGAAAGTAGATTTTGCAAACCTTAAAAAATTACTATGTGGTTAAAAAAAAGATAAATATTTAAAATAAACTCTTGCAAATACCCCTTAATATCCATATAAGCTTTAATAGTTTAACTATGATTAGTTTGGTACAATTCTTTTTTTTTTTAATTCGTGAAATCCACAGCCGCTATCTTCAGTGCACACTGTGTAAACTACGCTCCTTGTGCAGTAACATGACAGGTAAAATCACATAATTTTGTGTTGGTGAGAATTGAACTCACGGAGGATTGTCCATTAGCAATCAATCACTCTCTTCTTTAAACGTGCTGAATCGGTTTGCAGTATAATCATTAAACACTTCCACAGACAATCAATTAAAAGATTTCGATAAGAAATCAAAATTATGCCATAATAAATCATCAACATTCAACAATGAATTAAAAGGCCAAACTTTATCATTAAAAAAATTAATTCCACATAAACACGATTAATTAGTCATAAAATCTCAATTATACAGCCAAATAATTAAACGTACGGCTACGATTCTCCTCGTGATTTCTGAGCTTCCGGCCCCAAAATCGCATTGACAATGGAAGTGGCGACCAAAACGCCGACCGCCTCCGCCCCCGCGACGGCTCCGGCCTGCGCCAGATTGCTGACTCTAATCGCCGCCTCAACCTCCTTCTCCGCCTCCTGAATCCCCTTCTCCGCCGCCTCTACGCCCTTCTCCGCCGCGACGATTCCCTTGTCTGCCGCCTCGAACCCTTCCTTCACTATCTCCTTCGCCTCCTCCTCCGCCTTGCGGAGGCTCTTCCTCAGCCCGAAGAGCGGTATGTCCTGCGCTCTCGAAGGCAATTCCGCCGCCTTCAGCGCCGTCGTCGTGGTGAGGAGGAGCAAGCACTGCCTCCGCGTCGGGAGCAGAGCCGCCGGCGCGTGTCTGCTAGCTCGCGCCTTGTGAGCGGCGGATTGCGGCGGGAGGATTTGCGCTGCAGTGATGAAGGAGATTGTGGATGCCATAGCGATTCACATCCGACAGCAAGGCTGATCCTTTTCTATTCATTACAGCGAGTGAGCGAGAAATATGTGGTCTGCTTTTGCCGAGCTTGGAGAGTGAAAAGACCGAAAAGCCCAATTCAGTACCATCGGGAAAAGGTCAAAAAGGGGATTTGCAAATTGATAAAAATCTTATTAGAGTAGAGAGGAAATACTCCCTCCGTCCTACCAATCTTCCAATATTTCCTTTTCGAACTGTCCCACCAATCTTGCAACATTACCTAAAATAGAAAAAAAATGAGTGGATCATATTCACTTAAACAAGTGGACCCCACTATTTCTTAACTTTACATCACTACTTTATATCTTTACACTCACTACTTTACCTTTTCACCCACTATCTTAAAATCCGTACCGAAACACAAATGTTGCAAGCTTCATGGGACGAAGGGAGTATTAATTTAGAATTTGAATGATCACAATTACCAACTTAAGATTGTAAAACTCTAAAAAAAAACTCTTATTTCGATTCATTTTATTTTATTTTAGTTCTTTATATACTAATTTCAATGTGAATATATACACTTTAAAGTATTTTTAAAGGTGATAAGTGAGTTACAACACCTTTACAAGAAAATACTGTTAAACTTTGATAAAGTAATAATCTCGCTAAGATAATAATTTCTTCCGATCTCGATATAGGTCAATGCACTAAAATAATATTCGATAAAGTAATAATATCGTTAAATGAATATTTTTTTTCGATTCCAATATTATTACTTTATTGAGGTTTAACTATAGTTTTTATTTTCTAGCAAAATCTCCCAATATTATTTCTAGTGTGCATTTTGTAAATTGTGCTTTAACAATGTTAGAATCCAAGAATTAGAAAATACGATCAAAAGGCTAAACTTATTGAATAATTACTTAATTAATTTGGAATATTGGAATAAAACAATTAATGTAATTTAAGTTCAACTATTATTGAAAAAAAACAGGGTTATTAGTTTATATAAAGTTGATTTACAAACTTCGAGATTTTGAGAGTTTGTGAACAGGTGAGTATATATAGCAAAACAGAGACGAAGTTCAGTATTTTTAAAAGAGAACAAATAATGCATAGATATAAAAAAGAGAAGGACTAGTGTGCATCATGTTGTATATGCAACATGATTCAATTTTCAATTTTGACTCGGTTTGACCGAATTTGACCCGATTTTCCACTTTATTAAAAAAAAAAAACTTTTTTCTTTCTCCCGTCTCCTCCCCTCCCCACTACCCCTTTCTCTCTCTCCTCTCTTTCTCTTTCTCTTTCTCTTTCTCTCTGCATCTCATCCCCTCCTCTCTCTCTCTCTCTCCACTCCCCGCTCTCTCTCTCTCTCCACAGTCCTCCCGATCTCTCCGCCTCCGCTTCCGATCTCTCCGATCTCTCTAATTTTATTGACGTCACTCCGCCTCCGCCTCCCACCCCCTCTCTTTTCTTTCTTCCAACTGCTCTTTGATCTTTGCTTGGTTTCGCAAAATAAATACACTTCTTCTGCATCCGATTTTTGAAGTCAATTGATATCCATCAGAAGATTTCTCTCGGTATTTGGTAGGACAGAGATTTTGAGTTGAGATATCAGAGATGAAATCGCCGTTGACAAAGATGGGGAGTTTCGGACTGAAGAAGGGCGACGCCAAGGGAAAATTGGAGCATCACTTCTCGCTGCCTATCAATGGATTAGCGCAAGCAGCAAAGATGGATATATTTAGTGAATTCGATTCTGTTTTCAATGCGTGTTGGTTTTTACATTTTAGTACTAGTTCGTCTTAATTGAATATGTAAACATGATGAAATCGAGGTTTCTTCTGCATATATTATTTTTTTAATGGTCAGATTTTTGTTATTTTCCAGTAATTTGCCCAATATTCTCTGAGTTTTGCTTTGTGACGAAGTTTGTTGGCGGATGCATTTTTTGCAGGATATGAAAGACATGAGAACGTGCTACGATAGTTTACTTTCTGCTGCTGCGGCTACAGCAAATAGTGCTTATGGTACCCTGTTTGTTTTTTATTTAGTTATTGTTAAATCTGATTTTGGAATATATAATTTCTTACAATTTTATGATAACTGAAAGTTTGAAGTTTGATTTATTTACGTTTTTATTTTTCGAAGAGTTGTTGGGGGAAAGATGAGATCTTCATGGGCAGATACTGTTGATAATGTAGCTAGTGGATCTTCCGAAAAGGCTTATGCTTAGGATCTTCCGCAATGTATTCCGACAACATGACTTGTTTTTTGTTCGATTTTTTTTTCTTTTGGTTTTGGTGTCAGTTGAGAATTCTTTTGATGAATTGAAACATGATTTGCTTTTGGTTTGATTATTGAACAATTTTGGTGCTCCATATGGTTTTTGAATGTTAATTTGTGTGCATTTTCGTCTAGAAATGTATCTTTGCTCCTTCGCTTCTGAGTTTGTTAAGATTTTATCGTAACACGTTCTTTTATCGTGATTGACACGAACAACAGAGACAATTGACACTCTGCTCTCTACTATGAATTATGTCTTAAACAAACACTCTGCTCATCATTGACATATTCTTTTATCATGATTGACACACACAGTAGAGACAATTAACATTCTGCTCTCTACTATGAATTATGGTTTAAAAAGACACTCCGATCATCATTGACACGTTCTTTTGTCATGATTGACACGAATAACACATACAATTGACACTCTGCTCTCTACTGTAAATTACGGTTTAAATAGACACTCTGTTCATCATTGCCACATTATTTTATCATGATTGACATGCACATTAGACAATTGACACTCTGCTCATCATTGACACATACAATCGTTATTTTGTCATGATTGACACAAACAACATAGACAATTGATACTTTTTTCATAAACAAATGACACTTTTTTTTTAAACAAATTGTATTTTTTTCAAAAATAATTGATAGTCAATAAATAATATTTTATTCAAAGACAAATGATATTTTTGTTTGTTATGATTGACACTTTGGATAAAAAATAAATGACACATTTATTCATTACAAATGACACGCCTTATATATCAAAAAATAGAAAAAAAAATTGTTTGTTACGATTGACACTTTTGTTTGTTACAATTGATACTTTCGTATGCAAAGAGTGACACGTCCGTTCTTAAAATAAATGGGAAAAAATGTTAAAAAAAACGAAAAAAGGGAAAAAAAAAATTTAAAATTTTAAAAAAAAATTGTTTGTTGCGATTGACACTTTTGTTTGTCACGATTGACACTTCCGTATGCAAAGAGTGACACGCCCGTCCTTAAAATAAAGAGGAAAAAAACGTTAAAAAAAAAATTTAAAAAAAGAATTAATGATGTCATGCTGATATCAGCGGGTCAATATGAGTCAAAACGAGTCAACATGTCAAATACGGGTCAAAGCAGGTCAAAATTAGGTAATTGGATCATGTTGCATGTGCAACATGGTGTACACAAGTTTTTGCCTATAAAAATTACTCTTTTCGTACTATAGATCTTATCCAATTTCTTTTTACCTCGATTATTTAGTTGTATAAAGTATTACTCCCTCCGTCCCGCTATTTGTGGCTCACTTTCCCGAAAGGGGTGTCCCGTTATTTGTGGCCACTTTCCTAATTTGGTAAAAAAATATTATCATATCTTCTACTTTATCATCTTCTCTCTCCTACTTTATTACATTCTCTTTCCTACTTTATCATCCTTTCTCTCATACTCTCACACTATCTTACTCATCTTCTCTCTCATACTTTATCATCTTTTCTCTCTCATACTTTATCATCTACTCTCTTAATTCCCGTGTCGAAACTAATTGAGCCACAAATAGCGAGATGGAGGGTGTAATTTCTTAAGATCTTGTCATTTTAGAAAAAATGAGATAAGATTTATGGGACTGGAAAATCTTGTATAAATAGCACTAGTTTAATACACATTGATTTTTTTTTTTTGGACATATTTTATAGCCCACAGGTTGGCAAGCATTTATTTAAATAAACTGGATTCAATTATTTAGACCAACTGTGGCACATACTCCAAGTAAAACAGAGGGTAAGATAGAGAGAGAGAAAGAGAGAGGATACATATCTTAGAGAGGGAAATCTGTGATATGGCGGAGGCAGCAATTTCGACTTTAGTGGAGCTATTGGGCAACTTGCTGACCGAGAAGGTGAAATTCCTCGGAGCCGTGGCCGGCGAGGTGGAATGGTTGAAAGCAGAGCTGCAGAGGATGCATTGTTTCCTCCGAGACGCGGAGGAGAAGCAAGCAACCGATTACATCCGTAATTGGATATCCGACATCAGAGAGTTGGCTTTCGACGCTGAAGATGTGATTCAGATATTCATTCTCAACGTCGAGAATCCGAGAAAGAGCAGAGGGCTGCTGGGGAGGTGCGCTTGCTTACCGAGCCATGTATACCACCTAGACCGGGTGGCGGAAGAGATCCAATCTGTACGGAAAAGGCTCGAAGCAATCGAACAGAGTCGGAAGGTTGATGGTATAATAGATCTTGGCCATGGAGAGAGTGTGGACTGGAAGCAGATACCAGATCACGTCGAATGGCGGCGTAGATTGATTCCCACGCAGCAAGACGAAGACGTGGTGGGGTTGGAGAAGGATGTGGCGTCGCTACTCGAGAGAGCGATTCTCGACGATGGGAAATCGCTCTCCAGCGCCACCATCGCGGGGTTGCCCGGGATCGGAAAGTCTACACTTGCCAGGGTGGTATACAACCACGGTGATGTCGTGAAGCGGTTCGATCTGCGTGAGTGGGTTGTGGTTTCGAATGAATTTCAGCCGAGGCAGTTATTCTGTTAGAAAATGAGCTCTGATACCACTTGGTAGAAAATGGGAAGGTTGTTAGAAAATTGAAGGTTGTTTAGTGTTTGGAATGTGGAAGGGTATTTTAGTGTAGAAGGTATTTTGGGATTTGGAATGTTGGAAGGTCTCTAGTGTAGAGGGTGTTTTGGGATGGAGCACTTCTCTCCAAAATCTTAGAGGCTTTATTAGATTGAATGTTTTTGGTTGTGTTGTTTGTTACAAATGGTAGCTCTCTTGAGCTATTTATAGGTGTGGGAGGATCTTTCTAGATCCTCTCTTTTTCTTCTATATTCTAGAGTATTCTATTATAATATCTATACAACCTTTTCTAGATATTTCTTAGGATTATTCTAGTAAGTACATGATGATCTAGTCTTGACCCTTCTAGGATTTTCTTGTAGTTTCTTCGGTATTCTAGAAGTTTCTTCGATATTATAGAAGTTTCTAGATAATGCATCACTTCTCAATACTCCTCCTTGATGCATTTATCGATGACTCCAAGCCTGCTTCTTAGAAATTGGAATCGATCTCTTGGTAGTGCCTTGGTGAAGATATCCGCTAGTTGTTCCTCTGTCGGACAATACTTCATCTCGATATGGCCCTTAGCTTGGACGTCTCTGATAAAGTGATACTTGATATCAATATGCTTTGTGCGATTATGCTGAACTGGATTTTTGGCCATTGCGATAGCTGATTTGTTATCGCAGTAGATTTCTATCGCATCTTGATTTTCTCCCATGTCTTCTAGTATTCTCTTTAGCCATATAGCTTGGCATGCTGCTCCGGATGCTGCTACGTACTCAGCTTCTGCTGATGATAGTGCAACGCAATCTTGCTTCTTCGATCCCCATGAGAAGATGGCTGAACCGAGTGTAAAGGCATAACCGGAGGTGCTTTTCATGTCATCCTTAGATCCTGCCCAATCACTATCAGTGTATCCGCAAAGTTTGAAAGATGAGCTTGGTGTGTACCAAACTCCAAAGTTAATTGTTCCTTGCAGGTATCTAAGAAGTCTCTTTGCAGCTCCATAGTGCATCTCGCTTGGCTTTTCCATGAATCTGGAAAGCAGGCTCGTGGCGTAGATAATGTCTGGCCTTGTCGCTGTTAGATAAAGTAGGCTTCCTATTAGACTTCGATATCTGGAAGCATCTACGAGTTTTGTCCCGTCTTCTTTCTTTAACTTCTCATTTGGAATTAGCGGTATAGCGACGGACTTGCAATCCTGCATCTTGAATTTCTTCAAGATATCCTCAATGTACTTCTTCTGTGATAGAAATATGCCATTTTCTTCTTGGCTTATTTCCATTCCCAGAAAGTAGTGCATCAATCCCAAGTCACTCATCTCGAAGGTGTTCATCATGTCTCTTTTAAAGTCTTCTATTAGTTTTGTATTATTTCCTGTGACTATTAAGTCATCAACGTAAAGAGAGATGATTAAAATGTCGGACTTACCTTGGGATTTGATGTAGAGTGTAGGCTCATTTTTGCTCCTTCTGAATCCTTGGTGAGTGAAGTATTCATCAATCTTACTATACCAAGATCGTGGTGCTTGCTTGAGCCCATATAGTGCCTTCTTTAGGTGGAGGACTTTACCTTCTTCTTTCACGAAGCCTTCTGGTTGTTCTACATATACCTCCTCCTTTAGTTCTCCGTTGAGAAAGGCAGACTTGACATCTAGTTGAAATATTCGCCACTTCTTTTGAGCTGCAAGAGCTATAAGAGCTCTAATTGTGTCCATTCGAGCAACTGGAGCAAACGTTTCCGTGTAGTCGACTCCTGGCACTTGAGCATAGCCCTTTGCTACAAGTCTTGCTTTATACTTTTGTATGGTGCCATCAGGATTCAGCTTCGTCTTGAACACCCATTTAACTCCAATTACTTCCTTGTTACTTGGAAGATCTACCAACTCCCAAGTATTATTCTTCTCGATCATTTTTATCTCCTCCTCCATTGCTTTAATCCACAAGCCTTTTTTGATGCCTCTGCATAGTTATGTGGCTCTAGGGCACAAAAGTTGCATGTTTCATAGACGTCAGTATTTGCATATATATCTTGTAAAGATCGGTACCTTTCTTAGTTTCGACGGCAATGGTTCCTTTCCCTTTCGTCTCCACTAGCTTGCCGTCTCCCATATTGACCTTTCTCTTGATAGAGGTGTCTAGATTGCAGAAAATATCACCGTTGAAGGTCATGTGATTGCTGCACCCACTATCAATGTACCATTCTTCTTTATCTGTCTCTGTTGCAGAATGGCATGTGTAGAATAGATGTTCATCCTCCTTTAGATTTTCGGAGTAGTTGGCCTCATAGTTCTTCTTTAATCGGCAATACTTTTCAACGTGGCCAAACTTCTTGCAATTTCGGCATTGTGGCTTTCCTCGATGATAGCAGTCCTTCTCCAAATGATTTGTCTTCTTGCATGTTCCACATGGTGGATATTTTCCCTTGTTCTCCTCCATGTTTGAGCTTCTTTCTCCTTTCGGATGTCCGCCGAATTTCGACTTATTTCCTTTAACATTGAGCTTTGATTGAAAGGCACTCTCAAGCGAGTTTTCATGTCGCCTGCTCAATCTTTGCTCGTGTGCTTCTAGAGAACCCATCAACTCCGCGGTAGACAATGCTGATAAATCTTTTGTTTCTTCGATAGCGGCTACTATGGGATCATACTTCTCCGTGAGGCTAATTAGAACCTTCTGGATGATTCTTTCGTCGGAGATCTTGTCACCATAAGATCTCATTTGATTGACTATTTCCATAATTCTTGAGAAATAGTCTTTTACAATTCTCCGAATCTTTCATTTTTAAATTTTCTAATTCCCTCCTTAGACCTTGTAGCTTTATAGTTCGGACTTTAGAATTACCCTTAAACTCCTCCTTAAGGATATCCCATCCTTCTTTTGCACTAGTAGCATTAATAATTCTTGGAAAAATAGTGTCGCTAACGGATTGTTGGAGAAGATAAAGAGCTTTAGCATTGAGTTGCTTGAGTTTCTTGCTTACCTCAGAGGTGGATGCATCATCATCTTTATCTTCTTCCGGCATGGTGATCCCTTCTTCTACTACATCCCAAAGGTCATGAGATTGTAGGCAAGTTCTCATCCGGACACTCCAGTGGTCGTAGTTTTCGCCATTGAATACAGGAGTTGTAAGAGATGAGCTTGATAACGCCATGTCGCCCGTTTATGACCGAACGAGGCTCTGATACCACTTGTTAGAAAATGAGCTCTGATACCACTTGGTAGAAAATGGGAAGGTTGTTAGAAAATTGAAGGTTGTTTAGTGTTTGGAATGTGGAAGGGTCTTTTAGTGTAGAAGGTATTTTGGGATTTGGAATGTTGGAAGGTCTCTAGTGTAGAGGGTGTTTTGGGATGGAGCACTTCTCTCCAAAATCTTAGAGGCTTTATTAGATTGAATGTTTTTGGTTGTGTTGTTTGTTACAAATGGTAGCTCTCTTGAGCTATTTATAGGTGTGGGAGGATCTTTCTAGATCCTCTCTTTTTCTTCTATATTCTAGAGTATTCTATTATAATATCTATACAACCTTTTCTAGATATTTCTTAGGATTATTCTAGTAAGTACATGATGATCTAGTCTTGACCCTTCTAGGATTTTCTTGTAGTTTCTTCGGTATTCTAGAAGTTTCTTCGATATTCTAGAAGTTTCTAGATAATGCATCACTTCTCAATATATTCAAGGAGTTGATTTTGAAGATGTTGGAAGCCGAGTCCTCGAAAGATAGGTCGAAGCCCTCGGAAACCGAGCCCTCGAAAGATGGGTTGAAGGTGTTGGAAGCTATTCAAAATGCGGATGCACCGGAGCTTCAGAAAATGGTGCGCGAGCATCTGCAGAACAAGCAATATCTCATAGTTCTCGATGATGTGTGGAAAGATGAGGATTGGAGGTCCCTCGAAAATGCTTTTCCTCCCAACGGTACATTTCCTCCTCTTTCATGTTTTTAAATGTTCGTATAGACATATAATTTAGTTGGTATTCTCACTTTTGTATAAATAATTAATTTAGAGTTGATCAGTGTCCGATTCCCTTTAGATCAGCTTAAAATTAATAATATTTAAATGTTTGTATAGAAGTTAGAATAATGATTGCTTGGAATAATGAATTTTATTTACTTGAACAGCAAAGGTAGTAGATTGTTAATTACAAGTCGCAATCAAGTCTCGATACAGTATACTCAATATACTCATCGTATGAAGATTCTAGGCCATGATGACAGTTGGAAATTGTTCTTGAGCAAGGCATTGAGAGATAAAACAGAGGCAAAATGCCCTCAAAATTTGGAGGATTTGGGAGAGAAGATCGTGGAAAAATGCGATGGGCTGCCATTAGCAATTAATGCCGTAGCTGGTCTATTGTTCAAACAGGGACCGTCTAAGAGTTCGTGGGCGAAAGTTTTGGAAGGAATAGACTCTCATTTGGGAAGGAATGGAAGCGTTGTATTTGGCATCTTGGAATTGAGTTACCAAAATTTGCCTCCACATCTGAAACCATGCTTCTTGTGTTTGTCTTTCTTCAAGGAAGACGCTATCATTCGAGCGGTAAAATTGAAAAATATATGGATTTCGCAAGTTTTCATTTGGCGGATTGGGAAAGAGAGTGTTGAAGCAATAGCAACGAGATATCTAGACGAGCTGATCAATCGGAATCTAATTCAGGTCAATCTTATATCTTCAGATGATCAAATAAAGCACTGTCAAGTCCACGATCTCATCCGCGAGCTATCTATTACGAAAGCCGAGGAGGAGATGGGTTTGGAGATGTTAAGTGCCGAAGGGAGTTCCAAGTCCTTAAATAAACCGCGCCATCGTGCTCTCTACACCTCACTCGTTGATGGCGAGAGTAATCGTAACAAACATGTGCGTTCTGTTTACGTTTGTGTAGATGTTACGGCTGCTCCATCATCCTACTGGAAAGATTTCGAGCTCCTTCAGTTGCTTGATTTGGAAGATTGTGTATCCTGACAACATTGCCCGAAGCAATCGGTGCGTTGATTGGGCTAACATACCTTGGATTAAAGAACACCGGAGTAGAGAAGCTCCCGCGTTTGTTTCGTAAGCTCAAGAACCTCGAGGTTATTGAATTGCCGAGTACCGGAAAGTTGCCCGGTTCGGCATGGGACTTTATAAGCTTGAGATATATCGATGGATTAGTATGGTGGGAAGAGGTGCCAAGGAAAACGCTCACTCTCAAAAGTATTCGTAGATTGAAGCGTGTGTTTGTTGGATCTTCGAATTTCGAGCATCTAGCGAGAGATGACTAATCTCTCGCTATTTATCCATATATGTGGCTTCCTTCATTGATTCGAGAAATGTTTTCAACTCATTGGACACGTTGAAAAATCTCGTCCGTCTAACCTTGAAATTGTATTTTGGCCAGAGCCTCGACGGGCTCGGTACTCTGCGCCACGTCACTCGACTTAAGTTGCATGGCTTTATGAATACGATGAACTTGCCCGCCGATATTCCCCCAAACGTTTCTCACCTGACTTTGAAGGATTACTATATGCAGGAGGACCCAGTGACGGTGTTTGAGAAGCTGTCGTGTTTATCGTACCTCCATTTGAGCCACGCATATGGTTGTGAGAACGTGGTAGTTTCCACTGACGGATTCTCCAAGCTCGAGATTCTCAGGTTAACTTACGTGTGCGATCTCTTGAGCATACGGGTTGGAGAAGGGGCGATGCCGGAGCTCAAACGAGCTGTAAAGCTGAAAAATATATGGATTTTACTGGGTTACATTCGACAGGAAGGAGAACAGAGAGTTGAGGCAATAGCAACGAGATACTTGGTAGAGCTAGTCAGTCGAAATCTGATTCAAGTGAAGGATACATCTTCAGACGGCCGTCAAATAAAAAACTGTCAAGTCCACGATCTCATCCGTGAGGTATGTATCACGAAAGCCAAGGAGGAGTCGGGTTTGGAGATTTTAGGTGGTAAAGGGAGTTTGATGAGTCCAATTCGTACTATACAAATTCTGTCCATTTTTGTGCCCACCTGGCCAGTTGAACCGTATTTTCTATGCTGTCTTGCAGATTTTAGTGCTGACGTGATGATGACAAGATGCTGAGGTGACAGACACGAATTTGGGGTTAAAAGATTGATTTTTGGACGAAATTATAGAGAAGGTAGGTGGAGGACAAGGAAAGAGATGATATGGAAAGAATTGGATATGATTTATCTAATTAATATATTTTCATATTAGATATAAAAACCCTACTTCTACAAAGAAAATGAGTTGCCTTACATATAGGGGAGGAGACGAACGAAAAGGACAACATCTTTACACCATTCCGCGCACGAGATCAGCGAGAGGGAGAGAACTGAGATTTGGAGATCATTAGATTTGGGGACACAAACATTATTTTGCTTTCGTTTCTTAGTTTGGATTTGGAGTTTTCGACTTTGCTTATCGTTTGGATGGTTTGAAATCCTTCGAACTGGTATTTTTAGATTATCACGATTTAATTTCGTTTGCTTTCGTGTTTAATTCAGTTCGTCTAGTTGTTATAATTTTCGTGCATTTAATTTTCGAATTCAGCATGTTTAAGGTTCTGCCCAGTTTTACGGTCCGCCTGCCAAGTCGGACCCATATGCGTAGCTAAATTCTTTTTAAGGGCCGGCGAGATGTGAAGCACAAACTTTTATGAATTCGTGAGACTTAGACTTTAATAATTAATCACTTAGGTTCCAAATTAGTCTTGGTTAATTAATTGGATTAGTTATTTTAGACTTGATCACTCTAAGGTTAATCTAATTCGTAGCTAATTTAGTAATTCCATCGTTTCTCGTGGGATTAGGCTAAATAAGTAGCACAATTGTTCTAAGAACAATATGATTAATTTGGTAGGAGACTATTAGATGCCCACCATACGAGTAGGCTCCTAAATCGGGTTCCCTTAATTCTTAAAGCTGATTAGGTGTTAAATCTATTAGTTGCCCACCAACGTAGGTTGCATATAATTTAGAGAATTAGTCGTTTCAATGCCCACCATGGCGATTACCGAATAATTAAGGGGGAATAGGGGATGTCTTAGTTTAATTACGACGCCCTACAACTGATTGATTTATAAGGATTAATTTATCTTTAGTGTCGATGATCGATTGTGTGTGTGTGAATCATCTTGCTGGACCCGTTTTCTTTGCATACAGTTTATTCTTAATTTATTTCCTGCTATTCACTATCTTGTTTTAGGTTTAGAAACTCCCAAAATTTGCGTGGTCGCTAACCAAACCATTGATTAATAGGAATTTTAGGTTAAAAATCTATGTTCCCTGTGTTCGATACCTATTTACTATACTAATTAAAGTTTTAGCAATTTTTGCAGGATTTATTTGGTGAAGACAACGATCACCATAATTGTTCTCTGCCGTCAAATAAACCGCGCCATCTTGCTCTCTACAGTCTCTCACTGTTGGCGAGAGTAGTAGAAACAAACACCTACGTTCTCTTTTCATCTGTGTATATATTACAACCGTCCTATCGTCTTATTGAAAAGATTTTGAGCTCCTTAAGTTACTTGACTTGGAAGATTGCGTGTCGTTGACAGAATTGTCTGAAGCAATCGGCGCGTTGATTGGGCTAACATACTTGGGATTAAAGGGTACCAGAGTAAAGAAGCTTCCAAAATTGTTGCGCAAGCTTAAGAACTTTGAGGTTATTGGATTACGAGATGGATTACATCTACCAAGATCTGCAATTGAGATTATAAACTTGAGGCATATTGATGAGATGTAGATTTGGATTTGTTTGAGCTGCCAGGAAAAATAAGCCCTTTAAAACATATTCCCTCCGTCCCGCTATTTGTGGCTCAATTGGTTTCGGCACGGGAATTAAAAGAGTAGATGATAAAGTATGAGAGAGAGAGTAGATGATAAAGTATGAGAGAGAAGATGAGTAAGATAGTGAGAGAGTATGAGGGAAAGGATGATAAAGTAGGAGAGAGAATGTAATAAAGTAGGAGAGAGAAGATGATAAAGTAGAAGATATGATAATATTTTTTTACCAAATTAGGAAAGTGGCCAAAAATAACGGGACACCCCTTTCGGGAAAGTGAGCCACAAATAGCGGGACGGAGGGAATATTCATTAACTGAAGCAAATGGCCGTTGGAGGGACATATTTTGGGCAGCAACTAGAAAACATGGCAGAAATGACTAATCTCTCCTATTTAGCCATGGCTATGTTTGCTCCCTCCAATTCAAATTCAATCAACGTCTTCAACTCATTGAAAACGTTGGAAAATATCGAACGTCTGACCTTACTCGCATTTC
Organism: Lavandula angustifolia; assembly: GCA_028984105.1. Taxonomy (NCBI): domain Eukaryota; kingdom Viridiplantae; phylum Streptophyta; class Magnoliopsida; order Lamiales; family Lamiaceae; genus Lavandula; species Lavandula angustifolia. The sequence goes on from CM054817.1 coordinate 27,661,862, forward strand.
AGCCTTTTGAGGTGATAGACTCAGTACTCTGGGCCATGTCTCACAGCTTAAACTAGAGGGCAAAATGACTGGTTTTCCTACTAAATTTCCTCCAAATGTTTCTCACTTGACTTTAAAAACAACCGTCTGAAGGATGACCCAATCCCCGTGCTCGAGAAGCTTCCGTGTTTATACCACCTCCATTTGCAAGACGAATATGAACTTGATGGTTGGTAATCTCCAAAGAAGGCTTCCCCAAACTCGTAATTCTTAAATTCACTGACATGTACAGCCTTTTGAGCGTACGAGTTGGATAAGGTGCAAGGCCGGAGCTCAAACGAGTTGAAATTCGGAATTGTTTCGATCTCGATACAGAGTCTTTAAAGGAACAATTGAGATCGTCAATTGCTGTCGATATATTTAAGAACCGGTGTGAGAACTAGGATGTTGCGTTGGTGCCGTTTTCTTACTGCAACCCTGGTATATCAAATCACCCATCCTATATGATCCCTAGCTCCATCCCATTGATCTTGTCTCCTTTCTTTTCGGCACGGTTATTAAGAAGAGTTAAAAGTTGTGCGTAAAGGAGTAGGTCCCTCAAAAGAATAGTGGGTAATTGTGTGTAAATAAATTACTATTTTTGGAAGAGAACAAGATGGTTGAGACAACTCGAAAAGAAAAGTAAGCAAGATGAATGGAACAGAGGGAGTATAAATTTTGCTCTAGAGCTATTTTATTGAACAAAGTTGTTTGTTAATAATTGTTCAATAGACAATTTCTTCTGATCAGAATCTGGTTCGATGAAGTTTGTGGCATGTATGAATCTGATGTACATTAGAAAATTCCTTCGAACAACATTTCAGAGCTTATATTTTCTTGATTTTTCGTCATCAGTTATATTGCATCAATGATAAAACTTTTGATAAGCTTTCATGAAGTACAACAAAAATTCTTAAATGCCAACAACAAAATCGTTTGGACGACATAAGTAGAAATCAAATAGTACAGCAAAATGTAAACAGATCAAAATATATAAACTAACTTCAAGTCTGCGACTAACTTATGGCTGGATATTCACATATGTTTTGGAGGTAAAGTCCGGCCGTTGGATCAATCTTGCAATCTTTCTGGTTGTAACCATCGTCAAATCGCTAAACCTCCATAGATTACTAGTAGTTATCTCTTCAGGTAGAACATCGAGATATGGGCAACTGTAGATTTTCAATCTCCGGAGATTCCGTTCTTCACCTTTTCCGAGTCTTAATTTTCTCAGATGCCACAACTCTCCAATGCATAGGACTTGAAGTTCAGGGAACCCGTTGTGTGAGATTACCATTTCTTGACCCATATATGCATTCTTCAATTTGAGATAGGATAACTTGGCTAGCTTCTCTAGTTCTGGCATGGGGTCTTCATCAAGACAACTATTAACCAACGTCAAGTAACACATACCCGAAGAGCATTTAGGTAAAGTGGTCAGCTTTCCGTCCAGTTTGAGTTGTGTGAGACCGTGTAGAGCACTAACACCGTCCAATGAAGGCATGCTTTTGAAGCGAGACCCTCTTAAGATAAGGTGTTGGAGATTCTTGAGCTTAGCCAATGATGTAAATAGCTTGTTCACATCTGAGTTTTCATCTAATTCCTCTATGCCCAATTTGCAAAGATTAGTCATCTTTTCCAAGTTGGAGAGCTCATACATCCAATCATCAACCGAGATGTATGTCAATGTTTGAAGACACTGCAAAGAGTCTATCTTCAAAGGCGTCGCACAAATAACGTCAGACATGTAGAGGTGAAGAAGGTTATCCATTTCCCAAACAATATCCTGCACTTCAACCATAAAGTTGAGTGCTATATCCAGAACCTCGAGGTTTTTCAACCGACGCAGTGCGTGTGGGAGCTCTTGTAGGTAGTTGCCCCTCAATCCCAAATATCTTAATTTATCTAATCTACACATCATTGTTGGTAAGTTTCTCAATCCAAAATCCTCAAAGTCAAGCATCTTAAGCTGCTCAAAACTCTCCCAATAAGGTGGACTCGAATCAAAATTGCCACCTCCACGGAAGAAAAGAGAGATAAGATGTTGGTGTTCCGTCATGGAGAAATTTACCGCCTCTCTGGTACAATAGAGAGCACGATGACGTGGTTTACAAAGTGGTTGAGATTGTTCTTCAGTCCCTAGGATCTCAAAACCTATTTCCTCCTTTGCTTTTGTGATGGATATCTTGTGAAGAAAAACATCAAGGCGAATGCTTTTGTACCTATATTCCTCCTTAGAATGGTCCACCCCCAAAATCATATATTCGCCAGACAATTCTGCCAAATGCATTCTTACAGTCTCCTCCACTTTTCCATGGTCGCCTTCTCCTCGCCATATCATCCCTGCAGCATTCCAAATATGTACGAACTTTTTTACCCTTATAGTCGTACCTTCTTCGAAAAAGCTCATATGCACGAAACACGACTTCAATTCTGGAGACAGCCTGTGGTAACTTGGCTCTAGTACTGCCATTGTAACACTGAAACTCATTGATTTAAGAGTTTCTTCCCATGCACTCGCAGATGGCGTCTTTGTTACCAATTGCTTGCCTGCCTCTTTTATTGCTAATGGTAGACCGTTACACTTTTTCACAATCTTTCTCCCAATCTCTTCCAAGTGTCTTGGGCATTTAAGATCATCGGTGAATACTATCTTCAAGAACAACTGCCAACTCAAATCGAAATTTAAATGACCCATGTTCACAATTTCATCGCCTATATCCACTACATTGGAAGAGCGGCCTGTGAACACCACTCTACTTGAATCTTCTGCTCCCAAAGTAGAAAAATAGATTTAGCTGGGGCCTTCTTAATAAATACAGATATATGTTTATATTTTCGATTGTATAAATCAGATCTGAAACAAACAATCTAAATGAGTGATCGAACTTGATTTAATTTGCTTGTAAATTAAAATCTTGGTTTTACTTTAACCACCGCCCTCTCCTCTAGTATTAGATGTTTAGATGTAAAGAACACACCACAATTTCAATACTCACTAGAGCCGGTAAAATGGGACCGGCTCGATAGATCGGGCCGGGTATCCAGAAAAAGAGTAGGACCTGACTTAGTATCTATATATGAGTTTTGATCTTCAACGTGGATGCTTCTTTTTCTTTCAAAATTTAGTTTAATTTTCAACAATATTGTGTGCAAGATTTAATTAATTAACATGAGATCTATATATAATTAAATGAGTAGCATATGCATCACCAAGAATTTATGATGTGACTCAAATTCTAATTCTTAAAGGAAATTAAGTCTTATCTCACATTGGATAATTAATAAAGTTTATCATTAATTTTACGATAGGTTCTCTAATTGTTTTAAGTGTGCTTATGAGCATCATAGCCCACATGTTATGAGATTAGTTAATTGGACTAATTGTCCATGTTTTTGTGGGCATGTGTACTTGGGCCTAGAACCATATTTCGAAAGCCCATTTTGAATTATCCTCTTTATTAGTGAATTGATCTCCACCACCCGTGGATGTAGATCGATTGACCGAACCACGTTAAATTCTCTTTGGCTATTTCTTTTTCTTTTTGTGTTCTTGTTTTATTATTGTCTTTGTTGGGTTCTAAGAACCCGTTCATCACATTTTTAGGGTCCAAAGATCCTAACAAGTGATATCAGAGCCAATGTTTGACTCGTGTTGTGACAATGACAATAACAAAGATTTTGGTTCGAGAAATTTGAAGCTTTTGAAGGAGTGGGACATGTTTGAGGAGGAAGCACCATGACGTGAAGTTTCACGTTATCGGGGTACCGTTTTGCGAAGGAAGATTCTAGTTCTGAAGCTTTAAATGATGGATAATCCTTATTCGAGGGACGCTACGACTTTGGTTGTATTCTGGTTTGGATTAAGCCCATTGAGACTTTTACGGAGACGGTGGAGCAAGATCGTTCTGTGTTCGCGATTGGAGTTTTGGTCGATGTGAAAATTTGTTATATTGGATTGGATTTTGAAGTTTTCGCTACGGTGGAGATTGTTATGATGTGACTCAAATCCTAATCCATAAAGGAAATTGAGTCTTATCTACATTGAATAATTAATGAAGTTTATCATTAATTTCATCTATAAATAGATATGTTCTCTAATTGTTTTAAGTGTGCTTATACGCATCATAGCCCACATGTTATGAGATTAGTTAGTTGGACTAATTGTCCATTTTTTGTGGGCATGTGCTTTTGGGCTTAGAATCATATTCCGGAGGCCCATTTTGTATTATTATCTTTATTAATGAATTATTTCTCCACTGTCCGTGGATGTAGGACCCATTCGTTACATTTTTAGGATCTAAAGATCCTAACAAAGAAAATGGGGATATGCTGTAATGTCAAAATCTAAAACATGATACTGTAAATGAAGGTTTTAAAAGTCACATGAAAATTGAAAACAACTAATAAATATTTGACCATTAAAAAAAACAAAATACACCATTTAAAATATACTAGAAGCATAAGATTAACATGTTGGAAAAATCGGTTTGGATATATATATATTAGTTATATATATATTAAATTAAGGAAAGTTAATTAGCATTTATTGCTAATTTAACTTGGGCATAATTCAACCGTTTTCGATCGCATTTTCGAGCCTCGATATTTATCCGATTAATGATTTGAGATATATGACGTCGATCTACGTTTCGAGTAGATAATTATAGTGTGCTTAATTTCTCGATTCCGATTTTCGGTGAGTGAGAAATAGTGGCTCGAAGTTTGGGGGGGCAAAACTAATATGTTACCTAAAGTGGAGAAACTTACCTTATTCGGGTTTTGGAGAGTTATTACATTAATCATGTCCCACATCGATTAATGAATAATGTTTTGTGTGGTATTTAAGTCTCTACAATATTGTAGAAGATAACTAAGTGACATGTGGTGGGCTTGGGCCACACATGTTCATGCGCGCGAGCCTTTTCGCCGACCGCCTCACACGCGGCGCGGCGCGCCTCGCCGCACCGCGCCCGCGCCCGTGCCCGGCCCCGACTCTGGTTCCGGTTCCGGGTCCGGTCCGTGTCCGTGGACTTGGACTTGGATCTTGGATCTTGGCAATTGGTCCTTTGGGTCGTTCGCCGGGTCGGGTGCCGGGTCGGGCGGTGCAGTGGACCGGCTGCACTGGATTCCTCTCCGTGGTGCACTGCACCTGCCACACCCAAGTGTATCTTTTGGAAGGATCTGGAAGTGGCTCTTCAGCAGCCAACCTTCCATCTCTCCACCACTCCACTTACCATCCACGATCTCCAGCATTAATGGCTCCTGCAATCAACACCTGAGCTGGGACTGCCTATAAATAGGACCAGTCTGCATGTCATTCAAACACCTGCAAAACAACAACATTCCATAGTTAGCTCTGCATCTCATCCTAGCTGCTTCTTAGCTCAAGTCTCCAGCAGCATGTCCTCGCCGGAAAAGTCCAGTTCGCCGGAGCTCAAAGATCCTGCGGTGCTGCAATCCTTGAGACGTCGTCGTTTCATCTTTGGGGACGAAACGCCACAACCGAGAGCACTACCGGGGCGTTTTTCGTCTTGCGGAGAGAGGCCTTCCTCGACTCGACGGTTTTCTCCTTTTGTTGTTTTATTTCATTTTGTTATTTAATAGTTTACTTGTAATAGCAGTTTATAATACCAACATAACATACATACCTTCTCTTGGTAATGCATCCAATACATGTTCAACGCAAGTAGCATCCCACACATCGTCGAGAACTATGAAATACCTACTGCCTTGCAGGTACTGGCGAAGCATCTCTTGTAGGCTTCCCACATCCATCTTCTCCATAACCTCCACTTCCGCAGAATCGCCCACCTGTCGTATTATTACCCTAAGTACCTCTTCTGGTCTGGATTCACCGGAAAAACATGCCCAACCGCGGCGGTCAAATCGGTCCACGACACCAGCATGGTTGTATAGTTGTCTTGCAAGAGTCGTCTTTCCGATACCACCCATACCATAAATCATAAAACTGTAGGGAGATTCCTCATCGGAAGCTAAATCTTCCACCAGCCCTTCCACGAGTTCCGTGAATCCCACCAGCACACCGTCGTCTTCGCTTACCCAAGGAGCCATGTCGTGCTGCTGCCCGTGATCTTCCGCCTCCTCGACCAGACATTGAAGCTTGAGCTCGTTTACTTCCCGGAACCGGCTCTGGATAGACTCGATCTCTCTAAGGAAATTGTTGAGGCGGATCGGCTCCAACTCCGAGTCCTCGCTCCTTGTGAACATGAAGGTGTCGATGATGACTCCAACATCGTAAGCCATCTCCCTCACTTGGCTTATCAAATGCTGATGGTTATGACTGACGGCAGACTCTTTGAGGAAAGAAAGCATTAATCCGAGATCAGTTGTTAGCCCTTCCAGTTGCTCCTCCGCCGCCGGATTTTCATCCACCAAACCCTGGATGTGCTCTTTCGCCGACGAGATTACTAACTCTGTCATATTTCTCTAACTCAAACAAAGATTTTTCTTCAATTTTTTTCTCCAAACTCTCGGCTAATCTTTTGCTTTCTATGCTCACTTTTTTGCGATGAAGCCAACCATAAAGATCTTAATTTATTACAAGGAAACTCATTGCGTATAATTAATTATGACTTGCATAGTTGCATGTGAGTTACACGAGGGACTTCTTCAGACTTGTCCCCTTGGTATTATAGTCCCTCCATCCCGATATTAGTGTTTTACTTTCCTAATCAGGTTATCTTGCTATTACTGTCTAGATCTATGAACTAATCTGGTATCCAGAATGGTGGTATCCTGCCAAGTCACCTCGTAAACGAAACTCAAAATCAAAAATTTCTAGTATAATATTTACATAAATTCTAATTCTGTAATATATACTATGTTGTGTTGACAAATGTTTCATCCATGGAACAGAGGAAAAGAAAATTACTAATATAATATTTAGTTTGTAATTAGCATTTTGTTGGTTCTATATATTTAGAAATATTTGAAAATCTTATCAACTTTTAATTATTATAGGTGTTAGTCAGCAACCTGTCATTTACACTGACATTTAGTACTCATGGAAGTAAATTCTTGGTGCACACAAACGTTCTATTTCCCAAGAAGAAGATAAAATTCACGCACAAATGTCATTTTTTGTGAAGCCTATTTGCACTACCATCTATCTTAACACAAAAAAAACAAAATGTTTGACAGCTTAATTTACATAATGCTGTAATGAAAAAGGAATCATTCTATTTTATATAACTTAAATATTTAAACAAAGTCAGCTTGTATGAACATGAGATAGATTATTTTATTAATTAAACTAAACAAATACGTACCTAGTTTGTGTATTTCAATAACCTATAGTCAATATTAATTAAAGTCTTCGTCAACGTGGAAAATAAAAAAAATGTTATGACCATACTTTGTCTAGATCTACCTCTTTTGAAATCAACTTAGAATTAAGATTTATGTGAAGTTAACGTAAGCTGTATATTTCACAACTACCACTAGTGAGAGTATATGTTATCCTCATGGCTTGTGATCAATGCCAAGAAGTGGATGCTAAATAAATGTATTCATCTACTTTCCTATTTCAGATTTCTCAGGATTTCCATTTTCGTTCTTGGTAAGCTCTCATAATATGCAAATGTGAATATAATTTCCTGTTTTTCTTGCTCCGAATCCGATGGCTTTTACAAGATCTAGATGTTCCTCAACTCACGGCCACACCCTTGTATTGTAATAACCAGATTGCAAGTCATAATGCAAATAATCCAATTTTTCAAGAAAGAACAAAGCATGTTGAAATGGACTGTCATTTCGTTAGAAAACCAGATCTATCAAGCGACATACTTATAAAATTGTTGGGATCGAACCGTTTTCATTTCTTATTCGGCAAGTTGGGTGTACGTGATTTGCACACTCCAACTTGAGGGGGGAGTATATGAATTATCATACATTATTTATCGGCTTAAGTTTGTTAGGGCATTCCTATAATTATGGTTGTAATTAGGGTGTATATCTTTCTTTATTTTTGTGCTGTATTGTAACATGTATTTATTAATAGTCTTGTGAAGGGGTTTTGGTGAAAAAAAACATAAACTTGTCTGAATTTATAATTTTAACACGCTTTTTAAAACTTGGTCAATCAAATCACGAAATTTCAATTTCATGCAATTTAAGACATGATCTGACCCCCAATTTTTTTCGGCCACCGAAATGCTGACTTGGACGTCATATGGCCATCCCAAAACTACGTCGTTTTGAATATGATATATATGTGCGAATTAAATCACCATCTTTAATGGTTTTTCAAATTAAATCACCACCTTTTAAGTTTTTGCAATATAAGACATGTTAAAAAGTTTTAAAAAAAAATTAACCATATTAAATTTCAATGAACAAATAAAATTAACATTACTCAATTTCATGTTTATAACATTACTCAATTTCATGGTTGGAGCGAACTGAAACCAAGATTGATTTGAATATTTTATCATGAGAGTTACATTTTATAAATTACAATTTGCAAGGTTTTCTTTACATTATTTTTATTATTATAATTTTTTGATCAACCAGTATTGATCTCTGTGGTCACGTTTTTATGATCGGCCACTGTTTAATATTTTATGGTTATCTTTTTTTAGATCAACCACTTTCGAGGAACTCTATAAATCTTAATTTATTCCATTCGATGCGATTCCAACAAAAAACTCCAATTAGTGAGTTGGAGTCCAAAAACATTGTTGGCTTTAAATATTTTATCACATGCATGTGATTTCCACGATTGATGTCTGCAGTTGTCTCGAGCGACTATACAGTGTAGCAGTGAAGGTGGGTGGCCCGGGATCGAAAAATCATGGGTTCATGCATTCATATCCCACTGGAAACGTTATGTGTGTCTGTCACCTTAGAATGATTTAACTCTCATGTATGGTTTGCAGACTATTACACTGGAGCGAAGTTTACCCTATGCGCACTAAAGACAGCGGCTGCGGGTTTCTCGTAAAAAAAATGGTTAGTGTAAGTTAACTCTCTCCCATTATCTCTCCGAGTCTTTAGTTAGATTATTAGACACGTGCGGCAAAAAAATTAATTAATATAATACACTCTTCGTCCGGTTAATAACATCTCGTATTTTGGATTGGATCATTCCAGTAATAAATAATGTCCCAATTCTAGAAAAGAAAAATTGATTACCACTAATCTATAATTTGTGTCGGCCACTTAAATCTCAAGAAACCCTACACATATTAAACTCTTGTGCAGTTTTGTAGTATGATCGATTAGTTTTAAATGATAAAATCTAAATATCAGCCTAATCCAGTGGACCCTCCTCAACTAAACATAAAAGACAACCTTCTTAGTAACCGATTTCAAAAGAAATAGGACGTTATTAACGGGACTATGTGGGAATTTGATCAAACAAACTACTACTCAGTCCCATTGATATTGTCCCCTTTTTCATTTTGGTTCGTCCCATTCATTTCCAAAAAAAAAACAAAAAAAGAGAGAGCACATGTTTGTCTTGATCCATGGAGTAATTGAACTTCTCTCTGCTACAACAGATAACACGGTGACGAGGTCTGCTACGTGGTCGAACATGTTTTTCCTTTCCTAGGATATCAAGGCCTATTTACTCTTGTGCTTTTGTGATGCATATCTTGTGAAGAAACCCGTCGAGGCAAAACTTTTTTGATTTAGTACCAATGTTATAGTTCACCCCCATGATCATGCCTTTGCTGGACAATTTATGAAAAAACATTGATGCGGTCCTCTCCATTTTCCCACTTTCGCCTAGACGTGTGAGTTGTGACCATTCCTGCAGCATTCCAAATATGTATCAACTTTTGAACCCTGATAGTTGTACCTTCTTCGAAAAAGCTCATGTGCTGGAAACATGACTTCTCTGCCGGAGACAATCTACGGTAACTCAAATCCAATGATGTGGTGGTTTCAGGGAAATCCATTGAGTTTAAAAACTCTTCCCATACACTCTCGGACTGTCTCTTCGTTGCCAACTGTCGCCCCACCTCTTTTATTGCTAATGGCAGTCCATTACATTTTTTAACGAGTTTTTTCCCTATTTTCTCCAGGTGGTTTGGGCATTTGTTATCATTAGTAAATACCATCTTCAAGAATAATTGTCAACTCTCATCAAAATCCAGATGATCCAAGTTACAAAAATAACTGATCCCATTTACTATATAGGAATACACTAATTAGCATGAGTATTTCTAAATCGCACATTCGCACTATACCACGGTTAAAAATAAATCAAACTAATTAAATTATCTAAATACCCTCTAATTCAAGAAAATAGATTAGAATTAATTTTATTCGGAAAAATTCCTCGAACTGCATGAAACGAGTTCAAAAGTGATTTGAGGGTTTGAGTCTTTAGTTTCTTAAAGCTTTAAGCTTATTTGAAAATCGGGTTAGTGTTTGGAAATAAGTCTCCTGAAATAATTTTGCATCTCATGGTTTTTTTTTTTCTTTTTAAAAGAAATGTTTGTTTTCCTTAGTATTACTAATTATTATTTATAATAAATAATTGTTATTCAATATTTATTTTTTCTTACAATTTCAATCTAATACTATAAAATACTAAATTAATCTAAATATTTATATATTATAAAATTTTATCATAATAAATATAGTATACAATTATATTTTAAATATTATTTATTTGTATAAATTCATCATACAAACAAAATACATAAAAATTTCTCCATAAATTTTATGAATTAGAGAGAGAAGGAGAGACGGCATGTGATAAAAATGTATTACTCACAAAGTATTAGGGTTAGGGATAGTTTTAAAAAATATTTTTGTTTTGTCCAAAAATCATAGCTTATACTTCAAAAAGTGAACCACCTCCCTAATCTCTAAATTTCGACCAACCCCCCCCCCCCCCCTTAGCCCAATCTCGGTTTTTTAAGAGAGAACAAAAAAATATAAAAACAAAGGTAAAAAAAAGGAAACAAAAAAAAGCTCTTTCCCCCCCCCCCCCCCAAACCCCTTGTAACCGACTTACGTCCAACTTTGGAGCTTACCAACAAACTTGAGCTTATTATACTAAATAACTAATGTAGTTTTTGCAAAAAATTAATTAAGTAGGTTTTATATACTTATGGATGAAGTTGTTTATAGTTTATCTCAAAGTAAAAGCTAGTAGTTTTTCACTAAAATAACCACAATAATCTGATAAACAGGGTCTAATTAAAATCCAGATCCATACCCGTTTGTGAGATGTGCACGTTAGGGTTTAACACTTTTTTTCTTAGGGAAAAATCTCCCCTCCTCTCTATAAACCTATCTCACTCTCTCTCCCCCCTAAACCCTTCTTTCTCTCTATCTAGATTAGGGATGGCAATGGATCTTGGATTCCGGTTTAAATTCGTGGATCCAAATTCATTTTTCTTGATCTGGATCTTAAAAATTTAGACCCATTGGATCTGGATCGGATCTGGATTCATTTTAGAAATTGCGGATCTGGATCTGAATTTTACGATTTGAGATTCGGATCCGGTCCAAATCCATCAATTTTTATAATTAAAATATTATTTTATTATCATATCTAAAATATTATATTTATATTATTCTACTTAAAATATCACATTACATTATTTGTTGAGCTTGAAATACTTTACTAATAATCTAATAAATAGAAAAGAGGAAGGAGATTGAGTACCCACTATCCACGAATTTGAAATTTTTTTTTAGAGAGAAGATCGTGATTTTATAGATGATTATAATATTTTTATAATATCATGAATATTTTGACTTTTTTAATGATAGTAATGTTTTTATAGATTATCGTGTCATTGAAGAATTAATTAACTTAATTAATTTTTAATTGATTTAAATTTTTTTTAATTTTAATTAAAAAAACCTATGATTCGAGTCTAGACCGAAATCCTGTGGATCCAATGGATCTATATCTCATTTTTTGAGATTCAATAAATTTGGACCGAATTTGAATCGAAGTAAAAAATTTCGAATATGAATCTGAACCGAGGAGGATCTCCAAATCCGGTCATTGCCATCCCTAATCTAAATCACTCTTCCGATCTACCTCTGCATAACCAAAAGCAATCGTAAAATCTCCTGAAATGAGTAACGCTAAAAAAGCCGCGGATATCCTGACTAACATTTCCCGCGCCGCCTTCGCCATCAGCTTAGGTGCTGCCGCCGTCAATTCCTGTCTTTACACCTTCGACGGTGGCCAACGCGCTGTCATCTTCGACCGTTTCGCAGGAGTTAAGCCCGACAGCGTCGGCGAAGGGACCCACTTTTTTGTTCCATGGCTTCAGAAACCCTTCATCTTCGACATCCGCACTCGCCCCCACACCTTCTCCTCTATTTCTGGTAAATTAACACAAACACTTTTATTTTGTGTTGGGTTTCATTTTGACTGTTAATGAAAATAGTGCTTTATATAATTGGTTTCTTTAGTGCTGACTAGATTACCCGGTGATAAAATAAAATAGTACCTCTAGATTTTTCTATCTGGTATTTTGTTGTTGGACATTATAAATATTTTCGAGTAAGTAGTAAGGGATTCAATTATTATTTGATTCAATGTTGTTGATAGAATATTGTTCAAGAACTAATGATAGACTATATAGCTTTGGCCGTGTTTTTTTGAAGAAAGGATTAGATTTTCTGCCATTGTATTAAGGCTGAAGTATTATTATCCTGTCTTCTTGTGTATTTATTGAATTTTGCAATTATACTGGGAAGTTATAGTATCCTCTTCTTGTATAAATTTATTGAATTTCGACGTCATTGTACTAATGGAGGAAGTATTATTATCTTTCTTCTTGTATAAGTGTGATGAATTTCAACGTATATGCTGGTAAGTATACTGATGCAGCAAAATTTGTTTGCCAAAAAATTAGGCACAAAGGATTTGCAGATGGTCAATCTGACACCCTGTGCAGATCTTCTGTCCCAAAATGGGAAGAACACTTGGTGGCCCACCAATTACGCGGCGCCACGCGTGCATTGGTGGGCCCTACTCAATTAAATTAATATTTGATTTTAAAAAAGGTGGCCCACCAATGCACGCGTGGCGGGGCGTGATTGGTGGGCCACCAAAGGGGCCACCATTTTTTGGGCCAGATGATCTTCTGGCATCTGACACTGCATGTGCTTTCTCCTCTCGGATATTTTCCAAACTCTTGGGCTTGAGTATGACGAAAAAGTCCTACCCTCTATTGGCAATGAGGTCCTCAAGGCTGTGGTTGTACAGTTCAATGCTGATCAGTTGCTAACTGATCGTCCTCATGTTTCTGCTCTTGTAAGAGAGAGTTTGATAAGAAGGGCCAAGGACTTCAACATTGTTCTGGATGATGTGGCCATCACACACTTGTCGTATGGTGCTGAGTTCTCAAAGGCTGTGGAGCTGAAGCAAGTGGCCCAACAAGAGGCTGAAAGGTCTAAGTTTGTGGTCATGAAGGCAGAGCAGGAGAGGAGGGCGGCAATCATTAGGGCTGAGGGTGAAAGTGAGTCTGCCAAGCTGATTTCTGATGCAACTGCAGCTGCAGGGATGGGATTGATTGAGCTGAGGAAGATTGAGGCTGCGAAGGAAAATGCTGCATCCATGGCCAAGAATGGGAATGTTATTTACCTACCTGGATCCTGGAAACAACAACTTGCTTCTCGGTTTAAACCCTGGGCGTTAACTATGAGGTAGCTTGAATGTTTTTTGTTTAAATTTAATGCTTCTTTAATTTTTGTATTGCAACTTCATGGCTTCCTCTTAATAGTCTGGTTGTCAGCATTCTGTGTATTGGATCTTCATATGTTTATTATGTTGTTAGATATGCTAGTATCAACATTATAGATTTAGACTCGTAGCCATACCTATGAAATTTCTCTCACCCTAAACTCAGATTTAGTTATTGTGTTAGCCCCTTTGGTACATGACTTTTTGGCATCTCCCTCACAAGCACATTGTAGATTCTTCTCTAGTTATATACAGGTTTGGAGTCTGTCTAATTTCCCACCCTCACCTTGTGTGGATTTTGACTCTATAGGAGGGAGTTGTTTTCTAGATAATGCAAACTCTACCTTCACTACTTTAAGTAGTTCAATCATCAATGAGTCGAATGACAATGTATTAAGTTGTTAATTCTACTAATATTAATTGGGGAATTAATGGTATATGTGGAGGATCAAATAGTTTCGGTAATCCTCGGTGTCAATTCTAACTGTTTGGTGATTCGGATGCCATGTACTTTGAATATCAACTCTATATACGAACACCTTTTAATCTCGATGTAGATTCAATATGGTCCTTCTTCCATGATTGCTCCTTCTCTTTGTCTCTTGTTGCAGGATGTTCAAGATAGATGGGACACTATCCACTTCTTAACTTCTATTATTCTGGATGCTTGTAGGACAAGTCTAGTTCACTCTGAGCAACAGACATTTCCAGCCCTGGCTGCTTCACCTGCATCAGAGGGAAGAAACTTGAGTTGAAGACAGTGAGAATGATCAAGACGTTATTGGGTTGAACTTACTGTTAGCTTCATGTATATTGCCTCTGAAGGTTGCAGGCGAATTACAAATTCCTTCCTTCCTTGCTTTTGACCTAGATGCACAATTTCGTCAAGTGTATTGGGTCTGATACATTTCGTTCCAATAAAACTGGCAGATCATGAGAATCGTATAGCGCGTACATTTGAAGATATCACCAGGAACATCCTTGATTTGAACCCTAATATTTCTGCTTTTCTTGAATTCAAAGCTTTTCCTGCCTTGAATACAAAAGGCACACCTACAGCAAGGCATCCATGTCATTTAAATAGACACTGGGAATTATCTTTTCTAGTTCTCGGGCTGAAAATAGAAAAATACGAAATCACAAATTCGAATATTCGTGGCTACCTTCCCATCTTTCGTTAACCCATGAATTTAAGTTTATCAAGTATAGTTTCTTGAATGTTAGTTCAGAACTGTAGATTACATGAGTTTATTTATATGATTATTGCATAAGGATTCTATTTCATTCATTGGAGGCTCATGGTTGGACAAGAATTGGGTTTTCTGAAATGCAATTCTTTTTTTCTTAACAGTCTGCAATTTTTCTCTCTCTTTTTCACCTCATTGGCGATTCTCTCTTATTAACACCTCTTTTCCTCCCTTGAAAGCAGTTCACATCCCAGGCTTTTTGTGGTTTCTACCGGTAAACAATGGCGTCCATGATTCAACCTCCACCATCATTGACGGGAAATTTGTCTTCGAAGTCTACTGCTTCTGATCTTCTTAGGAGCTCAAATAGTGGTACTTCTGGTGTACCGTTAAGAGCCCTCGGAAGGTCGCAGCTGGGAGCCAAAAGGAGAGACTTTACAATTTCTGCAAAGGTTAAGAAAGGGAAGAAGCATGAGTATCCATGGACAGAAGATCCTGACCTGAATGTTAAGGGTGGAGTCCTTAGCCACCTGTCACCTTTCAAGCCTTTGAAAGAGAAGCCAAAGCTAGTTACTTTGGAATTCTAGAAGCCTCTGTTGGATCTCCAGAAGAAGATAATTGATGTACGGCCAGTTTAGACTTGCTTTTCAATATAAACTCCTCAATCTAAAAGAATGTTATCCCTTGGGTCTATGCTTACTCTGTTCTTGATGCAGGTCCAAAATATGGCAAATGAAACTGGTCTGGATTTCACCGACCAAATTATTTCACTAGAGGATAAATATCAACAGGTTTAGTCATTAATATATCCTTTCCACTCATATGTCCTTGTACTATTAGAAATGGAAGATAGACTGATCTGAATTTCTGCTATCGAATTATGTCACAATAGAATGAATATCAACAGGTTTATTCAGTTAAATATCCTTTTTGCAGAAATGTCCTTGTACTATTATGTTAAGGAGATAATATTTGCTGCTTCTACTGCATTACATGATCTTAAGAATCTACGAGCCGATATCGGTATCGTTACTGTAAATAAAACGGAAAAACGTGCCAAGGTATGAAACTCATTTCCACCAGATTACATTTGTGTTAGCTCACGCTCATCTCTAAATGCCCATTTCTTCCATTTCTCTCCCCGTAGATTCTCTCCTCTCACCCTCCTCTCTCTCTCTCTCTCTCTCTCTCTCTCTCTCCCCGTAGATTCTCTCCTCTCACCCTCCTCTCTCTCTCTCTCCCCTTAGCTCAAACTGATTTCTGTTAAGCTTCCAGGTAACACAAGACTCCATCTGTTTTCTTTCCTCGTCTACTTGAGTTTTTGTCTTCCTTGTTGCTTTCTGCATTTGATCCAATAGACGACGCTTTCTTTCCAGTTGCAGAATTCTATGAGATAATCTTCATACCCCAGCTTCTGGTGAGAATTCGAGACATTTCCCGCCTTCGATTTTGCTCGAACTTCTTCCTCGGTGGTTGTTTTCTAATTGTTTCCCCAGATTGCCCTCCTCTTTCTCTCGAAATTCCACTCCGATCCCAGCCCTTCTGCCGCCCTACGCACGCCGACATTTAGCCACCGCTGCACCGATTGGCACTGTTTCTTCATCACTGATGCTTCTTGTTTAGGATTGCAAATTTTTACTTCTTATGAAAATTATTCATGAATATATGCTTTTGATAGTGGTTTCGGTATTTTTCCATGGACTAGGTGAAAATGCAGATTTGATTCTCGCCCCCACACAGCGCCTCCGACGACCTCCGGCTCTTAATTGAGGTATTCTTTCTTCTTTGGCCCAAAAACCATCCTTGTAATTCAAGCGCCCTATCAGTGTCAGTCTGATTATGCTTTAGTTTAGTATGAGAATGAGACAAATAAGAGGAGATATATCATATATGGACTCTTAAATAACATAAAACCTGCTTGTCCATCTCAATGATCCTAGTTAGGGTCAATCCTAGACGGGTGGACACATTTGATGCATTAATTGTCGTGTGTAGCAAAACGTCAAAACTAATAAAACTTCACAAATTCATGTTTAGTAGGCTGAGCAGGGGCGGCTCAAATGTTATGAGGCCCTCGAGGAATTCAGTATTTAAACTAAAAAATTGTATGAGGCCTTTGAAAAAATTTTAGTAGATAACTAAAAACTTGTTCCATTCTTTTTTCCATCCAAACTTACTTCACTTATTAAACGCTTACATCAAGATTTAGTTAATAAATTAGTTTTAAAGGCTAAAATAGTTAACATATTCATTTGATCTTTATATATAATTGTTCTTAAATAAAAAAAAATCTAAAAATGCTATGATAACTTATTTAAATAAAGAAATCTAAAAATACAATCTCTAACTTATTAGAGGACAATCAATAAGAGCTAATAAAGATAAAAGATCGCAATATATATATACCATTATGAGTGTAAGGTATAATTTAAACTTCCAAAAATCATAAGAGTTAAAGAGATGAAAAGATATAAAAAAATGGATATAATAGTGAGCTAAATTTTTGGGACATTATTTAGTGGACAGTTAGTTTCAATAAACTCTTCACACACAACAAGTAATGGCTAAGGCCTAATTTTAAATAATTGGATCTTATTATATTACTATTAATTTAAAATAATTTTTTATGAAACCATTAAATGGGGTCCTATTTTGGTACGGGCCTAAGGCAGTTGCCTCATTTGCCTTGGCCTTGAGCCGCCCCTAGGCTGAGGAAGGTCTTTCAATTTTTTTCCCTCGGCATACCATGTAGGTATAATCTTCGCATCAATCGGATATAACTGTCCATAGGCTTTTTTTATTGTCGCTTCTGCAGCAGTAGTGACAGTTGACACCTCTGCAACCAATTATTTTTCGTTTAGTTCAATACGAGAAAGACACATTATATAAGATCATTAAATTGGACCTTGAAGGGATTTCTTTGAGTCGGATAGTTGTGTTACCATAAAGATGGTAATTGCAACAATAGTTACAGGACTCCTCCTGCAGTAGAAGTCAAAACGTATAAGGTTAAGTACAACAATCCGAATTAACATATTGGCTAGTTAGCTACAATACCTAATGTCAAACTGTTGTAGTTGTGCAACAACTTCTTCAATGCATTTGATTAGGTGACTATCCAATCCGAGGTGGGAGCAAAAGCGGGTCTACATGCATCAAGTAGAAATATTACTCTTTGCTAATATATTTGTTATACAATATGTGACTTACCAAATAACCCTCAGCCTGTACAACGATAGACTTATTTTGGTCAAGCTTCAAGGCTTTGATAATCATTTCTTTTCCCCTTGCAATGTACTTTGGATAAACTCCATTCGCAGTCAACGATAGTTCTAGTACAAAAAAAAAGCATGTTTAGAAAAAAAATATTTAAATTTGCAAAACAAGATTGAGTATAAATAACCTTTAAAAAAAAGCATGTTTAGAAAAAAAATATTTAAATTTGTAAAACAAGATTGATTATAAATAACCTTGTAAAGTGTATAAATTTGCAAAACATCATTTAAATAACCTTGTAATTTGCAAAATTTAAACATGCTGCCCTACACTTTACAAGGTTTACAAGATTGAGTATAAATAACTTCGCGAGAACAAATAAGAATGCATGTTGCCCTACACTTTACAAGGTTATTTATACTCAATCTTGTTTTGCAAATTTAAATATTTTTTTTCTAAACATGCTTTTTTTTAAAAATGTTATTTATACTAAATCTTGTTTTGCAAATTTAAATACTAGAACTATCGTTGGCTGCGAATGAAGTGCATCCAAAGTACATTGTAAGGGGAAAATAAATGATTATCAAAGCCTTGAAACTTGATCAAAATAAGTCTATCGCTGTACAAGCTGAGAGTTATTTGGTAAGTCACATATTGTATAACAAATATATTAGCAAAGAATAATATTTCTACTTGATGCATGCAGACCCGCTTTTGCTCCCACCTCGGGTGGATAGTCACCTAATCAAATGCATTGAAGAAGTTGTTGCACAACTACAACAGTTTGACATTAGGTATTGTAGCTAACTAGCCAATATGTTGATTCGGATTGTTGTACTTAACCTTATACGTTTTGACTTCTACTGCAGGAGGAGTCTGTAACTATTGCTGTAACTATCATCTTTATGGTAACACAACTATCCGATTTATGGTAACACAACTATCCGACTCAAAGAAATCCCTTCAAGGTCCAATTTAATGATCTTATAATGTGTCTTTCTCGTATTGAACTAAACGAAAAATAATTGGTTGTAGAGGTGTCAACTGTCACTACTGCTGCAGAAGCGACAATAAAAGAAGTCTATGGACAGTTATATCCGATTGATGCGAAGATTATACCTACATGGTATGCCGAGGGAAAGAAATTAAAAGACCTTCCTCAGCATAGGGGCCAAGGCAACTGCCTTAGGCCCCTACCAAAATAGGCCCCATTTAATGGTTTCATCAAAAGTTATTTTAAATTAATAGTAATATAATAAGATCCAATTATTTAAAATTAGGCCTTAGCCATTACTTGTTGTGTTTGGAGAGTCTATTGAAACTAACTGTCCACTAAATAAGGTCCCAAAAATTTAGCTCACTATTATATCCATTTTTTTATATCTTTTCATCTCTTTAACTCTTATGATTTTTGGAAGTTTAAATTATACATTACGCTCATAATGATATATATATGTTGCGTTCTTCTATCTTTATTAGCTCTTATTGATTGTCCTCTAATAAGTTAGAGATTGTATTTTTAGATTTCTTTATTTAAATAAGTTATCATAGCATTTTTAGATTTTTTTTTTTATTTAAGAACAATTATATATAAAGATCAAATGAATATGTTAACTATTTTAGCCATTAAAACTAATTTATTAACTAAATCTTGATGTAAGCGTTTAATAAGTGAAGTTAGTTTGGATGGAAAAAATAATGGAACAAGTTTTTAGTTATCTACTAAAATTTTTTCTAAGGCCTCATACAATTTTTTAGTTTAAAAACTGAATTCGTCGAGGGTCTTATAACATTTGAGCCACCCCTGCTCAGCCTACTAAACATGAATTTGTGAAGTTTTATTAATTTTGACGTTTTGCTACACACGATAATTAATGCATCAAATGTGTCCACCCGTCTAGGACTGACCCTAACTAGGATCATTGGGATGGACAAGTAGGTTTTATGTTATTTAAAAGTCCATATATGATATATCTCATCTTATGGGCGGGGTGTTTGGCTTGGGCGGAGTATTGGTACAATACATCTTTCCAAACCGCTGCTAAAATCACACCTTTTGAGGTGGTGTATGGGCGTCCACCTCCTACCTTGATACGTTATGTAGCCGATGGTACAACTGTTGAGGCTGTGGCCGTGGTGTTGCAGGATCGGGACATGTAAAATCTGAAATTTAATTTGCGGCGTGCCCAAGTTTATATGCGAACTCAAGCTAACATAGGCGACATGTGGAATATGCAGTTGGCGATCGTGTTTTTCTCAAGGTTCGTCCATATCGACAATCTTCGCTTGCCCGTCGGGGATATACCAAGTTGGAAGCCCGATTTTACGGGCCTTTCGAGATAGTGCGTCGTGTGAGTGCAGTTGCGTATGAGTTGCGGCTGCCATCTAATAGCCGAATTCATCCCGTTTTCCACGTCAGTCTTTTGAAGGCTGCGGTAGGTTCTCATCCGGTGGAAGCTTCTTTACCTGAGTAATTAGCTGGAAGCGAGTCTATTCTTTTTTATCCCCAGGAAATTTTGGATGTTCGTACTATACAAGTGGGTGCCGAAGTGAGACGTGAGTTGTTAATCAGCTGGAAGAACCTTCCTGTAGAAGAGGCGTCGTGGGTGTCCGAATCAGAGTTCAGCGCGCAATTTCCTTTGTTCGGCCTTGAGGACATGGCCAATGCGGAGGGGGAGGAAATTGATATGTCTAACGAGATGAATGAGCCATGTGTCATTGAAAGCGGGGAAGGATCGAAGCCGTGGCGAGTGTATGTTCGGAGGAAGCGAGCGAACCGAAGTCATGGAGATGAGATTCAAGATCAAATCGGTGGAAGTGGCGCACAAGATTAATTAGTTACTGTTTTTAATTGTTGCCTTTTATATTTAATTAGAATAAGCTACTTATGATGTTGCATTCTATTTTTGGGATGAAGACATTGTATTTAAACTCCAGCCCTAGAATTATCTAGGGCATATCTGGGAAGGTCTTTTTGAGGCAATTACCAGATATGGTCTTGATGGATCCTCCATGGCACTGTTTGGGAGAGTTGAGGTTGGAATTTATACCAAGGCTGCTGATGTAGGCACTGATCTTGTTGGAAAGGTTGAAAGGAATATTCCTGAAGATGACACCAGAAATCCTGTTGTAAGCCAGCGGATAACTCTGCATTAAAGAAGCAGCTCATCATCTCCACTATACTCATGACAGTGGGTGTTGCAATTGTCACGTGGACGTGCTTGCTATCATCATTTACAATTTTTTATTTTTGTGTTCAAAAAGCTGTCAAGAACTGGTAAGGTCCTTGGGTCATTCAACAAGTTAAGAGAATAATTGTGAATCTTTTCTCTATGAGCACTCCCATTGGCTGTTCATGCATTTCTTGATTGACTTTGACTTGTGAATCCTACATGGGAAAAAAGTTTCTTCATAAACATAGACTTTGGTGGTGCTAAAGTGGTGGTGCTAAAACCTGTCCTTTAGCAGTACTTATTCATTTGTTAATGCATTGCAGACAACTCTTCCTCTGTGTTTGTGTTGGACTTTGGGCTGGACTAATCATTGGATTCGTCACTGAATATTACACAAGCAATGCTTACAGGTGCAGATTGCAGTTATCTTTTCCTCTGAAGATTGTTTTGTCCTTTCATCTCCTTTTGGTTAACTTTTCCTCTGTTTTTGGAATTTCCTTATGCAGCCCTGTGCAAGATGTGCCGATTCCTGCAGAACGGGTGCTGCAACAAATGTTATATTTGGTCTTGCCTTGGGATATAAATCTGTCATTATCCCCATTTTCGCGATTGCAATTAGCATTTTTGTCAGTTTCATATTTGCTGCTATGTATGGTATTGCTGTAGCTGCTCTTGGAATGTTGAGCACTATTGCCACTGGGTTGGCAATTGATGCTTATGGTCCTGTCAGTGATAATGCTGGAGGTATAGCTGAGATGGCTGGGATGAGCCACAAAATTCGTGAAAGAACTGATGCCCTTGATGCTGCTGGAAATACCACTGCTGCAATTGGAAAGGTGTCAATACAGTCATATTACCCCTTTATCTCAATAAGCTTATTTACTGGTTTTTGATTGCTTAGGCATATAGCAAAGATGTCACATGCTTTGATATAAGTAATGAGTTGTGCCACTCTATGTTTACGGCTTGCATCTGAAGATTTATTATCACTATTCTTTTGTATGGTTTTGCCATTGGATCTGCTGCTCTTGTTTCATTGGCACTCTTTGGAGCCGTGCAGGAATCTCATCCGTTGATGTGTTGACCCCGAAGGTCTTCATTGGTTTAATTGTTGGTGCCATGCTTCCATACTGGTTCTCTGCCATGACCATGAATAGTGTTGGAAGTGCAGCTCTGAAAATGGTTGAGAGGAGGTTCGCAGGCAATTTAACACTATCCCCGGACTCATGGAGGGTCTTGCCAAGCCCCACTACACTACATGTGTGAAGATTTCCACCGATGCATCTATCAAGGAGATGATCCCTGCCGGTGCCCTTGTCATGCTTACCCCTCTGATTGTGGGAACCTTTTTCGGTGTCAAGACCCTCTCCGGTGTTCTTGCTGGTTCCCTTGTTTCTGGTGTGCAGGTATATATGAACGCCCCATTTCATCTTCAATATAATGTTCGTTCAATCTGGATTCTGTCTTTTACTTGAGCCACTGTGATTCACGGATTGCAATCTCTGCATCGAACACCGGTGGAGCTTGGGACAATGCTAAGAAATATATTGAGGTAACATAACATCCAAGATTCAGTAGTGTTTTCAAGTTGGAGATTGTATTGGTTGTCTCAAGTTTGAACTTTCTTCTAGGCTGGTGCTTCAGAACATGCAAGAGCCCTCGGCCCGAAGGGATCCGAACCACACAAGGCTGCTGTCATTGGTGACACCATAGGAGATCCTCTTAAAGATACTTCAGGTCCTTCACTCAACATCCTTATAAAGCTCATGGCAGTTGAGTCGCTTGTGTCACTCCTTTCTTTGCCAGTCACGGCAGTCTGCTATTCAAGATCTTCTCATAGATTCAGGTAACCCGCCTAAGCCGCTTCATCACTCTGTTTCTGTCATTAAATGTCTTCTCATGCTTGGCAACTTTAGTTAGGTCTTAGCTAGTGAAGGTTTATTTCTTGAATGAGGTATTGATAATTGAGTTGGTCCTGATGATGAAGAAAATCTGCATCTTAAGCCTTAGTTGCTTTGAGATCATATGTATTAGCTTTTTGTTCTCCAAGTCATTTATGTTAATACTGCTTATATTCTCTTAACCATAGTCTACTTTTACAACAAGCTAAAGCTTGTTCCAAGTTATCACACACCCACACACACACACACACACAGAGAGAGAGAGAGAGAGAGAGAGAGAGAGATGGGCATTAGAGTTGTGCAGCATGAAGGGCTCTCATACCCTTCTGATAGAAACCCCAGTGGACATCAGCATAATCTTTAACCACCTTGAATAGTCTTGGGGCTTCTTCACTGATCAATCCCCTCTTCAGGTCCAATCTCTTTCCCCACTTGTGGAGTATAAAACACAGCTATAGAAATCCTCTCTCTCTTCTCATCACTAAGCACCCTATGCACTGGACTCTTAAACACCCCATTACTCATGATCTGCATAGAATTGCAGGTAAAGTTAGCATCTCATCTTCTCATCAATACTTGATCGAATCCGTATCATCACGAAGGTACGCATCTTACCTCCATCTGATCTCCCATGAGTACAAGAATGGCATCACGGTTCTTTGGAACCGTGTGCCATTTCCCATCACTTAGTATCTGCAACCCTACTTCATCTTGCACTATGATAGTATAACCGGATCCATCGGCGTGAGGCTTCAAGCCAAGCACGATCCTGCCTCCTGCAAGTGGAGTAGTTGTTGAATCTGATCGCCAACTGCGCCCCTTCACCGAACTGCCTTACAAAGCAGTTTTCATCCAAACCAACTGATCTTGCCATGGATTGGGATACAATCTGTCACCCTTTTCATCTCCTTGCTATACTCTTCCATCTTTCCCTTGCATATGTTTGTGCGAAATCAAGAAAATGGAAAACTTACGTTCTGTTCTATTGAGGTGTTTTTGACATTTAAAGGACTGTCATTTTTAGAATTACCATAATTATTTACTTTTTAATATTAATGCCAAAAATACTATACTTTTGATTAAAAATAATTCTTTTCAATTTTAAACAAAAACAAATAAAAAATATTTATAATAAGCAGTTACAAGCACATCTTTAATGGCAAAACTCCCGTGAAGTCGACTCCATATGAGACTGGGTCGGCCTCTGACCTAGAATCGAATCCGCAAAATCCACCCAAATCTTCTCTCCTAATTTCATATCGAAAAATTCCACTAAAAAACCCAGATCCTCTCTCCTCTCTCTTCTCCTCCATAAATTGTAATGACTTTCATTGACACTCTCCTCCAGCTTTTAGACGTATCACTAAATTCATAAAACACCGGGTCATAAAGAAGAAGAAAAAAACTACTCCCTCCGTCCCGTTATTTGTGGCTCAATTGGTTTAAAAATAGTATAAAAGAAGGAAATGAAAGTAGAGAAGTATGTAAAGTAGGAGAGAATAATGATAAGATAATGAGTAATTTTTTCCAAATTAAGTTAATTTAGTGGCCACAAATAATGGGACACCCTTTTCGAAAAAGTGAGCCACAAATAGCGGGACGGAGGGAGTAATCATTACGTAAAATTATTCTATATTGAAATGCCATGATAGATTTGACTAGATTTACAAATTATTTCGGTTTTAAGATGAAAAATAATTAAGAATTTTAGTTACTTTTTGACCCACAAAAATGGAGCTGCAAAAAATTATTGGAAATTGAAAAGCCATGTTGGATTTCACCAGAATTTAATATAAAATAAATGTCTATAAGGGTTCATTGTTTAAGGTGCAGCTAACCCCAACAATAAATTTCTTGATCGTAGTACAAATTAACTGAGCAAACATGACACCGAAAATAAATTAGCAAATGATACAACATATTACACAATCATGCAATACTATGCGAATGTAATAAAGTGCAACATTGATCCCAATCAACTTAGGTTACATCAACAAGTGCAACGTTTCGGTAGGTTGAGAGCAGAACAAATTAAACTGCAGCAGATATTCAAGCAAGCCAAGCTGCAGCTTTGACGAGGTACCCTGCAAACCTCCGAGTCGTTAGTTATCATGGAACATGAGCATTCTTAAGAAGTGACAACACAATATTCCCTCCGACCCATAGAAAGTGTCTCGATTTCTTTTTTAAGTCGAGTCGTCCCATAGAAAGTGTAATGTTTCTTAAAAAGCCAACAATATATGGACCAAAATTAACAAGCCAAAAAGTCAAACAATATACACCACACAATCTCATTTTCTTCATCTCCGTGCCCCATAGAAAGGAGACACTTTCTATGGGACGAAGGTGTAACAAATCTTCGAGTATATATTCATATTGAGACATCCATAGTATAAACTTTGCGATAAGAATTATGTTCAACAAAAAAAGTTTCAAATAGCAAAAAAGTAGAAAATGCCATGGGTTGGAAAGGAAATATCAAGCTCTCCAAGTTCTATTTCAACCATACTAACGTGATATGTGGAGAGGTAGAGAAAGATCACTGCTGTGGGAGAAAAAACTCTAGCTAAAAATAAACTGCCAAAGGGTTCGCTAGAATCAAAGGAAGATTCTTCCTATCAATATGCATCAGTTTATCTTAGACTAGCAACAGAGCATATATATATCATGAATGTAATAATGAAGCACATACTAGACATCTGATTCAAGAAAAAAAAAACTAATTCGAACAAAATAATATCTCCAAAAGTGATATTAGGAGTTAGTGTTTGATAGATAACTTACCCGAAGATTGATCAGTCAGTGGGCGGAAAAATAGAGAGTCTGAATGTAGCCTGTGCCTTTCTCTTTGCGTCCTGAACTTTTCTGGCAGAGGAAACTGCAGATCTACTCGTGTACAACTCCAACATCTGGAAGGATTCTATTGCAGCCAGCCCGAATGGAACACCAACAAGTTTCTCACAATTCCGCAGCACGAGTCCTCTAAGTCTAGGGTAGTGATGGGATGAAGCTGTCCACACTGTTAAATCTGTCTCCTCAATGTGCAAAAACTCCAGATGGCGAAACCTCCATCCAATGCATCCCATGTGGTCCCCATAAACGCCTTATCCTTCAGCTTGAGCACCTCGAGGTTAGCCAATAAACCAAGGATAGACATATTACTCCAAGCAAGGAAGGTAGCACGTAGTGTAAGGCTCTTAAGCCTTGACGGGAACTGATAAGGTTGAGGAAGGCCGTTTAGTTGTCCGTCTGAAGGTGGGCGAGGATGTAAATCATTAATTAGTTTTAGATTTTCAAGATTTCTCATCCTTCCGAGGCTATCAAACGATCCTTTCTTTCCTTCTAGCAGCAAGGCGAGCTGCCCACGGATGCCCAATTTCTTCAAATTGCTAGCATGTTGAAAGAGTTCGGGCGTGCAGCTTTCCACTGAAATTGTGCCGAGTGTTTGAAGTTCCGCACCATGCTTGCTGTCTTTATTTGGCTTAGGCAAAGTAGCAGATGCATTTGTCTTAAAATGCCTTAGTTGAATCAGCTTCCATATATCGGCTTTGACATCGAGCATTTTAGATGTTGTGTCGACTATAAGAGTTTGCAAGTTCCAGAGCTGGCTGAATTTCGGAGGAAGAGTTGACAGATCGAATAATAGGGCAATGTACCTCACATGAACCAAGTTGAACAAGTCACTATTAACTTTAGGGAATTTTATGGGTTTGACATCTAAAACTCTAAGCAACTTGAAAGCTTTAAGGATGTCTGGAACGTTTTCTGACTGCAATATGAATTCATCCTTGGAGAAACAAACAAATGAGCGAACACGAGGACCAAAAGGCTTTGAAGAGATGAATTTTAGACAGTTGGAATGAAGAGAAAGGCGACGATATTTATGTAAGTCGGAAAGTGGAGGTGAAAAAACACCATTGACACACTTGATTTCTTGGAGGAAATTCTCATTTTCATTTCCAGCTTCCTTTCGGCAGAAATCACGTAAGGCATCATGAATCCTACATGTTTTCACCTTACCATCAGGCTTTATCTTCTCAGTACGAACTAAGTTTCGATTGATAAGATCCTCCAAATACTTCTCTCCCGTTTCCTCCAAGCTAGAATCATTACTTTGTTGTATGAACCCTTCACCAATCCACATGAGGATCAATTTTGACGCTGGGATTTCATAGTCTTCCGGGAACATCCCAAGATAGAGAAAGCATGCTCGCAAGTGGTAAGGTAGTTTATCATAGCTCAAAGATATAAAATTATTCATGCGATCTTTCGGGTCTTCTTCAATCAGGTACTTGCTAACCTGTGTCGACACTTTCTCCCATGCTTTTCTCGTTGCGCTTACATCTGAGTCTGAATACTTTGTAGCAAGGATACCTCCTATAATCACTATTGCAAGTGGCAATCCATTGCAATCTCTTGCAATGATTTGGCCGGCACTCTCTAGCTCAGGAGGGCACTTTAGCTGGCGGAGTGCCTCCAACCGGAGCAGCTCCCAACTCTCCTCTTGCTTGAAGAAACGCAACTGCTTTGGAGGTCTCGGGTTACAAGCATACTTGCCCACATCCTCAATACGGCTGGTGATCAAGACTTTCCCCTTATTATTGTTGCTTGGCAAAGCATCTTTAATTCTATCCCAATCATCACGGGTCCAGACATCGTCGAAGACAATCAGGAAACTTCCCCTCTCGAGAAATTCAGCAACAAATCGAGCTATTGTCTTGTCATCTTTTTGACGTATTTCATCGGTTATAGTTGTGAACTCTTTGAGAATGGCAAGGAAGATATCCTTGTCCGAGAACTCTTGAGAAATAGGAAGCCATATACGAACAGGAAACTCGTAGAGGATTTTTGGATCGTTGAAAATCTTCCATGCCAACGTCGTCTTGCCTAACCCAAACATACCGATCAGACAAACCACATCAAAATAGTCGGTTTGTGTACTCAGACGGTCTATCAGGTCATCCGTCACATCTGTAAATCCCACCACATCTTTCTGTCTTGGTGGCCGAACCTGTTTGAGAAATATGCAGGACACGAGTTAATAACATGTTGAACAACTAACAAAAATTACTCTTCCCATTAACTTGTGTTTCATCCAAAACGATGGTATCGCAAAAGAATAGAGCAACAGTTATTATTTTAGAACCCTCTTACGTAACAGTTCGAACTTGTACTAAAAATCACAACACCACTGACCACCAATGGCAACCAAAATGATGTTATTAGCATGTAAGGGAGGAACAAAGAAAATTAAGCAAAAACTCAAAAACAGAGCATTGGTCTGTTACTAAATCAAGGCATTCTAAATATGGTAAGAGCCAAAATCCCAAGCACATTCAAAGGAAACGACTGTAGCTCAATAAACTTGATATGAAGAACTTAAGCATGATCATGAAAGTTATAACTTCTATAAACCAGACAAATATATGAAAATATGCAGGACATAAGTTATATATACGAAAGTATGCTTGACACGAAGTATAACAAAATGAAAGAACTAACAAAAGTTACTCTTCGGAACTAGAATAAAACAGTTAACTTGTAAATGATGGATCTTTCGAACGAGAGAAACCCCCAATTACTATGGTCCCCTCCATGTAATAGTTCGAACTAGTACTAAAAATCACAAGGAAACTCACTATACCGGTAAGCCAACATAAAAACAAAATGAGGTTACTAGCACATAAGTGAGGAAACGAGAAAATTCAAAATAAAAACCAAAGTATGGGTCTTTTCATAGATCATGACATTTTATATAAGAATCTAAATACCAAGCACATTGAAAAAAAAAAAGAAAAAAGAAAGCATAACATAAAGAATTGAAAATGGTCATTACAATTATATGCTAAGTGATTAAAATGTTTATTAAAAGGTGAATCACATTATTTAACCATAAAATTACTGCAAAATCTTGGTACATATAAATTGCATAATTTCCCATGAATTATCTTGTAAAAATCTCAATGACATTCAACAAACATCCAATATAAGAAAATTAAAGGAGGAAACGAGAAAATTAAGTCAAAACTAAAAAACAGAGCATAGTTATTTTCCCAGATCATGGTAAGAATCTAAATAGTAAATACCAACATAATTGAAGAAGAAAAAAAAAAAGATGAAAACGAAGAATACTAAATATAGACAAACAATTGAAGCATGAAAACTGAAAGTTCTAGAAACAGGCAAATATATGCTAAGCTTCTCAACTATTTATGCAAAACAAAAAATTACTGAAAATTGCATAATTTGTCATGTATTAATTGGTAAAATTCACAATAGCTTCTCAAGACGGCATTAAATAAACAGCAAATTGAACAAACCAGTTAGAAATAAAAGGGGGGAAAAGTAACAATCCAACTAAACCAAGATAAAAACAAAATGAGGTTACTAACATATAAATGAGGAAACGAGCAAATTCAAACTAAAAAACAGAGTATTGGTCTTTTCATAGATCATGAGATTCTATACATAAGATCTAAATACCATCCACATTTAAAGAACCAAATCGAAGATGAAATCTTACAAAATTGAATTATAAGCTCGATCAAATAGGCAAATATATGCTAAGTGTTCAACATATTTATTTAAGAAGTGAATCATATTATTTAACCACAGATTCTGCAACGCCTTAGTAGATAAAAATGCACAATTTGCTATATCGGAACAGATAAAAGTCCCAATGAAATTCAATAAACAGAGCTAGCATCAGAGAGTTAAGGTAGGAAACAATAAATTTAAGTTATTTAAAAAAAAATTAAAAAAACAAAAAGCATTTCTCTTTTCCTAAATCAAGGAATTCTACATAATAAATAAATAAAAAATTTTAATTTTATACTTTTTATACTATATTATTCCCTACTTAGTTAAGCATCTAAATATCAAGCATATTTAAACAGGGAAAAGCAAAGATGAATAAACCTAATATAAGCAATTGAAGCACTGATAATGTAAAATTATACTGAACAATGCATGCAAAGTGTTTGATATATTTATTTAGAAAGTGAATCATACTCTCATTTAACCATAAATTACTAAAAAAAAAATGCATAATTTCTCAAGTATTATCTGCTAAAATTCACAAAATCTCAAGCAACCATTCAATAAACAGCAGATCCAACAAAACATTTAGATATAAAAGGGGGAAAATAAGGATACCTCAAGTTTTCCATAATTGTCTTCATCCTTAACGCTGAGAGTGGCGAAGTCAGCCCTCGCCTTCTCGACCTTATCTCTCACCTCTTCAACCTTTTTGCCAATTTCATGTAGACTGACCGAAGACTTCCAGAATTTGAAGAAGGAGGAGGTTGACTTTCTCTCCAAGGCCTGAGTAACGAAGGCGTCAATCACATCTTCCACCTCATACACGACGTCGCGGATGCTCTGGACCAGCACTTTCGTCCGCTCGTCCTTCCGCCGCTTCCGCTGCGAGTCCTTCAGAAAGGCGTTGCAGAGGCGGAGATCGGTGTCGAGACTCTCGATCTGCTTCTTGGTGTCGGTGATTAGATTGGAGTGGTAGAGGAGTAGGTCCTTGAGGTTGTTGAGCAGGAACTCTACTGCAGCGTCCGCCATTTCTCTCTCTCACTCTCTAGTGTTTCTCTCTCATAATGTTTCCCCTTTTTGGTTTGGGAAGCAGAGTGAACAGTCGTATGCTTTAAAGAGAGAGATGCATATGAATGAATGCTTTGATTCGTCGTTGACTCGAATATGTCTAAAGTCTTTAAATAAGGAATTTTAATAGGATGTTTGATTGAATGTAGTACAATTTTTTTTTTGACGAAAAGGATAACCCGCACCGCAATGTAGCGTAAGTGCGACCGAATAAACCTCGCTCCCGCGCGATAATACCGCAAATCAAACAGAAGAGTTCAACTACTCAACTACCCTAGACTAACCATAAGTGACAGACAACACATAACGGTTCTAATGGAATTTGAACCCATGACCTATCGTCCCGGGCCACCACCTTCACCACTACGCCATTCCAAAGGGACTGAATGTAGTACAAGTTTTTTAAACGTGACGGGGTAAATGTGTAATTCATGTTCGTGAGTTCGTGCATTAAATTCTACTCCCTCCGTCCCGAATGAAACGTTCTGTTTTTTTCAGGACGCTAATTTATGCGGTGAATTTTTGTGTGTTAAGAGAGAGAATGGTGAGAATGAGGTCCACAAAAGTAACTTTTTGTGAGAGATTATTTCATTTTTAAGAAAGAGAATATTTATGTGAGACAATTCAAAATATAATATAAGACGTTTCATCCCGGACTTATGGAATATATAATAATAAAATAATTTACTAATTATATAAAAATAACAATATTCTCATAACCGATCCAAGATCAACCCGAAAAACTTAAATCGAAGCAGTGAACCACAAGGTCGACCCGAGTTGTGTGTTGTTGAGGTGTGCGTTGAACAGTACAAATACGTTTTGATTATGTGAAAATAACAAAACAATGATTTGTGTATGCAAAAAATTGGTAGAGATAATGAGTTCGACACTCAATACTAATTTTTTTTTTATAAGTTATAAGAAATAATTCTCTAAAAATAGTCTAAATTAGATCGATCGAATCACTGAGTCCCAGACTCTCAGTTAAACCAATTTGACTTGGGTGGATCACACCGAAACAATTAGAAAACAGGTTTATAACAGGTCCGACCCAAATTTACTACCGGGTCCGATTGAATAGGTCGGGTAAGGCCAGTTTTTATAATACAGAAAATAACCTATAATTTTGATAAATATCTGTCATTTTTAAGTCAACTAATGCCCTGTTTACATCACATGCATACATCTACCGTAAATAATTAATTTGATTTTATATTCAGCACAGATTAAATTATTTGGGGTTAGTGTTTCTTCAATGCGAATTTAAGGTAATAAAATAGTGACCGTATATTACTCTCTATAATAAATTTAAAAAAGATGACGAATAGTAGCAGACATTTGAAACTATATACTTCATCCGTTCCGCTATTGTTGCCTTATATTCCATTTCGGGGTGTCCCGCTATTGTTGGATTGTTTCTAAAAAAGGGAAAAAATTGTGGCATGAAATTAACTATAAAAAAATCAAACAATATACACCATACAATACCATTTTTCACTCACTTTTTTAATATCCATGCCGAAAAGAAACAAGTCAACAATAGCGGGACGGAGGGAGTATTTAACCACAAGTTGTTAATGTTGAATTTGCATAAAGAAACGACTCCCACACATGGAGAAACTATAAACTACTAACAATGTTAAATAATACGCCTTACCATGTGAACTATACATTAATTTATAACACCAATCTATCTTATCTGCCAATCCCAAACATTTTGGTGGTCACATTGCAGACAAATTTGTACTACCTCCGTTCCACTATTTCTGTGTCACTTTTCCGAAATGAATGTTCCATTATTTATGTCTCACTTTCCAATTTGGTAAAATAATTATCATCTCTCTCCTACTTTTATCATTTCTCTCTCATACTTACTTTTATTTTAGCATATTCTCTTTCTTATTTTATCATCTATTTTCACTCATTTTTTCGCTCCGACTTTATCATCTACACATCTCTCATACTTTATCATCTACTCTCTTAATTTTCATGCCGAAAAGAACTGAGACAAAAATAGTGGGACGGAGTAGTATTTTTGTTAATATCACCTTGTTTTGTGTGCTAACTCTTAACTTCTATTAAAAACATTAATTAATTAAATTAAATATGTAATCCAAGATTGAATTACTATTATACAAATACATTAGAGAACTAATGCGTAATAAAGATGTGACATAGGGCTAACAATTTGTTAATATATAAACGTATTGCATGTGTATTGGGTTTAATTAGGCCCAATTGACAGACTTTCTTGTCGTTCTTGGTCCTTTAAAGTGCAAAGTGGATTCGGAAAAACCTTCAATGATAGTCATTGCATCCTCGTAGAGACGAGTATGGAAGTTTCCCCTTAAGCTAATATCTACCATGACCTTTGCTTCATCGGTCATGCCTTGGTAGAAGATCTGTATGAGCTCTACTTCGGAATAGCCATGGTTAAGCCAAACCTCCCCAATAAGCACCAAAAGTCTCGTCAAGCTCTTGAGCAATCCCGGATATCTGCTTCTTGAACGCAAATGTCTTCGATTGACGAAACTATTTCTTTAGGAAAACCGTGTGCATCTGGGACCAAGTC
The DNA here is from genome assembly GCA_028984105.1 of Lavandula angustifolia. NCBI lineage: Eukaryota > Viridiplantae > Streptophyta > Magnoliopsida > Lamiales > Lamiaceae > Lavandula > Lavandula angustifolia. The sequence continues at coordinate 27,695,230 of CM054817.1, forward strand.
GTGATTGACTTTGGCTTGAGACTCGAAAACAATGATTGTGCTCCGTCCTGAAGTGTGAATCAAAATGCCTTGAGCTTGAATGCATCCAAATTACCTTATCTGTGTAAATTACAGACTTGATTAAATGATGCTAGAAAGGAATTGGTGGCAAAGGGAAAGGCAGGGTTTGCATTCAATTTCTCCATTTCTCCCCCTAATTAACGAATGAACAATCTTAACTGGTAAGTTCTCTCTTCAACTTCCTTGTCAATTTCCATGTTGTTAATTAACTTTTCGTAATTTGTACTATGCTTGGATCGTCAGGAAATTTCTTGTTGGGTTGATTGTACTAAGAGAGAGTTTGTAATAGTTTTAAACTTTTTTTAAATGCTTAAATTATTCCTCATAACCCTATTTTGTAATTCTTAATTTCGATGATTGAATATTCCCGGTCGAAAACAGCTTTGAATGTAATTTAAGTTGGACCGAAATTACACACATGACACACGTCAACCTTAAATCAAACAACTTATCTTAACGATATTAGTTAATTCTTAACGAGAGAAGAGGAATCCAACCATCAAGCTCGAATACCAATTACCTTAAACTGTTTGCAATTTCTCAATCTAATTCTCGAGATCCCGAATGGTTTTGTTTGCAACAGCGTGAAACGACTCATTTGTCCGCTGATTTGTAATATCAAGGAGGCAAGTCGGGCAGCAGTCCCTCATGGAGATCACGTGCAAGTGATATTTCTCTTAAAAAATCAACTACTCTTTCTGGGAAGCAGCCAACTCACCACATGGAGCTTCTTGGATTAAATTAATGTTTGTAGAGTTAATTCCCCCAAAAATGTTGATCACACCAGAAAATGATCTTCGTAAGCCATTGATTAAACTCAAAAATATATTAAGTCAACTACTGCTTCACGGAGTCCATCTCACCAGACGGAGTTATTTGGAATAATTTAAAATTTTTAGAGTAGCAAGAGTTTGAAGAAGCTTATCATTTGTTCATTAATCTTGATTTCGGCTTGAAAATATCTATTGTTAATCAACAATGTTCCGAGCTTCTATTGCCCATCCCGTCAACCAAAAACCTGACCTCTATATATAATACTCCCTCTGTCCCGCTAAACTTGTCTTAGTAGGTTTCGACACGGAATTTAAGAAAGTGGATGAAAGTGTATTAAAGTGGGTGAAAATGTATTAAAGTAGTGGGGTCCACTCTTTCAATTGATTGTGGTCTACTAGTTCTTTTCCTTTTTTGGGTGAAAACAAGTTTAGTGGGACAAATGGAAAGTAAGAGTATGATGTTAAAGTGATGCATAAATGCTTTGCAGATGCACCCAATCTGTTTCAGCAAAATCTAATAGTTTCTAAAGAGAGAGAAAACAAAATACTTCCTTACCGGAAATAAAAAAAGAAGTTTTACTCAATACACAATCTCCTTGTATAGAAAATAATGATGATGTTTTACTCAATACAATGTGGCCAAACCGTAAATTTCTTAATCCACGCATAAAACAAATCAATTGATAGATTAATTATTCAACACATAACGCATCCTTGCATTATTTTGGGACTTCAAATTGGCCAACAGAATAGATAGCACAGGGACTTGATCACTTCAACATTTCGGAAGCTAAGCAAATTTAAAGTGCAGCAATTTTTGAAAAATTGCAGTTCAACTCCTGCAAAACTAATGAGTCGTAAGTTTTTATGGATCTCGAATATAGAAATATGAAACACTCAAATGTCTAAAAAAATATATATATAAAATAGAGACTAATATTATATATAATCTGAAGTAGGGAGAATGCGAGCTCCTGCAAAATTGCACAAAACGAATTCAAGTAGTAAAATTTCAATCCGGATCTTCTGGCCAATTTTATGAGGACCACTCAGTGGCCCACCAATCACGCGATGCCACGTGTGTTTTTAAAGTTAAACAAACACTATAATATTAACTACATAGCCCACCAAGACACACGTGGTACCGCGTGATTGGTGGGCCACCGAGTGATCCTCCAAAAAATGAGCCAGATAATCCTTTGTGGTAAAATTTAGACATTAGTAATGTTATACGTGGAGATAAAGGGAAAAAGATAAACGCAATCTATGTTAAGGTCAAGATGCGGAAAACTATTCATTTTTTGGCAAAATAATATCCTATGTTCTTAAAAATATTGGACGAACACCCTACCGTCAATTTTAACTCTATGCGCAAAAAACATACAAAAACACAAAATAGCTCTACGCATTTCAGTTAAACTGACATAAGATACTCTTTCGCCCTTTTTTACCTTATACGATTTTGCAAAACCCAAACAAGTTTGTTTTACGCATTTTCATATGAACACAAGTATTTTTTGCCTTTCCCCAAAATACAGAAAGATTACTGCTCTCGAAGAGAAAACATTGGTCAACCAAAAGCAATTGAAGATTTTTTGTTACAATATGTAGAAAATCATCAATACAGCATATATAACATCGCATTCACAATGAAGAGTCTCAAAATAATAGGGATATATGAACAAGGGAAAGAATTATACTCCTGAACTTCAAATCTGGAATGGAGATTAGGAGTTAGAGTTTGAAAGATAACTTACCCGTCAAGATTGATCACTCAGTAGGAGGGAAAATAGAGAGTTTGAATGTAGATACTCCAGCTTCTAATTTTTCCTTTGCCTCCTGAATTCTTTTGGCCGAAGCAACTGCAGTTTTACAGGTGTACAACTCCAACATTTGGAAGGTTTTTATGTCAGCAAGTCCAACCGGAACTCCAAGAAGCTTCTCACAGTTCCACAGCACAAGTCCTCTAAGTCTAGGGTAATGATGGGATGAAGCCGCCCAAACTTCTAAATCCGTATCCTTGATGAGCAAGAATTCAAGACAAGGAAACCCTCCATCAACGGCCACCCAGGTGTTCCCCATGAACGCGCTATCTTTCAGCTTGAGCACCTGAAGGTTGGCCAGCGATCCAAGGATAGACATATTACTCCAACTGAGGAAAGTTGCACAAAGTGTAAGGATCTTAAGCCTAGATGGGAATTGATGAGGTTGAGGAAGGCCATTCAGTTGTCCTTCCGAAGGTGGCCTAGGATGCACATCGTTTATTAGCTTCAGATTTTCAAGACTCTCCATTTTCCCCAACCTATCAAAGGATCCTTTCTTTCCTTCCAAAAGCAAGCTCAGTTGCCCACGAATGGCCAATTTCTTCAAATTGCAAGCTTGTTGAAAGAGTTCGGTTGTGCAACTCTCCACTGAAATTGTGCCTAGTGTTTGAAGCTCCTCGCCGTATTTGCTGTCTTTAACTGGCTTGGGCAAGGTAGTAGAAACATTTGTCTTAAAAAGCCTCAGCCGAAACAATTTCCATATATCAGCTTTAACTTCAAATGTTGTAGACGTTGTGTCCACTATAAGAGTTTGCAAGTTCCAAAGGTGGCCGAATTTTGAAGGAAGAGATGACAAATCAACCGAGAGGGCAATGTACCTGACATGAACCAATTGGAAGAAATCGCTGCTAATTTTGGGGAACTTGATGTAGCTAACATCAAAAACTCTGAGCAATTTGAAAGCCCTAAGGATATCTGGAATATTTTCGGCCGGCAAGACGAGTTTTTGCTTGGGGAAACAAACAAAAGAGCGTACAACGGGACCAACAGGCTTTAAAGAGAGAAACTTCAAGCAATTAGAATGAATAGAAAGACGACGATACTTATGTAAGTCGTTAACTAAAGGTGAAAAAACCCCTTTGTTAGACTTGATTTCTTGGAGGAAATTTTCATTTACTGTCTCAATTCGGCAGAAATCACGCAAGGCATCATGAATCCGACAAGTTTTAATTTTACCATCAGACTTAATCTTCTCAATTCTGACCAGGTTTCGGTTGATAAGATCCTCCAAATACTCCTCTCCGATGTCCTCCAAGCTAGAATCATTCCGTCGTTGTATGAATCCTTCACCAATCCACATTAGGATCAATTTCGTAGCTGGGATTTCGAAGTCTTCCGGAAACATCCCAAGATAGAGAAAGCACGCCCTCAACTGGTAAGGTAATTTATCATAACTTAAAGATATAAATTTATTCATTCGATCTGCCGGGTCATCATAAAAATAGTTTTTCACCTGCTCAGCCACTTTTTTCCATGCTCTTGCCGTTGCACTTAAATCTAAGGCCGAATACTTTGAGGCAAGTACCCCTCCTATGACTACGATTGCAAGCGGTAGTCCTTTACAATCACTTGCAATGAGTTGGCCATCAATTTCCAACTCAGTGGGGCATTCCAACGTGCGGAGTGCCTCTAAACGGAGCAGTTCCCAACTCTCATCTTGATTGAAAAAACGCAACTGATTTGGAGGTCTTGGGTTACAAGCATAAGTTCCAACTTCCTCAATACGACTGGTGATCAAGACTTTCCCCTTCTTATTATCATTCGGCAGAGCATATGTAAGCCTGTCCCAATCAGCACGGCTCCAGACATCGTCCATTACGATCAGGAAACTTTTAGTGTCGAGACAGGCAGCAACCAATTGGGCTATGTCCTTTGTGTCTTTTTGACGTATTTCGTCGGTTATGGTGGTGAACTCTTTGAGAATGGCTAGGAAGATATCCTTGTCTGTGAACTCTTGAGATATGGAAAGCCATATACGGACAGAAAACTGATACACGATTTCTACATCATTGAAAATCTTCCATGCCAGCGTCGTCTTCCCCAACCCGAACATACCAACCAAACAGAGCACGTCAAAATAGTCTGTCTCTTTAGTGAGACGGTCTATCAGCTCTTTCGTCACATCTTCAAAGCCCACCACATCTTTCAATCTTGGCTGGCGAGCCTGTTTGGGAAAATATTCAGCACACTAACAAAATAAAAATATGCAAACTGAAAATGCTAAGTGTAAAAATTGTATCATAAAACTATGAATTCTGCCCTTACACTTCTTGTTTGAGTTACTAGAAATGAATTTTGAAGAGAAATAGAAAATAACACTATAGACTGATGAGGTTTTAGCAAAATAAAAAAAAGAAATAAAACAAAAACCAAGTTATATATAGTCAAGGGCGGACCCACCCTATGGGCTGGGGTGGGCTCCAGCCCCTATAAGATTTTTTTTTTATTAATAGTAATTTTAGATTTTTTTTTTGAAATATAGGTTAAAATTAATAGTCTAACCAAACGTATTTCTTTCGATTCATGTACAGCCCAAAGTATTTTATTGGGCTGGATCTGCCTTGTATATAGTGAAGAGAAAAGTGTGTAATTTAAAAACGTAAATTGCCTAATTGATAAGGACAAAGGCAAGGAAGATTCAAGATATACAAAGTCATATAATTAAGATCAACCAAATGCTCCAAACAATGAAAGAATTATATCATTCGAGAGAATAAGATTGGAAGATGTACAAGAAATAACGAGATCACTTTTCTTCCAAGAGATCATGCGTAGCAGAAATTGCCGCCAAAGTCATAATATGAGAAATCCCAAGAGAGACAAGACTTGAAAGATGCTTGTTGACGATTAGTTGTGTATATAATTCTTAATAATTTTAAGGATTATTTCTTAATAATCTTTTAATAATGTAAGTGAAATTGGGAGCAGTAACATGTCCTGCAATCTCATGTCCCAATGTTGTCCATGATAATGAAGTCGTATCAATATATTTTTGGGTATGAGATCACCTATTCCAAAAACCCTATCCAACATTGTCCCATTAGGGTAAGTATCTAGATTGCCATGGTATTATACGATTTGCACAATAGTCTTCTAAATGTCTATTCTCGAACAACACTAGGACATGATCTTTGGGATAGGTGATCAGATTCCATATTTTTCATTCTGAATTGGGGTTGTTTCTTTCATTATGTGCAACACAACATGAGTGATTTGAGTTCGATTATTTTTTAAGAGTCATGACCTATTTGCAATAAAATGTATGATTTGAAATGATAATGAAATTCATTATGCTAGCAATTATATGTATAGAAAACATTATGCATCTATCAAACAACAATCACATCATCTACCATAAAAAAGTACTATCTCCGTCCCGCTCAACATGTCAATATTTTTTTTTTGGATTGTATCGTCTTATTTTATTTATTTTCTAAATAAAGAAATGGATCTCACACATTTACCAATTCAAATCAACTTTAAATAATTAAATATCTATATGGATCTCACATCTTTACCACATAAATCAATTCTAAATAATTATTTAATTGTATGAGTCCCACACTTTTATTATAAAAAAATCAACCCGCAAAAATAATTGCGCCGAAAAGAAACCAGACAAGTCGGCTGGGATGGAGGGAGTAACAATTTTGGTAGTTAAAAAATGCATAAGTTTCCAAGTAAAAATTTAAAACTGGTGAAATTAAGAATATTAAGATGGTAGATTCTAATATGAAAAAACATTGAAGATAAAAGGTTTGAAGAATTAACACCTCACGTATTTCGGATTTGTCTTCATCATCGACTTTGACGTTGACCAAGTCAGTCCTTGCCTGTTCGATCTTATGTCTGACCTCCTCGACCTTTTGCCCAATGGAATGGCGATCGACGGAAGCCTTCCAGAATTTCAAGGAGTTCTTCGTCTTTTTCTCCAAGACATGAGTAACGAACACATCAATCACATCTTCCACCTCATAAACAACATCCCGAATGTTTCGATCGAGCTCCTTCGTAATCTCATTGTTTCTCCGACTCTTCCACGACTCCTTCAGAGACGCGTTGAAGAAGCGGAGATCCCTGTCGAGACTCTCGATCTGCTTCTTCGTGTCGGTGATGAGGTGGGCGTGGTAAAACAGTAGGTCTTTGATGTTATTGAGGAGGAACTCCACTGCAGCATCCGCCATCTCTCTCTCTCTCCTCTCTCTCACACACACACACGAGACGCGGGAGAATGCTGCTCCTCGTTGAACTGGATGGGTTATGTTTCCAGATTAGATAATTAGAACTGGCCTATCACAATGAAACAAAAAAAGAGAAGAAATGATAGACCATTGAAGTCAATGAACGCGTTCGCCTCACAAAATGATGCTAACTACTACCTCCGCGTCTATTACTCTATTAAGTCTCACTTTTTTGAAATGGACGTTCAATAATTTTTGTCTCAATTTCCAAATATGAAAATAATTATCGTCTTTTCTTTTATTCTTATCATCTTTTCTGTTATTTTTTTTATTTTATCATCTTCACTCTCTTATTTTACCATCTACTTCCACTCATCTTCTCTCTCATGCTCTATTATTTATCTATCTCTCATATTTTATCATTTACTCTCTTAATTTTCGTAGAGAAAAGAAGTGTGATAAAAATAGTGGACGAATGTAGTATTATTGAAGGAGTCTTGATTTGTCTTCCCCAATTTAATAATTATTTCCTCAATTTTAAAATTTAACAATTTTATTAAGAAAATAAAAAGAAATTATTTTACAATAGGTTGAACACAACTTTTTTATTTTGTGGAAAACCGACTCATTAACTATTTTTTATGTCACAAGGTTTTAAATTTATAAAATTAAATTAGTGAGGGAATTTACTTTCGGGCCCAAAGCCTGGTCGGCCCATCGGACCATCTGAGCTTGTCAATTAGGCTTGGATTTTTAGGCCTTATAATTTCAAGGCCACTCTAATCCGAAGCACGGGCGAGTCATTTTCAATCAATTCTGACACCTCTAGATGCGAGTTGCTTAAAATAATTATCTGCAACTCTTGTTAGAAAAACTATACTTAATTAGACAACTTGTGTAATAATTGAACTTCAATTAGTTAACTTGAAGAACCATTCAAATTATTAAAATGCGTATGGTCCCCTCCCAATGAATCTAACCGGCAAAATTTAGTATAGTTAGTATTTTCAATTCTACGTAAGTGGTTGATTTATAAGTGATCTATTGTTCGATTTCCGTTAGGATCGATTTAAAATTAATAATATCCCTCCCAATGAACCCAAACAACTTGAAGAAGTCTAATGCGCGGGCCAAGGTGTGGTGCTTATAAATTGATCCATGTCGTTGTCGTTCTCAATATCGTGCTTCATCGAAGCTTTCTCTTGAAAATGCCAAAGTATCATGAGGGATCAGAGAACCCTCTTGACACTTGCTTAAGATATTGTTAAATTAACCTTTGAAATGAAGTGTTATGACAAATGCTTAACGTTAACAATAATAGTTTTTATGTTCACTTCTTTGGGAAATAATGCCGATCGAGCTTATCTTACATAATTAGTATAGTGTAATTTATAAATAGGGAGTTTGGTTTTTTCTCGTGACACAATGATAGTGATAAGTGGTTGCATCTTTGTCCATCAAGTTCGAGATAAATATTGAATTTTCAAATGGTAGTAGCTGGTGGCTGAATTTTCAAATGGTAGTTGTCTTTATTACTTAGATCTGCATCATTAGGAAATTTCCCGATTGTTATATTTATATTTTTTAGAAAAAAAAAACAGATAGATTCCTAGAGGGATGGTAGTCAATATAAAAAAAATAAAAAAATAAAAAATCCTTAGTGGGAGCTAGGGTTGTTAAACATACAGCCATTAAAAAGTTTCATTAGAAAAAAATGTTGCCTCCTCATGTATTTGTTAAGACATCATGACATGTTGACACAATACATATTATTTTACGAGCATCCTACGTCTGAATGTACATACTCTGTCCGACTTAATTTATCTTACACTCCCTCCGTCCCGCTTTAAGTGATCCATTTTATTTCGGTGCGGGAATTAAGAAAATGAATGATAAATTATGAGAGAGGAATAGTTGATTAAGTAAAAGAGAGAAGATGAGTGAGATAGTTAGAGAGTAAATAATAAAGTAGCGGAGATAAATGATAAAAAATGATAAAATAGCAAAAAGAAATGATAAAGTAGGTGAAAATTTATTATTATTTTTTAAAGTTATTTTTTTTTTGGAAATGAGTCACTTAAAACGGGATGCCCGAAATGAAAAACGGGTCACTTGAAGTGGGACGGATGAAGTATTTCTTTTCACAATCTTTATCAATTTAAATCAATTCAAAAAAATTAATTAATTGAATGAGTCTCACACTTTTATCTCACAAACCAATTCTAAATAATTAATTAATTATATAAATCTAACACATTTACCAATTTAAACAAACTTAAATAACCGCGCTGAATAAAAACACGACAAGTTCAATGCATAATTTGTCAGGATTTTCTAATTAAATAAACTTGCTAACATTATTGACTCCTTTAGATGTACTCTATTATTGAAGAAGCGTCAATCTCGTATAGATAAATTTACGTATGACAACAATAAATCACCCTAACCTTTTTTATTTTAAGACTAAATATTTTGTACTCCCTCCATCCCATTAGAATTAAGCTTTTTTTTTTGGCGTCTCATTTTAAATGATTCATTTACGAAAAAAGAAGAAAAATGACTACATTCTCCCATATTTTATCATTTCTCTCAGATACTTTATCATTCATTTTTTCAATATCTCACTCATCTTATCTCTCTTACTTTATCATTCACTCTACTTTCTTAATTCTAATGCCGAAAAACAAAAGGCTCAATTCTAATAGGACGAAGGGAGTACAAACTAGCTGCTGCAAGGATTGGGCAATGCTAAATATCTAGGAGAACTGTCAAACGAGAAAACTGCATGAATCAATCTAGCTAGCAGTATATCATGCTCGCCAATGTGATCAAAACCAAAAACATAACACTATAGAACCAAATAACTAAAGTGTGTGAAAATGGAGGAGATGAACACTTTCCTTTTTTGCTATTAAGCAAAATCGCTATAAATTCCAAACGACGTGGGTTTGGAGGCTTCAAAAAATTTGAGTAATAATTAAGTTGTGATCCATGTGAGTTATTACACACTGCCTTCTTACAATTTTTATAAAAGGCATCGGTGAAATAAATCACGAACTAATTGGCACCTAATTTAAAACTTGTCGAATTAGTACACAAATTTTCTAATTTTTACAATTTAAGACAATGTAACAATCCCCCATGCCATTGAACACGGAGTTTGAACTTATGTGGAATGTGACAATCGTCTTCTTTATTAGTATGTAGATTATTAAAGGTCGTAAAAAACAAATTTTTTTATTAGAATGAAAGATTATTGAAAGTAAGAGTGTCTTTTAGCAATAGATGGAAAAAATCTTCGTTTTTCTTTATTAATAAATTAATGGGGTGTAAATGAGTGACATATAATTTTGTCGAAGTGGCATCAAAATGACGTCGTAATGATTTAATGAGGTGGCACTCTTGTCAGGTGTCCAAATCAGCGAAAAGACATCGTTTTATGTATTTCTATCATTGAAGAAACGATAAGAGCATGCCTTGATTTGAATCCAAAAAATTAGAAAATCTATGCATTAATTTGTCAAGTTTTAACATTTGTGTTAAATCTACCAATTTGAAATAATTCATGATTTATTTCACCAATTCTCCTTTTATAAATTATAATACAACTTATTTGGTCTTACCGAATAGTAAAATGATACCATTTCATTCTAAATCAACAATCATAGTTGGAAAAAAAAAAAAAAACACTTGAAATAAAATCCACCCATGCAGCCTTTTGTGCTTCAAACTCTTGATTTGGGTCGGAGTCATCAGAAACGGCTTATTCCCATATCGATCAAGAACCCTGTAACAACATAGGCAGGTTATCGGCTGATTATTATCAAAGGATAAGTAGATTTATGAATGTAAGTAGGAGTATGGACTAACCTGATAATGAACACAGAGAACTTGAAGGGCGGTGTTACCATATTCCTCTTGTTCTTCTTGGATCCGCTTGACACACTCCACAAGATCTTCATTCGCATGATCAACCTCAATCCTCTCAAGTGTTGCAATTTCTCCAATGTCATCTGGAATCTCACTAAGAGAAGAGCAACGGTACAGCACGATGCACTTGAGTTTCGGTAAATGGCGGCTTTCGGTCTCCCAACTGTCTAAATCAGATGCATCAATGAGCAAAAACTCAAGATTAGGAAACTGTTCTTCAGTAGTTCTCCACGTGCCTCCTTCAAATGCATGATCTCTCAATTTGAGAACTTGAAGATTAGGAAAAGAGCCAACATTTGCTAAATATTCCCAAGGCAATCTCCAACCGCTCAAGGTTAATTTTCTCAGTGTCTCTGGGAAAACCGGTTTAATATCAAGACGAAGAACTGAGTCGGATTTCATTACTAGCTTCAACTTTTCAAGACGTTGCAGATGAACAAGATTGTGAAGCTCATAGTCTTGTTCATATTTGTCTCCAAAATATGTGATTCCCAACTTCTTTAAGTTGGGAATGATTTCCATCATCTCTTGAGTGCATATCAGCTTCTTGACAACTGAAAGAGTTTGTAGAGAAGAAGAAGCTGCAGCTTCTGGATTAGGCAGAATATCAAAGAAGGAAATGAGATTAGTTAAGAGTGGCAAGGCCCAAATCTCTAATGGCAAATATAGCTCATCATTTGAGTATTGCCTAAATCTCTTGCTCGGGCGAATTATTAACGTCCGAAGATTCTGAAGCTGGGATATGGCTGCCGGAATCTGTATCGGACAACCGAAAGAGAGGTACCTCAAATGAAAAAGCTCGAACACTAGAGAAGTGAGTGAGTAGACGTCAGTATCAACCACATCCAAAAGCCTAAGCAACCTGAACTTTTTTAAGCAGTGTAAATGACTTTCATCAGGTTTGAAGGTTATAACGGAACGGAGAGTAGGGCCATAAGCTCTTACAAGGCGTGTTAGATCCGGATGGGCAATACTCAGACGTCGCTCATAATTCTCATCAAGACTTGTGCTTTTGCACAACTCGCGTACCAAATCGTGGATGGTGCAACTCTTGATTCTTCCGTTGGACTTTCTGTTTGCTATCATAACTAGATTTCTCATCAGAAGATCCTCCAAATATTCCTCCGCGCCCTCTTCCAAACTTTTGTTGTTCCTCGGTTTAACGAATCCTTCAGCTATCCATAACTTGATGAGCTTCGAGACACGAATCTCATAGTCCTGAGGAAAGCCTCCCATGTGTAGGAAACACGCCCTCAGATGATGAGGCAAGTAGCTGTAACTCAAAGAGATACGCTCCTCGAACTCGCCGGATTCTTTATCGACAGCCGAACGCACGTTCTTTCCGACTTCCTCCCACGAGACGCGAGTCTCGTGGGAGGTTAACAAGATACCTGCGATTAGGACAATTGCAAGAGGCAAACCCCCACAGTTTGTTGCAATATCCTTTCCGATGCTCTCCAAGTTAGATGGGCATCTTTTGTTAGGAAACACGCTTTGATTGAGAAGGTCCCAACTTTGATCCTTATCCAGAAAACGCATCTCGTGAAGAGGGCTAGAAGGATCGACATGAGCAGCCACATTCTTGAGGCGTGTGGTAATAATAATTCGACTTCCATTACTGCGGTCGGGGAATGCTTGTCTTATGTCGTCCCAAGCTTTCTCGCTCCATAGATCATCTAGTACAATAAGGTACTTCCTTAGACACAAGATTTTGTAAACTTTATCTTCCGCTGAGTCGCTGCTTCTCCCGGTTCCATTGCCCACTATCTTTTGCAAGGATTCAAGGAGGTTTGCAAAGATGTTTTCGGTTTTATAATCTTGCGAGACTGTGACCCAAGCACGGACGGGAAAACCCTCCACAATCACCTTAGCATCGTAAGCAGTTCTGGCAAGGGTGGTTTTCCCGATTCCGCCCATCCCCGTGATTGGGATGATCTCGCGTTTTTTTGAAGCTCCACGGAGTGAATCTTTAATATTCTTCAAATCCTCTTCGAGGCCAACGGGCGCCCGTGCCAACGTTGATGAACAACTAGGCACGGTCCTCCGCGCCACGGGAGTCCGAGCGAGTGGCACGTTTTCCGTTGCAATGCCCGTCGCCTCTTGAGAAACTGAATCGATTTCCTCCATCGCCATATCGAGTTCACGAAAACCATAGAGATAATTCGAAGCGGCGGATTTGTGACGCGACCGGATATGCTCGTACATGAAATGCTCGATAATGTCTTCTGCCTCATTTGCGGCTATCCACGTTCTTGTTTCCAAGCTCTCGGCATGTTCAGGATACTTCTCAATGAATTCTTGCAGGAAAGTAGCTTTTTCGCGGAGAGATTCAAGCCGTCGTTTTCCGTTTCGAGAAATAGGGTACTGATCGTGATTCAGGAATAGATCTACTGTTTGGGCTAGTGAACAGAGAACGGCGTGAGCCATCTGATAATGAAAATAAACTTGTTTGTTACAAGACGAGCAAATTAAGGGAAAGGAATGAATAAGGAAGAGGAACATGGATTGAATTAAATACAATTTCAGAGCTTTAGCTTTGAAGTTTTTGCATACCACTAGAAATGATACGTTTCCTAAAATAGTAAAAATTATATAGATTATATTTAACTATTAAAAAGTTAAATAATCTAATCAGCATAATACCACTTTCTTAATTCATGCGCACGAAAGAAACGTGTCGTTTCTGTTGGAACGGAGGAAGTAATAGTTCTCGTATAAGTAAAATAGTTAATGGTTGGCACCATTTGAACTTTGAAGTTTGGCTTTTCTTATTTCTTTTACTACATGAATGAAATTAATCTACATATGACATGTTCCTCGGGAAGTTTTTAAATACACCCCCATTCCTTTTTTTTTTTTTTTTTTTTTGGTTGGGAAAATGAGGTGTTTTTTTTTTAAAAAAAAAAAAAAAAGGGGTTGGGTTTATTTTTATTTTTTTTAGGGGGGGAACAGTACTTTTCAATTAAAAAATACTTAAAATACAAAAGATGAGATACAAATTTGTCTTTTGGTGATAGTTGTTTCAATACCAAATAAAATTTTGTACATGGACGAAAAACCAATAATTTCAATCAGAGATGCAATGATAATTAATTAATTATTTATTTATTTTATGAGAGTTATACGTGTTTAATTTTTCTATCTTAACCTCTCTTTTTATGGGGCGAACACGTTTTGATGTTTTGAATGGTCCGACTACGCATAATATTATTTTATTTCCATCAGAAGTTGGTCTTATCGAGTGATTAGTTAATTTCTTACGGCCCAGTGTCCAATAAATACATTGAAACTGGTCTGCAATTAGAAAAATTGAGAGTTTATACCGTGTTGAAGATGGATGTACTCCAATATATCCTTACTATTGTACGATAGTGATGAACACCTCTTCCTAAATTTCGTCATCAACTTTGGACTTGGCCTTCCGTTAGTCGTTGGCCACTCAGTTTATTTACTTCAAAAATTTTCACAGCAGTTAAGCCAAATAACTCAGACAACCTACGTGAAAAAAAAATTATTTATGTCGGGCTAGAAAGATTCGAACGTTTTAAAAAAACCCATCCTAACGTTTATTTTTTTTTTATTCGTAAGAAGGGCCGATGGTACAACACATTTTTTGTTTAAATGGAGGGGCATCGGCCATCGGCCCTCATAGAGGCATCGGCCACCCACCTTCACCATAGAGCCATCTCTATGGAGACCATCCTAACATTTATTTAATTGGTCCGACTATGTCTAACCCGTTTAACAACTCTGTTTTTGTGAGGCGTGATTTTGGACGTTTTAACAACCCCACCTAACCTCTCTTTTTATGGGGCGAACACGTTTTGATGTTTTGAATGGTCCGACTACGCATAGTATTATTTAATTTCCATCTTATCGAGTGATTAGTTAATTTTTTACGGCCCAGTGTCCAATAAATATATTAAACTGAATTAGCCGTACGTTGTATGCAAGTGGTTTAATATATAAAGTCCACATTTATTTTTCTGGGATAAATTAAGATGTGTAGAGCATAAAAAGATAAACATAGTTTCAAGAGTTTGAAGAGGAAGAAAAGGAGAAATTGAAGAAAGCCTTGCTGTTATTATTAGTTCAATCTTGATTTCAATTTGAGAATATGTCGGAACATATTATCTCATCGTTGATAAAGGTGCTCGAATTGCTTAATCTCGGCGAGCAGTTGCCCACTCTCCAAGAGCTAAAACGTGATCTCACTTTGATGCTTGCATTCCTGAGAGACTTCTCCGGCAATCGCAACTACCGTCGTCTGATATTGGAAGTGAGGGAGATGGCTTATGATGTCGGAGTAATCTTCGGCACATTCATCTTCACAAGGAAGGAGGAGTTGGAGTCCATCTGCCTAGAAGACTTCCTCGGAGAGATCGAGTCCGTCCGGAGTAGGTCCCGAGAAGTAAACCAGCTCGAGCTTCAATCTCCAGTTGAGGAGGCGGAAGATATTGGACGGCAACACGAACTGGCTCATCGCGATGATGAAGAGGATGTGGTGGGCTTGGAGAACCACGTGGAAATGTTGATTCACTATCTCCATTTATCTGGGAAATTTTACATGTTCATACTTGTAGGTATGGGTGGTATCGGAAAGACAGCTCTTACAAGACACGTGTACAATCATGCTGCCGTCGTGGACCGATTCGATTGTCGTGGTTGGGCATGTGCTTCTAGTGAATGCAATTCGGAAGAGGTACTTAGGGTACTCATACGACAGGTGGCAGTAGACCTTAGGGAAGAGGAGGAGGAGCTTATGAAGGAGATGGGCGTGGAAAGCCTGCAACAGATGCTTCATCAACACCTGATGGACAAGAAGTATTTCATAGTTCTCGATAACGTGTGGGATGATACCACCGTCAACCATGTCTTACATGCTTTACCACAACAAAGTACGTCATTCTTTTTCTTCTGTTATACTCTCTTCGTCCCTTTATTAATGTTTTATTTGTCTTTTCGGGGTGTCTTCGCTGTCATGTCTCAATGCTAATATGGACTCCACCACTTGATATCTTTACTCCACCACTATATTCATTTCCACCAACTTATTCCCCTCTCTCTTACTATTGGGACGGAGAGAGTATTAGAAAAAAAAAAAAAAAATGAAAAGGAAAAAAAAAATGAAAACTTTTTTTTTTTTTTTTTTTGGTAAAAATTTTTTTTTTCAAACCCCAACTTGACCCCATCTTATTTCCACCAATTATCCACAAATTCTCTGCATTTTTTTGTACTGGAAATGAGCTTGCCAGGCCAAGCAGTCGTCAATTATCACTGAAACTTAGCAGCGTATAAATGAAACATCAATGTATATGCATTTTTGTGCATTTATAATTACGATTTAAGATCAGACGAAATTTATGGTGTAGAATGGTTTTTATTTCTTACATAAACTCTCAAGGAATCCCTCCCTGTAAGTATATGCATATAAGCAAATGACAAGAAAAACATATAGGACGTATGCAGGTTTTTACAAGGGTTCATAATTTCTTTATTAATTTTTCTTCAAAACTATGTATTTAAGTATAAAACAAGATAACTTGAAAAAAATATAAAAATTTAATAAAATATTTAAAAAAAAAAAAAAAAAAAAAAAAAAAAAAAAAAAAAAATAAATAAAATTAAAAAATTTTTTAATTAATAAATAATATTTAAATAATTAATTAATAATATTAAAAATAATAAAATAATAAAATATTATTATTTATTATTTTTTTCTTAATTATATGCATATAAGCAAATGTGACAACCCCATCTCCTTGAATACATAGTACATCATGAAAACACATAATACATACATTTTATGGTGAATTATTTAGAAATGCTGATGTCAATTATGTTTTTATATAAGCAGACAATTCGAGTAGAATGCTGCTCACAAGTCGCTCTACCAAAAACATTCTACGAGAGTCGCAATATGTCTTTACCATGACTCACCTGGATTCTGATGGCAGTTGGCAATTATTCTTGAAACTGGTATTCACTACTGATCACAAATGCCCAAACCACTTGGAGAAAATAGGGAGAAAAATTGTTGAAAAATGTAATGGTCTGCCATTCGCAATAAAAGAGGTGGGGAGGCAGTTGGCAACGACGAGCCAATCTGAGAGTGCATGGGAAGAGTTTCTAGAATCCATGGATTTTAGTGAAACTATAGCGACATTGGAGTTGAGTTACAATAGATTGTCTCCAACACAGAAGTCGTGTTTCGTACACATGAGCTTTTTTAAAGAAGGTACAACTATCAGTGCAAAGAGGTTCATACATATTTGGAATGCTGCAGTAATGGCCCTACAACATATAGAAGGTAAAAATTTGGAGGACACTGCAAGAAGTTATGTTGATGACTTGTGTGATCAATCCATGATCGTGGCAGACTTCTATACCATTGATAATCTAAACAAACTCTTTCACCTCGATGGTTTTCTTCACAAGATGTGCATCACAAGAGCAGAAGAGGAAATAGGTCTTGAGATCCTAGGGAATGAACAACAACATCGACAATGTGGAAAACCTCGTCATCGTGTTGTCTAT
This sequence comes from Lavandula angustifolia, assembly GCA_028984105.1. Lineage (NCBI taxonomy): Eukaryota > Viridiplantae > Streptophyta > Magnoliopsida > Lamiales > Lamiaceae > Lavandula > Lavandula angustifolia. Next base: position 27,712,534 of record CM054817.1, read on the forward strand.
TGTAGGAGAGAGAAGTTCAATTACTCCACGAGTCAAGACAAACATCTTCTCTCTCTATTCTTTTATGGAGGTTGTAATTTTGATGCTAGTCCATCTCACTGGGAGAGTTTTGAGCAACTTAGGATACTAGACTTTGAAGGCTTTGGCTTGAAAAGTTTAGGGGAAACAGTTTGTGGATTGGACAGATTACGATATTTGGGATTGAGGGATAACTACCTAAAAAAGCTGCCACAGACATTGGGTCGCTTGAAGAACCTCGAAGTTCTGGATATAGCAGTGAATTTCATGATTGAAGTACCCGATATTATATGGGAAATGGATAGCCTTCGTCACCTCTACATGTCTGATATAGTTTGTCGGATACCTTTGAAGATAGACTCACTAAAGTTTCTCCTGACACTGACATACATCTCAATCAATAATTGGGCGTATGAGCCCTCCAACTTGGAACAGATGACCAGCCTTCGCAAATTGGGCATTGAGGAATTGGATGAAAAGTCCGATGTGAGCAAGCTCTTCGCATCACTGTCTAAGTTGACAGATTTAAAATGTCTTATCTTAAGAGGGTTTCGTTACCGACGCATGCCTCCCTTGGATGATCTAAGCAATCTTCATGGTCTCACTCGACTCAAAGTGGATGGACGCCTTACTAGGTTACCGAAATTTCCTCCACAAATTAAATATTTGAGCTTGATTAATAGCTATCTTGATGTAGACCCCATGCCAGAATTGGAAAAGCTACCAGAGTTATACTACCTATTACTGCGGAATGCATACACCGGTCGAGAAATGGTATTCTCACATTGCGGATTGAAGCTTGAAGTCTTGGCCCTCAGACAGCTGTGGCATCTGAGAAATTTAAAAATTGAAAACCCGTCTAGACATCGTCTCAGACAAGTAGAGGTTTGCAGTTGTCCATATTTAAATGATATACCGAAGGAGATGACTAGTTTTGGACCATGGAATTTGCAGTGGTTGTGGGTTGTGACATCCAAAAAGATTGCGAAAGTGATGAGGCAGTCGGATATTACCTCTGAAACACTTGTGCATATCGAGCCATTTGGACAATCGATGCTAGCTAGTTAATATATTTAAGTTTATATGTTTGCGATTTGTTAATTATATTCTGAGTATAAGCATTTTACATACCCAGCTTGCTGCATATCTTGTGCTAGTCCTAAAAAAATTATAAAGGCAACTATTGTTTTGGTATGTTAAGAGTCTTCTGGTTTAATTAGTAAATTAAGTTTCTAGAGTCGATTCATGAAACTTTTTACACAACAGCGTAAGTATATCTAGATATTATATAGAGAGACAGAGAAAAGATGCCCTGTAAATGGCGAAATCAGAACTTTTAAGTCGGAATTAAAGCAAAGAAATAATAATGGCTACTAGAGGTAGTGGGAGAACAAGGATAAAATCGGTCATTGCTAAATGTAGGTTATTTGATTCGAATTTAAAGACGCTATAAAACATAGTGCTACTACTAACTTAATCGGGCCAAAGTTATCTTTTATTTTTCGGAACAAATTAGCTATATCTTGTCTTTATCATGTACTTATAAAATGTGAGGTATGATGTGTATAAATAATAAGCTTTGAATAAAGCTTATCTTTGAGCATCCAACGAAAAATGAAACTTGCGGAGAAATATTTGGTGAAAAATTGAAATTTATGGAATAAAATTGGGCTTTTCTTATAAAAATAGAAAAGAAAGAATTATACTCCTTCCGTCCCGTTTGAAGCGACGTGTTTCTTTCCGTTGCGATAATTAAAAAAATGAGTGATAAAGTATGAGAGATGAGTAGATGATAAAGTAAGAGAGAGAAGATGTGTGAGATAATGAGAGTAAATGATAAAGTATGAGATATAAATGATGAAGTAATGATAAAGCAGGAGAGTATTGTAATTTTTTTTGGCAAACTTATTTCATTTTTCGGAAACGTATCGCCCCCGAATAGAAAAACGTGTCAATTCAAATGGGGCGGAAAGAGTATATAACTGTAATGGAATTAGGAAAAAATATGTGATTAAAACACAGGAATTATAAATCCAATAAAACATCGGCATCGGTTATGTATAAGCGACATATTGTGTTCTAATTTTTAGGAAAACATTATGTCGTGTCTTGCCTCATGTCACGAGTAATTGCAATCTAGCACAGAGCATATCCTCCCCCCATCCCTCTTGATATAATGTAATTTTAATACTCCCTCCGCCCCATTGTTCTTGGATTGCTTTCCCTATTGAGGTATCCCGTTATTGGTGGCTTGTTTCTCAAAATGGAAATAATATGTTGATCTCAATCAATTTAAATAAACAAACAACACTATTTTAATACACATTCATCAACTTTCTTAATCTTCATGCTGAAAAGAACCAAGCTAAGAATAATGAGACGGAGGAGTAATACATATTGTAATTAGTATGTGAATACACCAACTTTGAGCAAATACTTGTTCCGCGATATTACATCTTGTCAAAAAATTTACGCAGGTAAAATTTCTGGCAATTTAATCAAGAGAGAAAACGATGTCATTTTGGCATGAAAAAAGGACGGCTGTTATCTAAGTAGTAAACGACATTGTTTTTATTATTAGCGGTGTATTTTTGCGAGCATACTAATTTGGCAGTTATCTTTTACACGTATAAATTTTAATAAATTAAAAGCACGTGTATTTATACAAATATTTTGGAAGTCTTGTAAAAAACCCAAATCGAGCTTCATTTATTTATTTATTGTTGATAACGCTATTTCTTTATTCTGAATTTCGATTACTGAATATTCTGTCAAAACACGTCAAATGTAATTTGAGTTTTTGTACATTTTCTTAATATTAGTTGGTCCGAATTACACATATGACCCATCAACCTTAAAACACACAACTTATCTCGAGATCTCAATTAATGTCAGTTAACATTGAAATTAGATGAATCTAACCATCAAACGCAGCTCCAACACATGAAGCTCGACAACCGATAACCTTAAACTGCCTGCAATTTCTCGAGATCCCGAATAGTTTTGTTTGCAACCGCGTGAAACGATTCAATTCCTCACTGATTTGTAAAATATCAAGGAGGCAAGTCGGGCAGCAGTCCCTCATGGAGATCACGTGCAAGTGATAATTCTCTTAAAAAATCAACTACTCTTTTTGGGAAGCAGCCAACTCATCACCACATGGAGCTTCTTGGAATAACCGCGCTGAACGCATGCAATAATTTAAGTTCCTCCAAAAATGTTGATCACAAAAACGTGAGCATAAAACGGTAAAGAGAGTGCCAAGAGTTTGAAGGGGGAAAAAAATAAAATTTAAAGCAACAAGAAATATGGCAGAGTTTGTGATCTCGTCGGCGATAAGGGTGCTCGAGTTTGTAGTATACGGGAAGGGACTTCCCCAGCAAGGGTACTGGGAGTTTCAGAATTTTGTGGGTGCGAAGGCCGCCAAGCTCAAAGGCTCGGAGGAGCATTTACTAGGGCTAAAAAGTGATCTCACATCGATGCTCGATTTCCTCAGAGAGTCTGACGGCAGCCTGAACCGTCAACATTTGATATCTCAAGTGAGGGAGATGGCTAACGATGTTGGAGTCATCATCGACACGTTCATCTTTTCATGGTGGGGGGAGTTGGAGTCGACCCGGCTCAACAATTTCCTCATAGAGATCGAGTCCATCCGGAGTAGGTTCCGAGAAGTAAACGAGCTCATTCTTCAATCTCATCTTGAGTACAAGGAGGAGGAAGATTTAGGATTCGAGGTGGAAGAGACTCCCAGCGAAGTTGGGGCCGAGGAGATAATCATGGCTGAAGACTTGGAACGGATGATCAATTGTTTTGTTCTATCTAGGAACGATGATTTATGCATATCAATGGTCATAGGTATACCTGGTACGGGAAAGACAACTCTTGCAAGACAGCTGTACAACCATCCAGCTGTCGTGGCCCGATTTGAATACCGTTATTTCGAAAAACTCCCCAGTGCATTAAAACAACTGGGGGTAGACTATACGGATGAGGAGGAGAAGGAGTTGATGGGCACCCATGCGGAAATAGGGGGAATTTTGGAAACCCTGAAGAAGTACTTGATGGACAATAATGTGGAAGTCCTGCAACGGTTTAGCGAAGCCCTGCAGGAGGAGTTGATGGTGCGAGATTTCAAATGCGCGCGAATGTTGAGCCAAACCCTGAAGAAGGGGTTGAGGGACCACAATTTGGAAAGCGTGCAAATGTTTGTCCAAAAGCTGGAGAAGGAATTCATGGACACCAATGAGAAAAGCTGGCAAATATTTGTCCGATCGCTGCAGGGCAAGAAGTATTTCTTAGTTTATGACGATGTGCAGGATGTTAAATTCTTGAAACTCATCTTTGATGCTTTACCAAGAGAAGGTATGTTCATCTTTCCGCTTCTAGTATACTCCCTCCGTCCCGTTATTTGTGGCTCAATTGGTTTCGGCACGGAAATTAAAAAAGTAGATGATAAAGTATGAGAGAGAATAGATGATAAAATATGAGAGAAGATGAGTAAGATAGTGAGAGAGTACGAGAGAAATGATGATAAAGTAGGAGAGAGAATGTAATAAAGTAGGAGAGAGAAGATAATAGAGTAGAAGAGATAATAATATTTTACCAAATTAGGAAAGTAGCCACAAATAATGGGATACCCCTTTTGGGAAGGTGAGCCACAAATAGCGGGACAGAGGGAGTACTTTTTTATTTATATTTGGTTCATGTAATATATCATTATAAGAGATTTTACTTAGTAAAGTATAAATAGTATACAAACAAGACTGTATGTTACAACTTCAAATGCGTTTCTTGTACTCCCTAGTCCCTCCGTGTCATTTAAAGGTGTGGGTCTTACATATAAATAAAGTGATTTAATAGTAAAAATGTGGGTCTTATAATTTAAGAAATCAGTGTTAATTGTAAAGATATTACAACATAAAAACTTTCCTTTTTTGGTTCATGACAAATTGAGTGGGACGACCAGAAAAGGAAACAAAGACAAGTTAAATGAGATGGAAGGAGTACTTTTTATTTATTTATGAACACACATGACCCAAATATTTTCAAAAAAGTTCGTGGAATGTTTTCGAATACAATTCAAAATTATTTCTTTGATTTTAGAGGGCATTTAAGTATTTCTGCAAATGATTTATTTTTAAAATGATGTTTAAAGCATATTTACTCGTTCGTTTGCAAATTCTCATGCTAAATATGTTCTTATGGAAACAGGCAATTCGAGTAGAATACTTCTCACAAGTCGTTCTAGAAATACAACTTGGGACTCATATGTTTATCGTTATTTCTACCTGAGAACTTGGTCTTTTTCTATGAGTTGGAAATTGTTTCTGAAGGAGGTATTCAATAGTGACTACAAATGTCCAAAGCACTTGGAGAAAATAGGAAGAAAGATAGTGGAAAAGTGTCATGGTGTTCCACTAGCAATAAAAGAGGTGGGAAGGCAGTTGACAACGAAGACACATTCCGAGAGTGCATGGGAAGAGTTTATGAAGTCAATGGATTTCAGTCAAACCATAGAAACAATGGAAATGAGTTACCACAGATTGTCTCCTGCACAAAAGTCATATTTCCTCCACATGAGCTTTTTCAAAGAAGGTACGATTATTAGAACACAAAAGTCAGAACATGTATGGAATACTGCAGGAATGGTTACACGAGCAGTCCAAACTCCGCAAATGGAGGACAATTCAAGAATCCATTTTGGTGAATTATCAAGGGAAATGATGATTCAAGAGATTGACTATAAGCTTAATCATCGTACAAAAAGGTTTTGTATTAATGGTTTTCTTCACAAGATATGCATCACAAAAGCAAAAGAGGAAATAGGTTTTGAGATCCTAGGACATGAAGAACATTGTCCTCCAGCTTGCAGACCTCGTCATCGTGCTATCCATTGCAGTAGAGAGAAGTTCAATTACTCCACAGATCAAAACAAACATCTTCTCTCTCTTTTCTTCTACGGAGGCGGCAAATTTGATGCTACTCATTCTTATTGGGGGAGTTTTGAGCAGCTTAGGATACTCGACTTTGAAGGTTTTGGCTTGAAAAGTTTAGTAGAAATGGTGGGTGCATTGAGTGGATTAAGAAATTTAGCATTGAGGGACAACTACCTAAAAGAACTCCCACACACATTGGGTCACTTGATAAACCTAGAGGTTCTCGATATAGCACAAAACTTTATGATTGAAGTGCCTGATATTTTATGGGGCATGTACTACATTCGTCATCTCTACATGTCTGATATAATTTGTCGGACGCCTTTAAAGATAGACTCATTCGTGTGTCTTCAAATATTGACCTATATCTCGGTTGGTAATTGGATGTATGAACACTCCAACTTGGAAAAGATGATTAGTCTTCGCAAATTGGGGATAGAGGATTTGGATGAAAACTCAGATGTGAGCAACCTCTTCACGTCATTGGCTAAGTTGGTGAATCTTAAATGTCTTATCTTAAGAGGGTTTCGTTTCAGAAGCATGCCTCCATTAGATGATCTTAGTGCTTTTTATGGTCTCTTTGAACTCAAATTGGATGGACGGTTAACCAAATTACCCAAATTGCCTCCATACATACATAACTTGTCATTGGTTAATAGCTGTCTTGAAGAAGACCCCATGCCAGAATTGGAGAGGCTACCCTATTTAAGCTGCCTCAAATTGCGGAATGCATACACCGGTCAAGAAATTGTGTTCTCGCAACATGATTCTAAGCTTGGACTATTGATACTTGAAGAGTTGTGGCATCTGAAAAACATAAAAGTTGAAACACCATTTAGATGTTTTCTTTGGAAATTAAGGATTTCCCATTGTCCATTTCTGGAGAATATACCGAAAGAGGTGATTAGTTTTGATGAGTGGAATTTGCAGTATTTGAAGATGGTGACAACAAAAAAGATTGCAAAAGGGATTCACCAGTTACGTGTTGCCTCCGTAGTAGATTGGGATGTCCAGCCGCATCAGTAACTGCAATTATCTGCATAGGTGAAGTTCATATTATTTCTATCTATTTGCATTTATTCTGAACTTATGTCTTTCATCCTTCTTCATTCGAAAAGAAGCAAACATATTATTTACACTTCTTCTTCAATAAATGTTAGCATGTTCAGTAATTTTAACTCTCTTACTCGGATGCTTTTACATTCGACTTTTATGAGATTCAGAGTTGCAGCAACCTCAACTACCGAGATGTTGCACTTATTCATGTAATATAAGTCGCTTGGAATAAACTTTGCACTTTATTTTGTTCCTCATGCTCAGCAAGATACCAAGATCTCATTTCCTTCTTTGATCTTTTCCGCAATTAATCCAGATGATGTAGCTTATATATGCTCTACAAACGCTTTCTGTAGCAAGAAGTTGATATGCATTAAAAAGATTATGGAAATGATTCACGTACATACTTCAGAGACAAGTATCAAGAAGAAGCTTATGATCTCAAAAATCTTATTCTTCTGTTTCAGCTTCAAAATCGTATTTGATACTCCCTCGCCCCGCTATAAGCAGTTCAAAACTTTTCGGCACGATTATTAAGAAAGTAATTAATAAAGTATGAGAGATGAGTATGAAAAAGTAGGAAAGAGAAAATAAGTGAGAGAGTAGATAATAAAGTATGAGAGAGAAAATGAGTTTTATAATGAGAATAGATGATAAAGTAGGAGAGAGAAATGATAAAGTAAGAGAGATGATAGTAATTTTTTTGTCAAATTAGGTCCGCGTCTGTTAGGATGTGGATGTGGATCCTTCTAGAAGCAACGAGCATGGCCGAGAAGCTACGAATTTGCAGAAGTCTGGTGCTGCAGCTGTTCTTGAAGAGGAAGACAGTTATAACCGCTCCAAATAGTGCATTATATCCAGACCGTTCGATGCCGCGTGTTTTGATCGGATGGACATAAATAATACTAATAGAGTCGTGTTCGTTTAGTCTACATTTTTAAGTTAGTTAAGTCGTTGTAATCTGAATCTGCTGTATAAATAAGGAGAGAGCTCTGTTCTCTTCAGAGGCTTTTCTAAGAAATAAAATCTTTCAATTTCGTTTACAATTCAGATCCAGATCTTCACCTCCCTTCTAAAAATCTAGATCTAAATCTAGATCTCAACATGGTATCAGAGCCAAACTTGATGCGATGCCAAAGCAAAGACGGATTCCATGGAAATTGTTAGTTCAGGAAGAAGCAGGATCGTCGAACGAATCATTTCGCGATCTCGCCGAGAACTCAACTCCTCGTGAAAAACACAATTCAACCACTTCAAGACCTACTGATTCATCTCAGCAACAGTCTATGGCAACGCAAGGAGAAACAGTGATGCGAAGGACAGATGCTTATTATCTTAATCTGCATGATCATGCTGGATTGAAGATAATAAACGTGACACTTACTGGACCAAACTACTACACTTGGAGCAAGGCGATATACCGTGCGTTGGCAGGAAGAAACAAACTAGGATTCATTGAAGGTACTCTTTCAAAATCTCCTCAAAATCACACATCTTATAATGACTGGATGCAGTGTGATTATTTGGTATTCACTTGGATAATGAACTGTATTTCGGAGAAGTTGTGCCAATCATTTCAGTTAAAAGATAATGCTCATTTGCTATGGATAGAACTTAAGCAACGTTTTGATCTAAGCAATGATCCAAAGATTTTTAAGATTAAGAAGGAATTGTCTCGTTATGAGCAAGGAAACCAATCATCACAAGTATATTACGATCAATGGCCGCTTATTGGGATGAATTGAAGCTGTTATTACCTGCACCTAACTATGTTTGTGAAGCTGCTACTAGCACTTTGAGCATGTGTGAAAATGAGAGGCTAATGCAATTTTTACTAGGACTAAGTGCGATGAACAACGCGACAGCTCCGTCGCTGTTAGAACCGCGCGCACCAAATAAATTTATAAGTAAGAACACCTGCAAAGAAACTATACTGGACAAGTACAGTGACAAGCAAGAGGTCGATCCTCAGGGAACGGGTGATTAAGCAACAAATTCTACTGACCTAAAGGGTTTTGGCTAGCAGCCGCCATAAATTTTGGGTGTTCTATAACTAGGCAGAAAGATAACATAAAATAATCAACAATCAAATAACAAGATATAAAAGCAATCCAGCCAAGGTAATTCCACACCACCCCCTGTCCGATCCTAGATTATTATGTGAATCAGTTTAAGTTAAGGTTATCTGGCTAGGACGCTGTGTTGAGCACAGGGGCGTCCATTCCTTCTATTACGCTGGAACTGCCATGTTGAGCATAGAAACAGTTCCCTACCCAGGTGACTACCCTACCTTGTTTAGCAATGACTAGGGAGGCACAAAGGAGCATTAAGAACAAAGGAACCAAATCAGGGTATCTACCGATGTTTAGCATTCAAAGCAGAAAACCCAGCTAGTCTACGTCTGCCCAGAAAGATGCGTACCTGCCTAGGTTGATCAGATCTATGCAGTTCTCAGCTATCTAAAATAGAGTTCAACTAAAACCTATACTTAACCAATTATCAAGCACGTTTTCACATCTCACGGATTCTTAAGGATGGTGCCTCATTACCTCGGCCAGATCTGGGAAGTTAGCTACTCATATTCACTAAGGACATAAAACTAGGCATGTAATAATAAGACATGAAGCAGATCTGAAACTTAAAGTTGAAACAGTGAACTCTCGCAAAATAGTAAAGAGCTAGCATGAACATTTAACTAGAAAGAACAAGAGACAACATTATACGCAAGTAGAGGTATTCACATATAACGACATAATATTGACAAAAAGCATGCAATAAATTCACTTAGATGTGAAAAGTAGAGAAGCTTAACAACAAGCATGAAAGAGTAAAAGAAAGCATTAAAGTCTGAACTTAAACAATGTGAATAAGCTAACTGATAACATTCACCAAAAGAAGTCTTCTCCTTGGAGAGCTTCAAACTAATCTAGACAGAAAAGTAAAGGAGTCTTTGAATTACATAAAATAGGGTCTTTTTTGAGAGAGAGAGGCGAGCTATTCTAACTATCCATCCATGGAGAATGTAAGCATCAAAAGTTATATAAATCCTCTCGATCCTTCCTCTTTTCACTTCACAAAATATCTGGAGTAGGTGAGGACTGTAGCAGTATGGGCTTGCTGACCAGAAGTATGGCTATGCTGAACACCTAGGCCCCTAGTTCCCGCCATAATTTGTCAAAATGATGTGGGCCGGGTTTTGGGCCTGTTTCAGCATCTTTTCTTTTTAAATTTCGGCCCGATGGAAACTGCAATAATTCTAGCCCGTTTCCAGGCCATTTCTCCGACTTTCTGGGCAGTTCCATCATTTTTGGTCAGAAGCCTTCTTCATCCAGCAGCACCACAATTTCTCCTTAATACTCCACATCTAGGCCATTAATCTGTAATTTCATCACAAAAAGCGCACAATTCAAATGGATAAAGGGCTACAAATCTAGGCTCATCAAAGTGATACATATGATACAGTCCGAAGTAATTTGCTAATGTGTAAACCTTTGCCTACTGTTAATCGAGCTTATAGTATAGTCTGTCAAGATGAAGCACAGAGATGCATTACTTCCTCTCAACAGATTCCTTCTAATCAATCAGCAATGACTGTAGTTGGAAATACTGGTGTAAATTCTAGACATGAATCTGATCAAATGGTGATGAATGTTAACCAAAAGGGAGGATATAATCAAGGATCTAAGGGACAGGTAGGGTTTTACAAACCTAGACTTAGTAAGGAAGAAAGGAAACAGTTGAAATCCACATACTATGAGGGAAAGGGGCATGAAAGAGGAGAGTGTTTCAAATTAAATGGTGTGCCTGATTGGTACAAGAAGTTGAAAGAGGACAAAGGACAAAGAACTATAAACTATGTGACTCAGTCTCAATCAGTTGAGCAGAGAAACAATATATCTACCTCCTCATTCCCTACTGAAGTTAATCAAATATCTCAATACATACAACAAGAGATTGAAAAGGCTATTTGGTGGTCGCTGTTTCACATCAAATAATCATGCAAAATAGCTAGACCAAGAATTAGTATAGCATCAGGTATCGAACACAGGGAACAGAGATTTTCAAACTTAAAAATCCTATCAATCAGAGTTTGGTTAGCAACCACGCAAGTTTGGGAAATTTTCTATAACCTAAGAATAAATGAAAGCAAGCAAGAATTAAACACGAAATTCATTAATGCAAATAAAAGCGGGTCCAGCAAGATGATTCACACACACACACAATCGATCATTGACACTAATAATTAATTAATCCACTTAAATCAATTGGTTGTAGGACACCGTAATTAAACTGACATATCCCCTATTCCCCCTTAATTATTCGGTAATCGCCATGGTGGGCATTGAAACGATTACTACTCTAAACTAGATGCAACCTACGTTGGTGGACAAGCAATAGATTTAACACCTAGCCAGCTTTAAGAACTAAGGGAACCCAATTTAGGAGCCTACTCGTATGGTGGACATCTAATAGTCTCCTACCAAATTAATCCAATTGTCCTAAGAACAATTTGATACTTATTTAGCCTAATCCCACGAGAAACGATGGAAGTACTAAATTAGCTATGAATTAAATTAACTAGGGTGATCAAGCCTAAATTAATTAATCCAATTAATTAAACCTAGATTAATTCAGAACCCTAGTGATTAATTTTAAGCCCTAGTCTCACGAAATTAAAGTGGTGTGTGTTTCACATCTTGCCGGCCCCTAAAAAGACTTAGCTACGCATATCGGCCGGACTAGCCAGACGGACCGAACTAGAGAACGGAACACGAAACATGCTGAAATTCAATAAATAATTGCACGAAAAATTCCAACTAATTAAAAAGAAATCAATCACCAAATGCACGAAATTAAAATCCTAGAAGTGCAAATTTCATAAATTAAAACAAATAAGAAATCATCCACATGCTAATTAAACGGAGACAATCCAAATTCGGAAATGCAAAACGGAAAGGATAACAAGTTGTTTCTTCCAAATCGAACCACAATTCATGAAACAAAAGTAGGAAATGCAAACTTTAAATCGAACAATCCCTCGATCGGACTTCCTCGGCTCTCGGCGAATTCGTGATCGGATGATCTCTACTTCGGCGGCTTCGGACTCTCTCTCTCTCGGCGATTGGTTTGGACGGAATTGATGTGGAATGGTTGATGATGATCGGCAGAGTGGCGGTAGAGGTTTTTGGCTTCGGACGTAAGTCCTGAAAATCGGATCTCGAGTCCCCTTTAATCACACGCATATATCCCTTTTCTTTTGCAACCGCCGTGAGATATGAAATTAAGGATAGGATATGATTTTCCTTCCTTAATTTCTCCGTTAGCCGTGTGATATCATATGGAATTAATTAATTCCCTTCCTAATCTTCCTCAATTAAGATAATTAAATATAGAAGAAAATAAATTATTTTCTTTCTATACTTAATTCCTTCTTAATTTCTCCAATTGAGTAGATATTTCCTTGATTGTGCAATTGCCACCTCAACGCCTCGTCAAATGCCACATCATCAATAAACACTGCAAAACAAACACCAAAGCAATCCCAAACGCCACAACATATGCCAAATTACACGGAATATGGATAGTACGAAATTGACCTATCAAACCTCCTTACACTTAGAACATACTTGCCCTCAAGTATACGGAAAACAAAGCATAAGTACTATCCAAATCCCGATCTTTTCCCCAAGACTCAAGACTCTAAAAATAAAAACGGAAACAAGACGAGGACAAAGGAACAAGACTCAAACACAAGAAAAAGGAAATCACAAGACCACGGACAAGAGAAAAAAAATGATACAACAAACGAAAGAAGCAATACCAATCATATCCATAATCTCCGCACTCAATGAACTAGCAAAGCACGTCCAACCACGCAAATATGAATCTCAACAAACAAGTAGAATTGCAAATTTAAGATTAGGCACACAAATATCAATTTAGTCAAAAACCTAAGCAAATATGGATCATCCTCACGGTTCACTCGCCACTCTCTAATCTAGGTCCGGTCAAGCCACTCAAGAAAATATAGTTCATCCATCACGATAAAAAAGTGTCACAACTGCAATATCAAGGAGGTCTTCTTCTTTGGTTGTAATGGGGCTTAGTACATAGACATATTTTTGTTGGTAGGGGTCCTAGGGGTTCTAAGCTCCACAAAATGTATTAAAATGTCATGTATGCTATACTTGCTAAAATTGAGATAACCAAGAATTGATATCCAATACCTACTATAAGAGTAATCACATCAGCTGCTGCCATTCGTAAGCCTCAATGCTGCATTCTGTGTTTTTTTTTTTTTTTTTTTTTTCAGTAGCATATTACAGCAAAATATTCAGCAAACTTAGCCTATTTCTTTTCCTGGGTGCTGGACGAATTAACCATTCCAATAATAATTCTCAATTCCAAAATCGGTCAACATTTATTTTGCACCACAATTATAATAGCAAGCTTATTTAGTAGGTAATAAAATAAAATTAGATCACTCTCAATTAAGCTTGTAAAACATACAATGACATGGAAAAAAGAGAAGCTAAAAAGGCCTTGGTTTATATATTTATGACTAAATCAAAGAATAGGGCAAGGCACAAATTAGCTCACTAGGGGATAATTGCAAGGTAGGAAATATTATCGCAGTTTAAAATGGCTCAATCCCTAGTGCCTCCTATCACTTATCACAAATGACTCACTTTTATTGTAACTTCATGAACAAACACTCTCAATGAAATTAGTAGGAAGTGTCCTACTTTAATGGCTCAAATCTAATATACGGAGTGTGTAAAATTCGATCCACAATTTACTTATTATTTCTTATCCCAAATTACATACAAATGTGCACCATCTCCTATTCTTCACAACAACTACAAGTTCGCATATTGAGACATAAAGCACAATCAAACATGCTTAAATCAAGAACACAAGTGCATCAACAACTTCAATTTTTGGCATGCTTCGACGACACAAAAGAAAATGACGAAACAAAGAGAAACGAAGTAGAGACATCCCCCCTCCTTACACTTAATCCCTTGTGTGCCCTCACACAAGAAAAGACAAAAGCAAAAGACGGAGAACATGACAAAACACATAACAAAAACACCTCCTTACACTTGATCAATACAAACGAGCAAGTAAAAGAGAACGAAACAAAGACATAACCACAAAAACACACAGACTCAAAAACAATAAATAAAAACAAAGGGGGAAAGATGGCATCACCGATCGCCCGGAGGCGGAAGACGAGAGAGAACCGTGCGCTCCAATTCATCGAAGCGCCACCGTAGGTAGCAAACCTCAGCCCTCAACTCCCGGACCGAATCATCGGGAACCTGCAAAGCTACATAAGGAGCAGCACTCGGGACTCGAGGTCCCGGTGGATAAAATAGAATAGTACCGTCAGGCTCCCTATAGAAGATACGTGCATGTCCCATCAACTCAAGGTCAAACAGAGGTGGATCAGACAATCGAGTAAGCAGAGAATCATCAAAGATAACAAAGTTACGAGCAAGAAAAGTAGCAAACAAATGGCATAAAGTCAAATGCCTAGCCGGATGAGTAGCAAGATCACTCATACAACGGGCTACCCAGTACCCCAGATCAACCCTCCTCCCCGTATGCAAACACCAGAGAAAGTACAAGTCATTCTCCGTGACGGTAGTAAATCCAGTCCAACGGCCAGTCAAGTTATGACACAGAAATTGATGACACATACGTAAAGCAGGATCCGTAACATAGGAAATATCAGAAACAGAAGGACGGAATATCTCGGGATCAGAGGGGGCAATCACAGTCCAAGCATGCATAGGGCCAACATAGTTACCAATAGAAGAAGGAATACCACGAGGAGTAAAAGCGTAAGTTCCCTCATCTAAATCCTCCAACAACACAGTACCCAATCTAGTAGACCATTCAGCCAACGACATCTCATAAAACATACAACCAATCCGAAACGAAATGCTCGGAACATACACATCAGTAGTGAAAGTAAATGAGAAGGAGTTAAAGAACTCAGCAATCAAAGCATGATAGCATGGATAGTGGTGTGATTCAGTCAACCATAATCACACGCATATATCCCCTTTAATGTGGAATGGTTTGGACGGAATTGATGTGGAATGGTTGATGATGATCGGCAGAGTGGCGGTAGAGGTTTTTGGCTTCGGACGTAAGTCCTGAAAATCGGATCTCGAGTCCCCTTTAATCACATGCATATATCCCCTTTCTTTTGCAACCGTCGTGAGATATGAAATTAAGGATAAGATATGATTTTTCTTCCTTAATTTCTCCCTTAGCCGTGTGATATCATATGGAATTAATTAATTCCCTTCCTAATCTTCCTCAATTAAGATAATTAAATATAGAAGAAAATAAATTATTTTCTTTCTATACTTAATTCCTTCTTAATTTCTCCAATTGAGTAGATATTTCCTTGATTGTACAATTGTCACCTCAACGCCTCGTCAAATGCCACATCATCAATAAATACTGCAAAACAAACACCAGAGCAATTCCAAACACCACAACATATGCCAAATTACACGGAATATGGATAGTACGAAATGGACCTATCACTATTGGGCAATTAAGAGGGAGTGGAACTGCAGGGATACCAGGAAGTATTAATAATGTGACAGCCGCATCTGACTTCACTCCACTGAATTCTTTGGATAAGCACTATGCATTTAGCCTATTTGGAGAGCTAAATGGAAAGGATGTCTGGATAATGGACTCAGGAGCCACTATACACATATGCTGCAATAAGGCTTTGATGACTAATAGAAAACAACTGGAGTATCCTCAAAGTATATTTTTACCTAATGGGGCTACTCAGCAAATCTTTGAAGTTGGAACTGCGCAAATTGCATCAGAGTTGGTTCTGTCAAATGTGTTTTTTGTTCCAAGTTTCACTCGTAACCTGGTTTCCACATTTAAGTTATCTGGTGCTTTGAAAGTCAGATGTACTTTCTTCCATGCTTACTACCTGATACAAAGATTGGACAGTGATCCTATTTTGTGTATGGTCAAGGCAGTTGGGCATCTGTATGTGAATAGACCAACTTTGAGCAAATACTTGTGCCACGATATTACATCTTGTTAAAATTTTTGCACCAGCAAAAATTTTTGGCAATTTAATAAATAGAGAAACGATGTCATTTTGGCATGAAAAAAGGGCAGCTGTTATCTAAGTGGTAAACGATGTCGTTTTTACCATTAGCGGTGTATTTTTGCAAGCATACTAAATTGGCAGTTATCTTTTACACGTTTAAATTTTAATAACTTAAAAGAACGTGTATTTATACGAATATTTTGGAGTCTTGTACAAAATCCAAATCGACCTTCATTTATTTATTTATTCTTGATAACACTATTTCGTTTTTCAAAATTTCAATTACCAAAACACGTCAAATGTAATTTGAGTTTTTGTTCATTTTCTCAATATTAGTTGGATCGAATTAAACATATGAGACATCAACCTTAAAACACACAACTTATCGCGAGATCTCAAATAATGTCAGTTTACATTGAAATTAGTTTACTTTTAACAAGAGAGGAGGAATCTAACCATCAAACGCAGCCCCAACACATCAAGCTCGGCAATCGATAACCTTAAACAGTGCAATTTCTCGAGATCCCGAATAGTTTTGTTTGCAACCGCGTGAAACGACTCAATTCTGTTGGGTTTTTTGTTTGGGCTCCCAACTTGTGGAGGAAAGCCCACTTCCTTTTGGCCCAACTTTTATTGATGAAATATCTATTAATGTTTTCCTCTTGATTGAGTAAGGGGAGAGAGAGAGACAGAAAATGTGAGTTTTGGGCAGAGAGCAGAGAGAGTTTCAGAGAAGATTTGTTGGGTATTTTGTTTGGGCTCCCAACTTGTGGAGGAAAGCCCACTTCCTTTTGGCCCAACTTTTATTGATGAAATATCTATTAATGTTTTCCTCTTGATTGAGTAAGGGGAGAGAGAGAGACAGAAAACGTGAGTTTTGGGCAGAGAGCGGAGAGAGTTTCAGAGAAACCAAATCTGTGCAGCTGTTTATCATTTCCGACGATCAGAACTTCATTCGTTGTCGGATTGGCTTGAAATTTTAACTGGAGACAGAAGACTCATAGTTCTTCATTCTAACTGAAGGGATCGTAAATCTGACGGTTAGATTTTGAGTTAAAATTTTCGGATCTCAGCTGCTGCTTGTGTGAGCGTTTTTACAAAGTGCTTGTGTGAGCGTTTTTACGTCTTTGTTTCCGTATTGTGATTTTAGTGCCTTCGTAGTATTGTTAAGGGCTAGATATCATTTTGTACTTGCTGGGTTGTACTCTCTCTACTTGATTTTAGTAAATTTGGCTAGACCTAAGCGTCTCGTGGTTTTTACCTCTTCATATTGAAGGGGGTTTTCCACGTAAATCTTGGTGTTCTTGTGTTATAATTATTTTGTGCTTCATTGTTGAATTGTACACTTGAATTGATATCGGTTTATGCTCCTACCGTATTCTACAAATTGGAGGTTTGATTTGATTATCCCTCATCAGATTGGTATCAGAGTTGAGGTTAGTGGTGATCTTTATTTGTATGAATTATGGAGGTAAACACGAGTAAGATGATTCTTTTGAATGCTACAAACTATCACAGTTGGAAGGTTAAGATGAAGGATCTTTTATTTGTGAAGAGTATGCATCTACCTGTGTTTGGTACCGCTAAACCGGAGTCAAAGACTGCCGAGGAATGGATGTTTGAGAACCAACAGGTTTGTGGATTCATTAGAATGTGGGTGGATGATAATGTCTCAAATCTTGTTGAGAATGAGACAAATGCAAAAACTTTGTGGGAAACATTGGAAAAATTATATGCTTCTAAGACTGGGAACAATAAGTTGTATCTACTCAAGCAGTTGATCAATTTGAAGTTTGCTGAGGGTACTCCTATCTCTGATCATATAAATGCATTTCAAGGTGTTGTGAATAAATTGTCGAATGTTGGAGTAAAGTTTGAAGACGAGATACTCGGCTTATGGTTGCTCAACACATTGCCTGATTCATGGGAGATATTTAGAGTCTCGCATACAAATTGTGCTCCTGATGGTATGATGTCTTTCGACTATGCTAAAAATGGAATTCTTAATGAGGATATCAGAAGGAAAACTCAAGATTCATCTTCACAGAGTGAAATCTTGGCTACAGAGCATAGGGGGAGACAACAGAACAGAAGTTATGATAATAGGGGAAAAAGTAGAAGCAAGTCTAGGTCCATGTACAAGGATGTTGAGTGCCACCACTGTCACAAGAAGGGACACATCAAGAAGAATTGTTGGAAATTGAAGAACAAAAATGGAGAGAGCAGTAACAAAGTAGAAAACAAGGCTGAACAGCTTGAAGGAAACAAGATCCTAATCTAGTTCTTTGCTTGCTTCTAGTGATGACATTGTTGATCTTGTCATTGCTTCAATTAATGTTGATGTTAATTTGGTCTCTTCTGACACTTGTTGGTTTGGTGACACTGGTGCTGGAGTCCATGTTTCTTCGAAAAGGGATTTTTTCCGCACTTACTCTGAAGGCCACTTGGGCTATTTGAGAATGGGTGACGGTGGTCTTGTTAAGGTTGTTGGAACAGGCGATATCTGTTTGAAGATGAAGAATGGTTCTACACTTCTACTCAGAAATGTTAAACATGCCCCTGGTGTTCGTTTGAATTTGATTTCTGTTGGGTCACTTGATAATGAAGGTTATGGTAACAACTTTATTGATGGGAAATGGAGACTTAGCAAAGGGTCAATGCTTTTGAATAAAGATGTGAAGTTGAAGGAAAACTTGTATGTATTACAAGCTTCTGTCTCACTAGACTCGGTTAATATGGTGGAAACGCAATGTTCACTGGAGTTGTGGCACAAGAGATTGAGTCATATTAGTGCTAAAGGACTTGATACTTTGGTGAAGAAGAGTGTTCTTCCAGGAGCTAGGAGCTCTAGTTTTGATAGGTGTTCTTATTGTCTTGAAGGAAAGCAAACTAGAGTATCTTTCAAGACAAATCCTCCTCATAGGAAACCAAATCTGTTGGATTTGGTTCATTCAGACGTTTGTGGTCCGTTGAAGGTAAAGACTGTTGGTGGTGCATCTTATTTTGTAACTTTCATTGATGATCATTCCAGGATGCTTTAGGTCTATATCTTGAAGACCAAAGATCAAGTGCTTGATTAGTTTAAGGAGTTCCATGCTTTAGTTGAGCGACAGACTGGAAAGAAATTGAAGAGCATCCGGACTGACAATGGTGGTGAATACTGAGGACCATTTGAGGAATTTTGTAGGCAACATGGGATCAGACATCAAAAGACGCCTCCCAAGACACCTCAGTTGAATGGGTTGGCAAAGAGAATGAATAGAACTTTTTTGGATCGAGTTAGATGTTTGTTGTTAGAGTCAAAACTCCCACAATCTTTTTGGGGTGAGGCTCTATACACTGCTGCTTATATTGTTAATTTGACCCCTACTGTTGTTTTGCAGGGAGATGTTCCTAAGAATATTTGGACCGAAAAAAACACCTCTTATGATCACTTGAAGGTGTTTGGTTGCAAAGCTTATGTTCATATTCCTAAGGATGAAAGGTCGAAGTTGGATGCTAAGGCAAGACAGTGTATCTTCATTGGCTATGGTCAAGATGAATTTGGTTACAAGCTATATGATCCAGTTGAGAAGAAAGTCATACGAAGCCGTGATGTTGTATTCTTTGAAGACCAAACCATTGAAGATATTAAGAAAGCTGTCAGAATGACCTCACAGATCTTGATCCAAGTTTTGTATCACCTTTGCCTACTAGAGTTGATAGTGATACAGTTGAGACTGATATGCAGCATGAGAGATATTGCTGATGATCACTTGCATAATCCTACTGAAGATGTTAATGATAATCCACAAGGTGTTTCACTCAGAAGGTCTACTAGGGTAAGCCAACCGTCTACTAGATATTCTTCTAGTGAGTATGTTCTCTTGACTGACGGGGGAGAGCCTGAATGCTTTGATGAAGCTATGAAAGATGTAGAAAATCAAGAGTGGTTTAATGCAATGGAAGATGAAATGAAGTCTTTGCATGATAATCATACTTTTGAGTTGGTGCCTTTACCTAAAGGTAATAGAGTAGATTGAAGCAAGAAGAGAACTCCTCTAAACCAAGATATAAAGCTAGATTGGTTGTGAAGGGTTTGATCAAGAAGAAAGGAGTTGATTTTGATGAGATTTTTTCACTGTTGTGAGAATGTCTTCAATCCGAGTTGTCTTTGGGGTTAGCCGCAAATCTTGATTTAGAGATTGAGCAAATGGATGTCAAGACGACATTTCTTCATGGCGATTTGGATGAAGAAATTTATATGGAGCAGCCAGAAGGATTTAAGGTGAAAGGGAAAGAGGATTATGTGTGCAAATTGAGGAAGAGCTTGTATGGCTTGAAACAGGCTCCAAGACAATGATACAAGAAGTTTGAGTCTGTGATGAGGCAACAAGGCTACAAGAAGACTACTTGTGATCATTGTGTGTTTGTTCAGAATTTCTCTTTTGATGATTTTATTATTTTGTTACTTTATGTAGATGACATGCTTATTATTGGTCAAAGTGCTTCGAGAATCGCCAACTTGAAGAGGAAGTTGAATGAATCCTTTAACATGAAGGATTTGAGGCCAGCTAAGAAGATTCTTGGTATAAGCATTTCTCGGGAGAGGAAGACGAAGAAGTTGTGGCTGTCACAACAAAGTTATATTGAGAAAATCCTTGAAAGATTTCGGTTGGAGAATGCTAAAGCGGTTAGCACTCCATTGGCAGCACATATGAAATTAAGTGTGAAACAGAGTCCCTCTACTGATGATGAAAAGGAAAAAATGAAAAATGTTCCTTATTCATCTGCCGTGGGTAGTTTAATGTATGCAATGGTGTGTACAAGACCTAATATTGCTCATGCAGTTGGTGTAGTGAGCAGATTTCTCTCTAATCCCGGGAGAGAGCATTGGGATGCAGTTAAGTGGATTTTGAGATATCCTCGTGGTTCTTCAAATGTGAAGCTTTGTTTTGGAAGTGGGAAATCAGTTATCACTAGTTATACTGATTCAGATATGGCTGTAGATGTTGATACCTTGAAGTCTACTTCAGGTTTCTTGACTACGTTTGCAGGGGGAGCTGTTTCTTGGCAATCTAAATTGCAGAAGTGTGTTGCTCTATCAACAACAGAAGCCGAATTCATTGCAGCCACAGAAGCTTGCAAAGAGTTGCTATATTTGAAGAGATTCTTGAAAGAAATCGGTTGCTCTCAAGAGAGGTATGTTTTACTTTGTGATAGTCAAAGTGCAGTTCATCTTGGTAAGCACCCCACTTTTCACTCCAAGTCGAAACATATTGATGTGCGGTATCATTGGATACGTGATGTATTGGATGAGAAGTTAATTGAACTTGAGAAAGTTTATACTGATGATAATGGGGCTGATATGATGACTAAGGTTTTGCCAAGATGCAAGTTTGAAATTTGTTGTTCAATTGCCGGGATGGAAATCTCCCCCACGTAGTCGGGAGGGGGGGGAGATTTGTTGGGTTTTTTGTTTGGGCTCCCAACTTGTGGAGGAAAGCCCACTTCCTTTTGGCCCAACTTTTATTGATGAAATATCTATTAATATTTTCCTCTTGATTGAGTAAGGGGAGAGAGAGAGACAGAAAACGTGAGTTTTGGGCAGAGAGTAGAGAGAGTTTTAGAGAAACCAAATCTGTGCAGCAGTTTATCATTTCCAACGATCGGAACTTCATTCGTTGTCGGATTGGCTTGAAATTTTAACTGGAGACAGAAGACTCATAGTTCTTCATTCTGACTGAAGGGATCGTAAATCTGACGGTTAGATTTTGAGTTAAAATTTTCGGATCTCAGCTGCTGCTTGTGTGAGCGTTTTTACGTTTTTGTTTCCGTATTGTGATTCTAGTGCCTTCGTAGTATTGTTAAGAGCTAGATATCATTTTGTACTTGCTGGGTTGTACGCTCTCTACTTGATTTTAGTGAATTTGGCTAGACCTAAGGGTCTTGTGGTTTTTACCTCTTCATATTGAAGGGGGTTTTCCACGTAAATCTTGGTGTTCTTGTGTTACAATTATTTTGTGCTTAATTGTTGAATTGTACACTTGAATTGATATCGGTTTATGCTCCTAACGTATTCTGCAAATTGGAGGTTTGATTTGATTATCCCTCATCAAATTCATCACTGATTTGTAATATCAAGGTGATCACGTGCAAGTGATATTTCTCTTAAAAAATCAACTACTCTTTTGGGGAAGCCAACTCACCACATGGAGCTTCTTGCTATAACGGCGCTGATGCATGTGATAAGTTAAGACTTGTTGTGTTAAACCGTGAGCATAAAAAGATAAAGAGAGTGCCAAGAGTTTGAAGGGAAAAAAAAAATCAAACGACGAGACAAATAAAGCAACAAGAGATATGGCAGAGTTTGTGATCTCGTCGGCGATATCTGTTAGAGTAAAGAGATTGTAGAAGCAATTGTAATAAACAAACGGAATTGAATTACGAAATCAAAAACAAACTCGAAGCCGAGTCCCACTGAAGATAAATCTTCCGGCCAAGCGCAACTATGCGCCGTCCCAGATCTAAGAATAATATCAAACCCTAGATGATCTTCTATTCTATCCCACCTAATATATATAATAAACGTCTTATTTAAATACGGAAATTATAAATACGGAAATTATTAAGTAAAAGGAAATTGGCCTAAACAGTTGGCCAGCCCGTTATATGGGTGATTTATTCTAATAAACCCTACTTGGATCCATGCACCACGATCCCCTCATGCCCATTCATGCACATGCATACGTTCCCATGCATGCACTCACTTGTGTGCCCTCTGCTTCCAACTTCGACGCCAACGTCTCGAGTTCCATCTTCCTCACCTTTCGCCAACGTCTCGAGTTCCATCTTCCTCGCCTTTCGCCGGTATACTACGTCTCTAACAACTCCTCCCCCCTTCCAAACAGCCTTGTCCTCAAGGCTGAAATTTGGAAATTGGCTCAATAATTCGGACACCTCCACCCACGTCGCATCATCTTCCGATTTGCCGTGCCACTCGATTAGCACCTCGCGTACCCTTTCGTCTCCACGCCAAACCCAACGATCCTTTAAAATCCATTCCGGTTCAAATTCGGGATTTACCGCCCACCAATCCTCCGGCAATCTTGTCGTACACTCGTGATCTCCAATAACCGCCTTGAGAAGAGATACATGGAATACTGGGTGCAGTCGGCAACCTTCCGGCAACCGTAAACGATAGGCGACGGTACCAATACGCTCCTCCACCGCGAACGGTCCATAATAACGCGCCGCCAACTTTGCATTTTTGCGCCTAAACAATGACATTTATCGATACGGTCGTAATTTTAAAAACACTTGTTGGCCTACCTCATACACAACTTCTCGCCTATGTTTATTTGCCGTCTTTACCATGTAATATTGAGCTCTCCTAATATGTTCCGTCAAATGCCATAACGCTCCATCCCGGTCCCGCAACTCGTCGGCCACAGCCTTTACTTGAACTTCGCCCAGTAAGAACCCCACGATCGATGGCGGTGGTCGACCATATATAGCCTCGAATGGAGTTGTACCGGTAGATACATGAAAATTAGTATTGTAAGAATACTCCGCCCAAGCTAACCAACGACTCCATTGCTTCGGCCTTTCCGAAGCGAAACACCGCAAATAAGTTTCCACACACGATTAACCACCTCTGTTTGTCCATCAGTTTCTGGGTGATACGCTGAACTCATTCGCAATTTTGTCCCCATAACTTTAAACATTGTTTTCCAAAATTCGCTACAAAACACCGGATCGCGATCAAGAACAATAGATTTTGGAAATCCATGCAGAGGAACAACCTCCTGCACAAATAAGCTGGCGACCTCACGCGCCGTGTACGGATGACGGAGACCACAGAAGTGTGCATACTTTGTCAATCGGTCGACAACTACTAACACACAATCAAACCCACCCGATCGAGGTAACCCGCCGATGAAATCCATGCTAACATCTTCCCAAACACGAGTGGGAATTGGTAAAGGTTGCAGAAGCCCCGCCGGCGATCGCGTTTCTTACTTATGCTAACATCTTTACAAACTTCGTTACGTCCTTCATCATTCCCAGCCAATACACGTTAAGAGCCAGACGTCGATACGTTCGATAAGCCCCCGAATGACCTCCTTGAGCCGTTGCATGAAATTCCTCTAACAAACGTGGAATAAATGAAGATCCTTTAGCAATGACCATTCGACCTTTATAATACATCATGTCATTAACTAGCTGAAATTGTGGAAATTTTGAAGAATCACCGGCTGCCAAGGTCTGATAAATCCTTCCCAACTCACTATCGGCCTTTACCTCCTTAGCCACCAAAGCCCAGCCTAACCACACTGGGACCAAAATTGCCGCATATTCGGCCATGTTGCCACACCGCGATAATGCGTCGGCCACTTTATTCGCAACGCCGGGCTTGTATTCAATTTTGAACTCATACCCTAAAAGTTTTGCCACCCAATAATGTTGAGCCGGAGTAGACACAGATTGGTTCAGCAAGTAACGGAGACTCCGTTGATCGGTTCTTACCGTGAACTTTCTTCCAACTAAATACGGGCGCCAATGTTGTACCGCCATAACCAAAGCCATCAACTCCAATTCGTACGCCGACTTGGCTAAGCTTCGGTCCGAAACCGCCTTACTGAAATAAGCAAAAGGCCGGCCATCTTGCATCAAAACAGCGCCTAGACCTCGGCCGGAAGCATCGCATTCCACAATAAATTGCTTCGAAAAATCGGGTGTAGCGAGAACAGGTGCGGTGGTCACGGCTGTCGTAGAGCCCGAAAGGCCGATTGTCTTTGCCGGTCCAAACAAAAATACCCACATTCTCCTTTCGCAGCAACTCCGTTAATCCGCGAGCCAATTGCCCATAGTTTCTTATAAATCGCCGATAATAACCTGTTAATCCCAGAAAACCCCGTACGGCCCGAACCGAATTGGGTTGAGGCCACCGTAAAATTGCCGAGACCTTACCCGAATCCATTTTAACTCCTTGTCCGGAAATGATATGACCCAAATACTCGACCTCGGAACATCCCCATGCGCACTTTTTAGGGTTCACAACATAGGAATTCTGCCGGAGTAAAGTCATTATCACACGAAGGTGTTCCATGTGAGATTTCCAATCGCGGCTATAGACCAAAATATCATCAAAGAATACCAACACAAACTTATGCAAATGAGCTCGCATTAAATCATTCATAGCCGATTGAAAAGTCGAGGGCGCATTCGTCAAGCCGAACGACATTACTAAAAACTCGTAATGTCCCGAATGAGTTCGGAACGCTGTTTTAGATATGTCTTCCTGCGCAATACGAATCTGATGATATCCCGACCGCAAGTCCAATTTCGAAAACCACTTTGCGCCATGCAATTCATCTAACATTTCCTGAATCACCGGAATAGGGTACTTGTCCGGAATTGTCTGCTTATTTAGCTGACGGTAGTCCACACAAAATCTCCAACTGCCATCCTTCTTGCGAACTAATAACACTGGACTGGAATAAGGACTCGCACTGGGTTGTATAATCCCCGCATCTAACATTTCCTGCACCAATCGTTCCATTTCATCTTTAGCTGAATAACTATACCGATACGGACGAATAGATATCGGAGAAGTCCCGGCTTTCAGTGGAATGTGGTGATCGACATTCCGATGTGGGGGTAGGCCTGTCGGTGGTAACATAACTGTAGGAAATTCAGCCTCCATCTGCGCTTGTAAACTCTCGTTGGCCGTGTGACGTTGCATCGAAGAAAATTCCAATTGCTCTTCCCGTGTCGAGGGTACGTGCATTCCAACCCAAACGATCCATCGTAGTCCTTCCTCGCCAATCTTTACCAATTGCTGCAAGGTTGCTTCCCTGTGAATAAGTGAAGAATCGCCCCGCAAAATGACCGACTTTCCCCTAAAATTAAATTCCATTATCATTTGCTCCCAGTTTGCCCGAACATCGCCCAAGGTTTTCAGCCAAGAAACTCCCAAAACCACATCTACACCTCCTAACTCAAACACGTACCATGTCGTCACAAATTCGATACCTTGCAACTGCAGTCGTACTCCCTCACAAGCACCTAGAATATTCGATCGACGTCCATCACCCAACCTAACTGCTGATCGGCCATCTCTTCTAATCGGCAGTTGCAGTTCGTTAGCCGCTTTAGATGAGATAAAACAGTGGCTTGCACCACTATCCACCATGACACGAACTTGCTGCTCCGCGATCAACCCCGTAAGCTTCATAGTTTGAGGCCCGTCAATACCGTGGGCAGCTAGCTGAGTAAGGACCATCGTGTTGGCTTCGGGATCCAGTTCCGGCGAGGCCGAACCTTCTACAGCGTCATCCTTATCATACTCGGCTAGGGTTACCTCCGGCTCATCCGGTTCGGATACAATTATCACTTGAAACGTCTTATCGGCACATCGATGATTAGGGGACTATTTCTCGTCGCAACGGAAACATTTACCCGTGGTCCTCTTCGCTAAGTAATCCCGATGAGAAATTTGTCGAACCGGTCTCTTATTCGAATTTCCCGACCTTGCCGACGAACTCATAGAAGTCGATGATTCTCTTCCCATGTCTTTACTAAATCCAACTCCCCTAGACTGATAGCCCCCTAATGTTGGAGACGAGTTAGAGTATGATTTGGCGATCGACATTGGTCCGCGACTTACACCCGTGGAATTAGAGCCAATAAATCCTCCCAACACCCTAACTTCTCGCTCGACTTCTTTCGCAGATGTATAGTTTCCGATAGAGTCCTCGCATCACGAGAGCGAATTTTTAGGCGGATCTCATCCCGCAACCCATTAAGAAATAATCCGAGACAGTATTTTTCGTCCAATCCAGGCACGTGGACCATTCTCGCGATAAACAAGGTGACATATTCGCTTACTGACTGAGTTTGTCGAGTTTGTACGAGCGTCTCGAATGGATTGGCTAGCGGATTTGACCCGAACATTCGAACCATTTCGAGTTTAAATCCCGACCACCCCATGGTAGGACTCGTCGATCTTACCCACTGAAACCAGGGTAGGGCATCACCCTGCATCGCCACCAATGCAACATCCAGTTTAGTCGCATCCGGTGTATTATGCAATTGAAAGTATTGCTCAACACGTGTGAGCCAGCCTTCCGCGCCAGACCCGTCGAACATGGGCAAGGTAACTTGCGGCGCCCCGTTCGAAGGAATCGTCATGCCAGTGACTGTCTCGGGACCGCCAGACATCGGCCCGTCGGCTGAATGATTATCCTCCAGGTTAGGGTTCGTGTGTGACCCAATTCCGGAACCCTCGCCCGTCTTGTGCCGCTCTGCCACTAATTCGCGGAGCAAATCGCGGATCGAGGCGACCGAGTCTTTCACCATCGTCAACTCTCCACTCAATCGCGCGTCCATATCCTTCAATCCCTTCTCCAACTCCTCCATTCTTGATTCCATTTGTTGTTGCCTCGTATTCGTCATCCGGCAGGTCGGACCAAATTGTTAGAGTAAAGAGATTGTAGAAGTAATTGTAATAAACAAACGGAATTGAATTACGAAATCAAAAACAAACTCGAAGCCGAGTCCCACCGAAGATAAATCTTCCGGCCAAGCGCAACTATGCGCCGTCCCAGATCTAAGAATAATATCAAACCCTAGATGATCTTCTATTCTATCCCACCTAATATATATAATAAACGTCTTATCTAAATACGGAAATTATAAATACGAAAATTATTAAGTAAAAGGAAATTGGCCTAAACAGTTGGCCAGCCCGTTATATGGGCGATTTATTCTAATAAACCCTACTTGGATCCATGCACCATGATCCCCTCATGCCCATTCATGCACATGCATACGTTCCCATGCATGCACTCACTTGTGTGCCCTCTGCTTCCAACTTCGACGCCAACGTCTCGAGTTCCATCTTCCTCACCTTTCGCCAACGTCTCGAGTTCCATCTTCCTCGCCTTTCGCCGGTATACCACGTCTCTAACAATATCTGTGCTCGAGTTCTTACTGTACGAGAAGGTATTTCCTCGGGAAGGCTGAGAGTATCAGCTTTGGGTCGGTGCTAAGGCCACCATGCTCAAAGGCTCAGAGGAGCATTTACGAGGGCTAAAAAGTGATCTCACATCGATGCTCGATTTCCTCAGAGAGTCTTCCGGCAGCCGGAACCGTCAACATTTGATATCTCAAGTGACGGAGATGGCTCACGATGCTGGAGTCATCATCAACACGTTCGTCTTTCAATGGACAGAGGAGTGGGATTTGGAGTCCATCCGCCTCAACAATTTCTTGAGAGAGATCGACTCCATCCGGAGTAGGTTACGAGAATTAAACATGATCAATGATCAATTTCCCGTCGAGGAGGCGAAAGATGTAGGATCGGAGGAAGAAGAGATTACGTGCGAAGTTGGTGCTGACGAGATAATCCATGAGCCACGACTGCAATGGATGATCGATTGTTTTGCTTTATCTAGGAAGGCTGGTTTATTCACATCAATGTTCCTAGGTGTACCTGGTTCTGGAAAGACAATTCTTGCAAGACAGCTGTACAACCATCCAGCTGTCATCAAACGATTTGATTTCCGTCTTTTCAATCAGGCTCCTAGAAAATTCAAACAACTGGGGGTAGAGTATACGGAAGAGGAGGAGAAGGGGTTGATGGACCTGAAAATGTTTCTCCAAGCCCTGCAGGGCAAGAAGTATTTCATAGTTTTTGACGATGTGCGGGATGTTAACATCTTGAAATTCATCTTAGATGCTTTACCAAGAGAAGGTATGTTCATCTTTCGGCTTCTAGTATACTTTTTAGTTTTTATTAATTTTTAGTCCGTTTAATACATCACAACAAGAAATTATTACTATCTCCGTCCCACTAAAGTTGGTCACATTTTCCGATTGGGACGTCACATTAAAGTTGACCACTTTTTGAATTTGGTAAATAATCCATATCATCACTCTTACTTTATCATCTTTTCTGTTACTATATCATTTAGTTCCACTCATATTATCTCTCATACTTTATCATCTATTCATCTTTCATATTTTATTATTTACTTCATCCGTCTCAATTATCTTGTTCACTTTGTTTTTTTCTACATTTTTTAAGAAGAGTTGTTAGTTGTGTGTAGAGTTGTGAAAAGTTGTGGTCCCATAAAAAAATTGTGTGTATTAATTTTTCTTATTTAGAAAGTGGACAATATGTTTGGGACATACGATATGGAAACTGGACAAAATAATTGGGACGGAGGAAGTATTATCTTAAGTCCCGTGCCGAAAAGATAGTGACCAATTATAGAGGGATGGGGGTAGTACATAAGAGAAAGTATATGTAGTTTACAAATTGAAAGAATGTATGATGCAAACTTGAAATCCTCAGGAAATTCTCCGGATAGCCAATATAGAATGCAAAATTATTTCTTTGATTCTATAGGGCATTTATGTCATTCTAGAAATGATTAATTTTTAAAGTGATGTTAAAGCATATTTACTTGTTCGTTTACAAATGTTCGTGCTGAATCTGCTCTTTATCTACACAGACAATTCGAGTAGAGTCCTGCTCACAAGTCGTTCTAGAAGTTTAAATTTGAAATCATGTGTGGATCATTATTTCTATATGGACCCCTGGCCTTTTTATCAGAGTTGGCAATTGTTTTTGAAGATAGTATTCAATAGTGACTACAAATGTCCGAGGCACTTGGAGAAAATAGGAAAAAAGATCGTGGAAAAGTGTGAAGGTGTACCATTAGCAATAAAAGAGGTGGGGAGGCATTTGAAAACGAAGACACGTTCCGAGAGTGTATGGGAAGAGTTTCTAAAATCAGTGAATTTTAGTCAAACCATAGCAGCAATGGAGATAAGTTACCACAAATTGTCTCCGGCACAAAAGTCATATTTCCTCCACATGAGCTTTTTCAAAGAAGGTACAATTATCAGGACACAAAAGTCGGAAGATATATGGAATTGTGCAGGAATGGTCACACGAGCAGGTCAAACTCCAAAAATGGAGTACAAATCAAGAATGCATTTTTATGAATTATCATTTGAAATGGTGATTAGGGCGGTTGACTATAGGATTGATCATCATATAAAAAGCTTTCGTATTAATGCTTTTCATCACAAGATCTGCATCACAAAAGCAAAAGAGGAAAGAGGTTTTCAGATCCTCAGGCATGAAGAACTTTGTCCACCGACTTACAAACCTCGTCATAGTGCTATCTATTGCAGTAGAGAGAAGTTCAATTACCCCTCGGATCAAGACAAACATCTTCTCTCTCTTTTCTTCAACGGAGGTGGCAATTTTGATGCTACTCCTTCTTATTGGGAGAGTTTTGAGCAGCTCAGGATACTCGACTTTGAAGGTTTTGGCTTGAAAAGTTTAGTAGAAATGGTGGGTGCATTGACTGGATTGTTAGGATTGAGGGACAACTACCTACAAGAACTCCCACCCACATTGAGTCGCTTGAAAAACTTGGAGGTTCTCGATATAGCGTAGAACTTTATGATTGAAGTGTCTGATATTATATGGGCCATGTATGGCATTCGTCATCTCTACATGTCTCATATAATTTGTCGGACGCCTTTAAAGATAGATTCATTGGCGTGTCTTCAAACATTGACCTACATCTCGGTTGATAATTGGACGTATGAGCTCTCCAACCTGGACAAGATGGTGAGTATCAGCAAATTGGGGATAGAGGAATTGGATGAAAACTCAGATGTGATCAAGCTATTCATGTCTTTGGTTAAGTTGGTGAATCTTAAATGTCTTATCTTAAGAGGGTTTCGTTTCCGAAGCATGCCTCCATTGGACAATCTTAGTGCTTTTTATGGCCTCATTCAACTCAAACTGGATGGAAGATTAACCAAATTACCCAAATTGCCTCCATATATATGTTACTTGACGTTGGTTAATAGTTGTCTTGAAGAAGACCCAATGCCAGAATTGGAGAAGCTACCCAATTTACGCAGCCTCAAATTGCGGAATGCATACACCGGTCAAGAAATTGTGTTCTCGCGACATGATTCTAAGCTTGGACTATTGATACTTGAAGAGTTGTGGCATCTGAAAAACATAAAAGTTGAATCAACATATAAATGTTGTCTTTGGAAATTAAGGATTTCCCATTGTCCATTTCTGGAGAAAATACCGAAAGAGATGATTAGTTTTGATGAGTGGGATTTGCAGACGATGGAGATGGTGACAACAAAAAAGATTGCAAAAGGGATTCTCCAGTCACGTATTGCCTCCGTACTAGATTGGGATGTCCAGCCATATTGGTAACTGCGATGATCTGCATACATGAAGTTCATGATTCTATCTATTTGCATTTATTCTGAACTTTAATCTTTCTTCCTTCATTCGCAAAGAGCCAAACATATTATTTACACTTTTTCTTCAATAAATGTTAGCATGCTCACACTCACATGCCGTGCAGTTTGCAATAATATCTTTTATGCAGTTGAGCGTATGCTTTTATTGTTGTTGGTTATTTCAGCATGACACTCTCATCGGCGTCGGTTATATATAAGCGACATATCTTGTTCAAACTTTTTGAAAATATTGTGTCGTGTCTTGCCTCGTGTCACGTATAATTGCAATCTAGCTTAGAGCATATCTTGCAAATCTGTAGAACCACCACTGCCCCTACCTACTACTTCACCACACGATCCCTCCTCCATCCCTCTTGAAATAATGCTTTAATTCTAATACTCCCTCAGTCCCATTATCCTTGGAATTCTTTTCCTATCGAGCTAGCCCCCTATTGTTGGCTTGATTCTGTAAATAAAAATAATTTGTAAATCACAATCAATTTAAATAAACAAACTCCGCCACTTTAATACACTTTCATTAACTTCATTAATCTTCGTGCCGAAAAAAACATAGCTAAGAATAATGGGATGGACGGAGTAATACATAGTGTATAACCAACTTTGAGCGAATACTTGTTTTTTTTTTTTTTTTGATGGGTGAGCGAATACCTTTTTTGCGACATTACAATTTCTTAAAACTTGTACACCGGCAAAAATTTGGTAATTTAATTATGAGAGAAACAATGTCATTTTGGCACAAAAAAAGGGCGGTTGTTATCTAAGTACTAAACTACGTCGTTTTTATAATTGGCGGTGTATTTTTGCGAGCATACAAATTTTGCAGTCATCTTTTACACAGATATGACCAAGCTATTTGCATCAATGGCTGAATTGGATAATCTTAAATCTCTCGTCTTAAGAGGGTTTGGTTTCAGAAGCATACCTCCATTGGACGGTCTTAGCTTTCTTCGTGATCTCAAAAAACTCAAATTGGATGGACGCCTCACGAGGTTACCTAAATTTCCTCCATGTACTCAACATTTGATGTTGGTCAATAGTTGTCTTGATGTAGACCCCATGCCAGGTCAAGAAATGGTGCTCTCATCATATTTTTGTACCGACTATGGAAGATTGTGCATCCAAGAGTTGTGGCATTTGAGAAATTTAAGATCTGAAAAAAACACTTGATTGTCGTCTCTCGAAATTAGAGATTTGCATTTGTACATACTTGGATAATACTGCCTCCGTCCCAAGATAGTTGGCCACTTTTTTTAGGGCACAAAAATTAAGATAATAAATGATAAAGTAGGAGAGAGGAGGAGATGATAAAGTAAAGGAGAAAAGATGAGTAAGAGTAGATGATAAAGTCAGATAGAGAAGATGATAAAGTAAGAGATGTGATATTAATTGTTGTCTCCATCTCACTATTTATGAGCCACTTCTTTTCGTCACAAGAATTAAGAAAATTGATGATAAAGTATGAGTGAGATGATAGATGATAAAATACGAGAGATAATATGTGTGAAATAATGCAGAAGTAGATGATGAAGTATGAGAGAGAAAATGAGTGAGATAATGATAGAGTAGATAAAGTAGAAGATAGAAGATGAAAAAGTAAAGTGTATTAATTTTTGGCCAAATTGGAATGGAGTCAGAAATAGTAGGACGTTTCAATCGGGAAAGTGATTCAGAAATAGTGGAACGGAGGTGGTATTTGCTAAATTCGGAAAGTGACATGGGACATCTCAATCGGGAAATGTGACCAATTTTAGTAGGACGGAGGTAGTATACCGAAAGAGATTATTACTTTGGGTGAGTCGAACTTCAAGGTGTTCAATTGCAAAACGGATCCACCAGTTGGGCATAATCTCCATAAAAGGACTGGATATCCATCCATATTGGTCTATGTGATTGTCTCCAGAGTGGAAGTTCAACGATATTTTTATACGTTTGCATTTTGTTATTCTCTTTTAGTTGCAGTTTCATCTGTGATGAATATAGTATTAAATTAATCTTCGTCATTACTTTTAGTAGGACAAGAGTAATATACAACCGCTGCCTCAAGTTCACAACAAGGTCAGCTTGCTGCGTATTGGAACTAGCACCATAGTTTGGTAGTAGTTTGTGTTGTAGAAAAATATAAAACACTACTACTATTAATTTAAATTCTTTTTTTCACATTTTGTTTCTACCGTAAGTGTGATCGCAAATTTGCTCAATAGTATTGCTCTAATTCAAAAACCGACCAACAAGGCGACTTTCAATCACCTTAAACAGTGCCCACATAATTTAATTAATTGGTGGATAGAGAGCAAAACCGAATTTCAAATGGCAAAGCTCAGATTTAGATCAATTTTTTTTAGGTTATTCTCCTTTACATACAATAACTTTTTTAAAATTCCATTTTTCTACGTGAACTTTCAATTTAGCCCATAAATACACCAATTTTAGTTTTGTTTCAAATTTCACATCGCTAAAAAATTCGCGAAATCAAAGCTGACATGGTATTTTCCGGCGTGTCATGACTGCTGACATGTCGGGTGATAGTCGATCTTATATGATTTTCCAATAAATACACAAACTCTTTACAGTTTTCCTTTTTACACAAGAACTTTAAATTTAATTTAGTTTTGCACATAATCAAAATTTATTTATTTTTAATTATTATTTATTTCTAATAAGATTTATTATAACGATGACGGAATTAAGTTGAACTAACCGATTTAAATAATTTTTTTAATATCATTAAGCGATCATGGCAAGGGAAGATGACAAGATCAACGAATCTAAAGTGTCAATTCGGTGAAATGAAATGGAACAAATTAAGAAATTGCAGTGATTTAAGAAATTCAATCAATCCTTATTTTCTAATTTGTTTGGTTTAGAATAATGAGGGAATCGGATTTCTTTTATTCTTTTTGTGACTATTTGGTCATAAAATGAGGTTTAAAATAAAGAAAATGAGTTTTGAATCAAAGATTGAGAATTGAATTCAAATCTATGTGGTGATTGGACAATGAAAAATGAGAATTAAATACAATGAAAGAAACTCGCTATAAAAATTGAAACAAACCCTCAATAAGAGAATTAGGGTTAAGCTTGGTTTGGTTAATTGCCTATTTAATATATAAAAAATCTATTTTAATCGTTTGTTCAACTTAATTCGTTCATTCAATATAAAAATCTTATTATAAATAAATTATAATTAATAAAAAATTTAAATTTCGATTGTGTGCAAAATCAAATTAAATTTAAACTTCATGTGTAAAAAGGAAAACTGTAAAAAGTTTGTGTATTTATTGAAAAATTAAATAAGATCGATTGTAACTCACCCGACATGTCAGCAGTCACGCCACACCGAAAAATATCGCATCAGCTTTGATTTCACCGAATTTTTGATCGATGTGCAATTTGAAACAAATTAAGAGTTGGTATATTTATGAGCTAAATTCAAAGTTCGTGTACAAAAAAAAATTGAAAAAAGTTGGTATATTTAGAGGAGAATAACCATTTTTTTAAACCTAACCAAGAAAAATGTATTTGGATCCATGGATCAGACCGAATTCAAGATCTACTATTTTCTTTAATTATAAAAAAATTGACAAAAATTTAGGTATTTTGTAAAATATTGATTATTTAAGAAATAAGAAAATTTTACGTTTAATGTTAGTAAAATTTTGCTTACTTACAATCGGATGCTAATTTGGTAGAATTAGAGCGCAGTGTCAGATTATTTTGTTTTATTAGTGATTAATTGTTTTTCTAATTGTCCAATAAATAAAGTAAAGATGTCGTTGGAAACCTCTTGGAGAGAGTTGTCTTAGAATGCACATATGCTTCGGTTTTATGGTCTCTCAGATACAAAAGGAATCTAACCTAAAACACTGTTCACTCACAGCATGCGCGACTTCCAATCACCTTAAACAGTTAAACTACTCATAGATATTGGAAAAAATCAAGTATTTATTTTTAAAATTACTTCAAATTAAAATTACATAAAAAAAACACTCACGGAGGGAGTACTTAAATTATAAATTGATTATAATGTCAATGTCTGTGAAAGATTAAAAAATAAAAACAAAATTCTCTTCACATTATTTTTATTTTATATTATAATCTTGCTTCTTTGAACCCCCAATCTGCAAATCTGCATAAGCCTGAAAATAATCTCAGAAACGTCAAAATCTCTGTTTCGAAATACAGGTTGAAAATCGAGTATACAATCAGAAATCTTTGTAGTCAAAATTTCCCTCGTTTTGATATAATCTTAAAGCAATTAAATTCAAATATAATCTTAAAGACTGGCGAGATCTGACCTTAATCTGCGCATCACTCACAATTTTTATACTTATTTCTTGAGATCTAAAATGATTTAGTTCACACATGGACATGTTTAGAAAAAGAAAACTGTTAATGTGTCAATTTGATAAAAGGGTTAAGAAGATAGAATTTGTTACCCCAAATAATTTAATCTTGCTGATTTTGATATTAAATTAATTAGGAGGGTTCATGTGAACTGGAATTTCCTTCTGTTTTCCATCTGAAGTTGAAATAGTGAAACATCGGTAACTTAAATTAAAGGTTTTTAATTTAAAGGAATACTTCAGTCCCCTCTTTTGCTAGGTTTGCGATTTTATCGAATTTTGTAGGAAGGTTGTTTCATTCATATAATTTATCGATGATTATATAGAAATCGTTGTTCTTAATTATCAATTATCATCGTCATAGAAATTTTATTTTTCAAAGACTTGAGACATATTCCAGTCAACGACGACTGGGCGCATTCATCGGCATATATCTCGATAAAGCATATGATTAGGGGTGTAATGAGTTTTTTTAATATCTAGCTATACCGCATACCAAAGTTCGTATCGCATATATCTTTTAGAAGCGAATGCAAAAATGTTGGTTGTAGGATTCGAACACGAGTTGTTACAAAATTATTACAAATATGTTACTCATACAAAATTAGTATCATAGATTCATAACATAACTTTATTTTGCAAAAAGTCAAATTATTTATTTATTAAATCATGAAATGAATAAGAATTGATATTTTTCAACTTAATAAACATTAACCCGGAATATAAACAGATTCATACAAAATATATAAATTAATTTATTTTATTCAAAAACAATATTAATAACTTTCTTGACTTTTATAAAAAATATAAACTAAGTTTACGGTATACCGCTACATACTCGGTATACCTTACATTTTCGGTATACCTTGATTTTTCGGTGTATCAGTGCAGTACGGTAAACTGAAAGAGCGGTATGACAATGGTAGGAGGATTTGCTTATACCGAACTTTTGGTATACCGAAATACGGTATACCGAAATGATCGGTATGATAATAATATTACATAGCTCCAGCTTTAGATGAAAAATAGAATGAGGTTTCCGAGTAAAGAGTTTGTTCAACAATGTCTATTACGCCTTTCTCGTCTTTAGTATGCGGGCCTCCCCCTTCCCGCGACGGGACCAGTAATATCCAGCCCTGTAGAAGCTCGGGGAGGGTCTGGGCCCGACATGCATGGGTCCGGGTCCAAGTTCTCTACCCACCCCATCGAGCCCCGTTCCAAACCCACCTAATTAATTTTTATATTAGTTTTTAGTAATTAATCTTATTTTATGTTACTTGAATTTTCTTATTCTTTAATTCATATTCTTAGGTATTATTCCCTCCGTCCCATTAAAATCGTTCTTTTTCTTTCTGGCGCGGAGAATAATAAATTTTGTTTATATATATATATTTTATGAGTTTTAATTATATTAAGAAATTAACACATTTTTCGAGGATTGATTGATGATAAGGAATGAGAATTCATCCAAATTTTATTAAGGCCTAGTTGAGACAATTTATTTTTTCTGTTTTTTCTGTTGTAATTAAAGAAATATTTTAATGTATGAGAGGAAACATTATTTTAATATATGTTAAACACAATTCTAAAATGTTTGATAACTAAAATTGACAAAATTCTTTATTTAATAATTGTATGAAGACATTTATCCATCAAAATGTTTGACTTTTTACTTTTGGCAATTCAAGTATTCAACCAAGGAGGATATATCACAACTTCACATGGTAATGCGTATTGTTTAAATTTCTATGCAATTTTATTCATGTGGGAGTAGCATTAGGTGGGTGCATGTGATGGCATTTGTTGACTCAGGCATGGCAGATATATTTAGCAAATAGTATATTTAAATTAGAAATGGATCATATATGCAAATTTCTTAAAATAGGAGATAAAAAAAATTGTACTCTTCATATTATTATTAAATCATTTTGATTGAATATGCTCTCGAATATCTTCATGCATAATTTTACATGTTCAATGCATAAGAGTGAAAGTATAAAAATTTCACGATTTATACATTAATAAAATAAAAATTGTGCATTCCAATTGTTTAAAATTCATCTTGTCAAAGCTTTTCGGTCCTCGAGTCTGCTCATTCATTTGTTTCTATGAGGATGACTTCAAACATTCCAGACACTCTCAACGCTTTCAAGTTGCGCAGAGTTTTAGATGTCAAACCTATAATATTCCCTAATGTTAACAGAAACTTGTTCCAGTTAGTTCATTTGAGGTACATTGTCCAATCATTTGAGCTGTCAACCCTTCATTCAAATTTCAGTAAACTATGGAACTTGTAAACTCTCATAGTCAACACAATGTCTAAAACACTTGTTGTCAGAGCGGTATATTATTTTAATTATATACTTGAAATATTGCAATATATAATTGATTCTTATTATTTTTAGTTTTAACATTACTAAAATTATCAAGTTATCTATAAATTAAATTTTATACCAAATATTTTAGTGGTACGTAATTTAGAAAAGTATATAGGTAGAACTGAAATATATTTTCTAAAAAAAATAAAGAGAATATTCTTTTAAGTTTGAGTTTCAGTGTGATGGTTGCAGATAAATTAGCGGAAACTGAAAAATTAGTTTCGATTTTGAGTTTGGGTTGGAGGGCATTTTGCACTAAAAGTAGCAAAGGACGTAATTTTCTTGTTACTGTGCTTAGCTATGGCCTTTTAAAATTATGACTTGTACAATAGAAATTAAATCATAATATAATAGTTGATATATTAAATTCATAGACTATACATTAAATTTAACTAAACTAACATTAATAAAAATAAAAAGTTCAAAACAAAAATAAACCAACCATTACAGATCAGGGGTTAATCTAGAGATTTAAATTTGGGGGGGAATATGTTTTGTGGTAGATGGGTATATCAAAATTTTAAAACATATAAAGAAAATGGTAAATTAGCAAAAATAGTCCTAAAGCTTCGCGTCTTGCGAAATTTGTCCTCAAACTTTTTATTTTTATTTTTTTGACCATCAACTCCTTGTTTTTGCTATTTTAGTCTTACAGTTAATTTTTCCGTCAATTTAAGCGGGAATTATTTTTTATTTAAAAATAATAAAAAAATTGTAAGGGCAAAATCAGAATTTTTATTTACAAGGACAAAAATTTCAAATAAAGAATTATTTGGGACCTATTTAGAAAATTTTTGAAAAATAAAACAGTTTAAAGAACTAAATTCACAAATTTTAGACAAATAAAGTAATTGCTTCATATCGACAAGATTTTGCATTAAATTTATCAATTTTTTATATAACTTTATTGCTTCATATCAAATATAAGTTAATTGAGACTTTGTACCAATATAAATAACATTTAATTCGAAATGCAAAATACATAATTTGAATTAACCATTAAAAAACAAAGTTATTATTACCCAAAATATTAACTTCAAAATAACTAGTCTCAATATCCCCTTCTGAATTTTTCAATCGAAGAGACAAACAATGTTCAAAATATACATCCTCCTAACTTAATCTAACATCCTCAAAATTGTATTCTTGCTTATGTGCCTATTCAAGCACGCTCCACGTTCGCTGCAAGTCGCTCTATTGTGACCTTCTTGGCCGCACCAACTATATCGAACTGGTCTCATTTTTTTAGCAATCTTCTGAGGTCTCTTTTTCTATATTGAACAAGAAAAACAATTGTCATATATGCAATATATACCCAAATATGAACCTTCACAACCAAATAGATCTAAGGACATTCCAAAGCTGATATGTATATCCAAGATAGTGCCTAAATGTATAAAAAAACTAAGTAAACATATGAAAACCAATACAACACAAATTCACAACAACCACCTTCGCAACCAAACAAATCAAAAGTAATACTATCTGCAACAATCACCTTCGCACCATCTCGACTTGATATTGATATAGTATGATTCTAATCCTTGAGTTTTTTTTTTTTTGTTCTGTATTTTAATGGTTAGTATCTGATCAATGTTGGCTAACTGATACTAAGTTGTATGATAATGAATTCTATATATAAATTCATATATATAAACATAGCACATAGATAAACAGAACATATATTGTGGAATGAAGGTAAAGAACATTACAAAGTGATGGAGAAAAGATAAATCCACGCTGAAATCAAAACATGTTCTAATGGATATAATGACTTACCAAATGAAACATCCAACCTAATTAGCTAGGGTTACTCACTTGTCAAAGGTGTTCTACGACCGTTGTCTCATATTCCCGAGTCCCGACGTTCCTGCTCCGCCTCTGTTCCCGCGCAAATCTCATTTTTCCTTCTATCCCCGCTCCACTCCTCCCGCTCTCCAGTCTTCTTCCCGGATGAAAACGATAAAAGATGCGAAAATAGTTAGGGTTTTCAAGATCAAATTTAATTTTATAATCCATTTACTATTTTGCCCTTTCACTTTTTTTTTTAAAATTAAAAATTGATTCCCATCGCAAAAACAAGGAGTTGAGGGTCAAAAAAAAATTTGAGGATAAATTTCTCAAAAACGCGAAGTTTGGGGACTACTTTTGTCAATTTACCAAAGAAAATTTGAGTATTAGCAATTTGGTTGAACAATTCCCCCAGATTCGGCCTAGCGTAGATGTATCCTACCAAGATGTTTGACATTTAGCATTTGGCAAATCTACCAATAGATGATATATGCATAGCTCTTAAAAAGTATGAGTTCACATGGTAGGGTGCGTTTTGAAATTTATTGGTAATATATAGTATTCTTTCCGTCCGATCGAACTTATCTTGTCCTCCTTTTTGTGTTGTCCCACTGAACTTATCATGTTTCTAAAAAAGTGAGTGGGTCCCACAATTTTATCAAATCAAAAAATTAATTAATTAAATGAGTCTCACATCTCTACCTCACAAACAAATTCTAAATAATTAATTATTGTCTAGATGTCACATCTTTACCAACCAAAACCAACTCTCCTAAATTATCGTGCTAAAAAACAACCGCTGATATCACCTGCTCTTCTCCGACAACATCTTCGACCTCGAAGAACCTAAAACCTTCCCCAACCACTGTGTAGATCCGCTCTCCTCCTCTGCCGTGAGATGCAAAATTATTTGTTAATTTTTTATTTAAATTTTTTAATTAATTTTTTACATTACCAAAAATTTTAGTTGAAAAAAAGATTATTTATTAGTTTTTTTTCAGAAAAAATATTTGAGAAAAAAATATCTTTTTCAAAAAAAATTACTTGAAAAAAATTAATTATTTTTCCAAAAAGATTATAATTTTAAAAAGTATTTGTTATAAAAAAAGTTCAAAATTAATTTAAAAATTAGATGAATTGGTTCCTGAACTTTTATTCCGTAAATACCCTTATGACTAAGAGTTGACTAACATAAAATTTAACATAAGGATCAATTTATCCAAAACAGCAAACATTGGGGACCAATAAATTGTGGATCAATTCATCCAAACTAATAAATATTCAGGACCATTTGTGTCAATTTGTCTTCCAAAAATCTCTTCAAACGTCAGACCAATCTCATAAAATAATGTTCCATAAATATTCCTTAACTCTAGAAAATTTTATCTCCAAAAACTCTTCAAACTTCAGACCAATCTCGTAAAATAAAATTCGATGAATATTTCTTAACTCTAAATTTTTTATCTCATGCTCAACAGTAAAGCACTCTCCATTTTTACCTTATGCAACCAAAAACAAAATTTATTTCATGATCATAAAAATAGTAATAGTTAGGTCATAACAGCTTATAGCTTATTTAATTTATTATACTATTTTATCCTCTAAATATTTATATAATTCCCAAAAAATAATTAACTCCACAATTAGTATTTTTTTTATTATTTATAAATTTAATTATAATTATATTTGTATAAACTAGTTAGCAATTTAATTATAATTATTTCTTGTTTATTAGTATTTATAAATTTTTCAAGTTTAATAAAATATTTTTTATTAAAATTAAATATAAATTAATTGAAATAGTGGGTTTTGAGAATCTCGGACTAGTGGATTATTTCTTGGGTTTAGGACTGTATTTCGGAGTTCCATTGTGTATTCTCTTCTTTATTAGTGGATTGTTTCTCCACCGTCCGTGGATGTAGGTCTATTGACCGAACCACGTTAAACCTATTTATTTTCTCTTTTAGTTATTTTTTGTTATTGTCTCCATTGGGTTCTGAGAACCCGTTCGTTACGTTTTTTAGGGTCCAAAGATCCTAACAATATGTATAATATACTATTAAGAAATGTTAATTGATGGACAATCTTCTTTGTTATCACTTGCAGTTGATTGGCACGATGTTTTCTCCTGCATATTAATTTATCTTGAATTACAACTCAGCAAAGAACGAGTCCTTTGCTTTTCTTTTTGTTTTATTAAGTTTGACTTCCAAAAACCTGTGATATGATTAAATAAATATCAGATTTTGGCCATCAATTTCGGTTATAAGATGAACACGAGATTGGGGTTTGAAAGGCTAATAGTTTTTCGGCCAATAGTTCTTCAATCATTCAAAACTGCCGGCGGAAGATGATAAAAGTGTGTTTAAATACTAACTAGCCACAACCCTAATGTGATTTTAGTGTTAACCGCACAAAACCCTCCACTAAGTCAAAACTTATAATAAGAAAATATTAAACAACACATAAATTAAAATAAAACATAATAATGCGCAGAATATGAGAAGTCATCCCGCATCAAAAAGTGTTTTTACTATTACACACATCAACTAAACTTTAAATTGGCAAACAATCACTTTCTTATTCCTAAAATAATTTTAGTTTATGATGAAATTAAGTTAATGGTTCACACAAAACACGGCGACTTCCAATCACCTTAAATTGTTTCTACACTTGTAATTTATATTTTTACTTCTCGAGATCCCAAATAATTTGATTTGCAACATGATCGAAGTACTATAAATCCGGAAAAAGGAATATACCATATACAATAGCATCAAAGGACTTGCTCTCTGATTTGATTCATATATAATTAATACAGTTAAACTTGGATAAAGTAATAATCTTGAGACCGATCAAAATATTCATTTAACGAGGTTATTACTTTATCGAACATTATTTTAGTGCATTGACCCATATCGGGACTGGGAGAAATTATTATCTTAGCGAGATTATTACTTTATCGAGATTTAACTGTATCAAGGATGTAAGTTAGCAGCAGTTCATCCCATCGTTGAGATGACATAAATACATATAATTTCTACATAAGCTGATATACTGTTTTTGGAATGAAATCTGTTATCAAATTTTTGCGTGTTTAATTAATGTCCAATATATATAATTCATATCACCAAAATGGTGATATGTGTGCTTCGTTTAATTTCAAAATATTTAAAATATTCTTCAATTCGTAGGGTTAATAAATCTCTGCTGATTTGTAATTCATAATTAAATAACCTCAAGGATGCAATTGCTAAAATTTATAAAGTCAGCTATTGTCTTTAGATACCTCCTCTACTCACCCTCACCGTGTCGCATGCAATAAATTATGATTTTTAGAGTTAGTTCCTCCCACTTGGTTGATCACAAAAACAATTCGTGTAATTCTTAATTAATTAATATCAAGGAGGCAAATTGATCATATTCCAATTGACAACATTAATTATAGCTAGAGTCAACTACGCCAGTTTAGTTAATCAAGAT
Source organism: Lavandula angustifolia (assembly GCA_028984105.1). Taxonomy (NCBI): domain Eukaryota; kingdom Viridiplantae; phylum Streptophyta; class Magnoliopsida; order Lamiales; family Lamiaceae; genus Lavandula; species Lavandula angustifolia. Next base: position 27,755,939 of record CM054817.1, read on the forward strand.
TTATAAAGTGGTTGATCACAAAAACTTAAGCGCTTAAGAAAGATAAGGAGAGTGTTCTGATCCTTAATGTGAATCTTGTGGATGTTTCCAGAAGGAGCTGGAATTACTGCTGGTTACTGGAGAAGAAGACGTTGTTGTTGAAGAAGAAGGAGGTTAGAGACGGTTATCACAATGGAATAAGTGCGGATCGTCCGATGGCGCACAAAACAATCAACGGTTGTAATCAATACTAATAAAAGCGTGTTGGAGTAGTATTACGTTTTGAGTCTGTTAGTGGCAGTTAGAGTCTTTCGAGATGTATAAATAAGTGTAGAACAAGAGACTTCAGAACTAAGCTTTCAATAATAGATCTATGATTTTTCTCTCTACAAAATTCCCAAACCCTAGATCTGAAATCCAATTACATCATGGTATCAGAGCCACTTCCGAATAGATGCCTAAACAGAGATGGATTCCGTGGGAAAGATTGATCGAAGAAGAAGAAGGAACTGCGAGTGAATCATCTCAAAGTCCTGCTGAAAATTTGTCTGGACGAAGAAGGCGCAACTTAACCAACGACGGCGATTCACAACACACTGGTTCTCTACAACAAGGATCTATGGCAGCGCAAGGAGAAAATGTGATGAGAAGGACTGATGTTTACTATCTTAATCCACATGATCATGCCGGATTGAAGATAGTAAACATGACGCTTACTGGATCAAATTACTACACATGGAGCAAAGCTGTGCACCGAGCACTAGGAGGAAGAAATAAACTAGGTTTCATTGAAGGTACACTTCCAAAACCACCTCTGAATCACAACTCTTACAATGACTGGATTCAATGTGATTACATGGTGTTTACTTGGATATTAAATTGCATCTCGGACAAGTTATGCCAATCATTTCAGTTGAAAGAGAACTCTCATTTACTTTGGACAGAGCTTAAACAACGATTTGACCAAAATAATGGTCCAAAAAATTTTCGAATAAAGAAGGATTTGTCTAGCTATATTCAAGGAAATCAGTCAGTGACTGGTTACTATAGACAGTTGACTGCCTATTGGGATGAACTGAGATTATTAGTGCCTGCTCCTAATTGTGTTTGTGATGCTGCTAGTAGCACGCTAAAGATGTGTGAAAATGAGAGATTAATGCAGTTTTTGCTTGGATTAAATGATATATATGATACGGTTCGAAGCAATATTCTGATGCAAGAGCCTCTTCCTACTGTGAATCGAGCGTATAGTATTGTATGTCAAGATGAAGAGCAAAGAAACATTACTTCTCATCAACATGTCTCCTCTGACCAATCTGCTATGGCTATAGTGGGAAATAATACATCAAATTTTAATGGTGATAATGATCAAATGATCATGAATATTAACCAGAAAGGAATCTACAATCATGCTCAAAAGGGGCAGGGAGGCAGTTATAAACCTCGGTTAAGTAAGGAAGAAAGAAAGAGGTTGAGATGCACATTTTGTGAAGGAAAAGGTCATGAGCGAGGGGAATGTTTTAAGCTGAATAGTGTACCGGATTGGTATAAGAAATTGAAGGAAGAGAAGGGGCAGAGACAAGTTCACTGTGTAACTCAGACTCAATATGATGAGCAGAAAGCCTCTACAGGAGTTAGCCAGATTTCGTTGATGATTCAGAAAGAAATTGAAAAGGCTATTGGACAGTTGAAAGGGGGTGGAAATGGTGGAGTGCCTGTGAGCATAAATCAAGTAACAGATATATCCAACCATAATCCACTGACAGCTCTGGATAAACATTATGCCTTCAGCACATTTGGAGAATCAAAGAGCAGAAATATGTGGATAATGGATTCAGGAGCAACCACGCATATATGTTGCAACAAGGACCTATTGTCTAACATAGAAAAGCTAGAGTGTCCTCAGAATATTTTTCTACCTAATGGAACTACTCAGCAGATATTTGAGACTAGGAGTGTGCAGATTGCTCCTGAGATTGTGTTGGCAAACGTGTTCCTTGTTCCAAATTTTACTCACAATTTGATATCCACTTTTCAGTTAACTAGTGCTCTGAAGTGTACTTTCTTCCCCACTCACTGCTTGATACAGAAGCTAGAGAATGATCACATATTGTTTATAGGAAAGGCTGTTGGTCATTTGTATGTGATAGACTGGACTTTCCACCATAACAGAATCAATGCAGTCCCTCAAACAGAAAGGAATGAGTTATTAGACTGGCATGTGCGACTTGGACATGCTTCATTGCAGACTCTGCAACGCATCCCTGAAATAAAGAGTTTTTGGAGACCAGAAAACAAAGCTTCACTTGATATTTGTGATGTATGCCACAAGGCAAAACAGTGCAGAAACCCCTTTCCTACATTAAACCACAGAAGTGACACCAAATTTGAATTGGTACATGTAGATCTATGGAGGCCTTATCGAGTAGAGAACATTGCCAATGTGTCATATGTGCTTACTCTGGTAGAAGATTATTCTAGATGTACCTGGACTTACTTGCAAGCAGCAGGTCTGTGGGATTCTTAATCAGTTCCAAGCAGCAGGTCTGTGGGATTCTTAATCAGTTCCTTCACATGGTGCAGACACAATATGGATGTTCAATTAAGAAGATTAAATCTGATAATGGCTCAGAGTTTCTCAACCAATCTGTCAGCCGACTGTTTATAGAACATGGAATTGTTCATCTTAAGAGTTGCCCTTACAGTCCTCAACAAAATGGGACCGTTGAAAGAAAACATAGAACACTTTTGGAGGTTGCTCGTGCTGTCTTGTTTCACAGCAAATTACCTGATCAATTATGGCCATACTCTATTCTAACAGCTACTTGGATCATTAATAGATTGCCAAGCAGGATACTAGAATGGTTTACTCCTTTCCAGATGCTAGCTGGTTCAACCCCTGATTTATCTTTTGCAAAACCATTCGGATGTCTGGCCTATGCGACCAATGTGAAACCCCACAGACATAAATTTGACAGCAGGAGTACCAAGTGTGTCCTCCTAGGTTTTGCTTCTAATCACAGAGCCTATCTACTATATGATTTGGATCACAGTGAGGTCATTATATCCAGAGATGTTAAGTTTCATCCTCATGTATTTCCCTTTGCAGAAATGAATGAAGAAGATGCTGCCACAGGTTCATCACCCTCTTCTGGTTTTACTTCAGATCCTCTATGGGTTCCAGACAGTTCAGACTCACCATCCGTGTCCAACCCTGCTCCAGGGCCTGACATGGAGTTTTCTTCATCTGAAATGCAGCCAACACCCTCAGTTTCATCTTCTCATGCAAATGAAACCTCTGTTTCCCCTGTTTCCACTCCTATTTCTCCTCCACGGCCAAAAAGACAGATTAAAGCCCCTGCTTGGCTTGATGATTTTGTTAGCCAGATTGATTGCTCCTTACCAAATACTGAGCATAGTTCCCTGACAAAAACCCCTCCTACCTTTCCATATAGTACCTCTCCTTTCTTCTCCACTTCCTACACTCAATTTTTGGCAAATATTTCAGTTGTCAAAGAGCCTTCTTCCTTTACAGAGGCCAGTCATTCCAAGGATTGGAGGGATGTTATGGATACTGAATTAAAGGCTTTGGAAAAAAACCAGACCTAGGTATTAACTGATCTACCTCAAGGTAAGAGGGCTATTGGATCAAAGTGGGTTTATAAGATTAAATTGAACTCTAATGGCAGCATCGAACGGTATAAGGCTAGATTAGTTGCAAAAGGTTACAAACAAGAATATGGGGTAGATTATGATGAGGTTTTCTCTCCAGTAGCTAAGGCCGTGACTATTTGATTGTTTATTGCATTGGCTGTTTCTAATAATTGGTTTTTGCATCAAGTTGATATTAATAATGCATTCCTACATGGACATCTCTCAGATGAAATTTACATGATGCTTCCACAAGGCTACACAAAAGGGAAGAAAGGACAGGTGTGCAGGTTAAATAAGAGTCTCTATGGGCTCAAGCAAGCTTCGAGGGAGTGGCACAATGAACTCAGTAAGGCATTATTTTCTTATGGCTTTAAACAAAGTGCACACGATCATTGCCTTTTTACTTTGGGTTCTGGTTCCACATTTCTTGCTTTGCTAGTATATGTGGATGACATTTTATTAACTGGACCTACTTTGGCCGGGATAGAGGACCTCAAAGTTTTTCTCCATCAGAAGTTCAGTATTAAGGATTTGGGGACTGCTCGCTATTTTTTGGGCATGGAGCTTGCTAGAGGGGAGCAAGGTATATATTTGAATCAAAGAAAATATATTCTTGACCTTTTAGAAAATGGAGGTTTACTTGGTTGCAAGTCAGTGTCTACACCGTTTCCTGCTGGCCTAAACTTACATTCTAATTCTTCTGATCCCTTGGTAGATCCAGACAAATTTCGACGCTTGGTTGGTCAGCTGCTGTACCTTAATTTTCTAGACCAGATCTTGCATATGCCACTCAGCAGCTGAGTCAACATATGTCTGTTCCATGTGAGCATCATTGGACTGCGGCTGTGCATGTTCTTAGGTATCTAAAGGGAACTCCCTCACTTGGGTTATTTTTCAAACGGCATTCTTCGTTTTCTCTGCAAGGTTATTCTGATGCAGATTGGGGAACTTGTCCCACAACTAGGCGGTCTTTAACCGGGTATTGTGTTTTTTTTGGTAGTGCCTTAATATCTTGGAAATGCAAGAAACAATCAACTGTCTCGGTATCTACTGTCGAAGCAGAGTATAGGGCCATGGGGAGTGTGGTTCGAGAGCTTCAGTGGATCTCCTATCTACTTGGTGATTTGCAAGTTGCTGTTGAAACTCCTATACCGCTGCACTGTGACAATCAAGCTGAATTACACATCACAAGAAACCAGGTATTCCATGAGCGGACAAAGCATTTAGATATGGATTGTCATGTTGTTCGGGATAGATATAAAGATGGTTTTCTACTGCCTACTCCGATATCTACTTCAGATCAGATTGCTGACATTTTTACTAAGATTTTGCCTGGACCTCGGTTCCGTTTTTTGTTGTCCAAGATGTGCCTCTCTGACATTCACAGAGTCCATCTTGAGGAGGGGTGTTCTGATCCTTAATGTGAATCTTGTGGATGTTTCCAGAAGGAGCTGGAATTACTGCTGGTTACTGGAGAAGAAGACGTTGTTGTTGAAGAAGAAGGAGGTTAGAGACGGTTATCACAATGGAATAAGTGCGGATCGTCCGATGGCGCACAAAACAATCAACGGTTGTAATCAATACTAATAAAAGCGTGTTGGAGTAGTATTACCTTTTGAGTCTGTTAGTGGCAGTTAGAGTCTTTCGAGATGTATAAATAAGTGAAGAACAAGAGACTTCAGAACTAAGCTTTCAATAATAGATCTATGATTTTTCTCTCTACAAAATTCCCAAACCCTAGATCTGAAATCCAAATACATCAGAGAGTACCCAAAAAAATGAAACGCCAAGAGAAATAAAGCAATTACGAAGTACGCCACAAATATGACAGAGGATGTGATCTTGTCCGCCATAAATCTGCTCGAGTTGTTTCTGGGTGAGATGGTGGCGCCCACGAGTGGTATGAAGCACCAGCTATTGCTGGAAGAGAAGGCGGCCGCCGTGAAAGGGTCGGAGTCGGAGGAGGATCTTAAAGAGCTTAAAAGTTATCTCATGTTGATGCTGGATTTCGTGAGATCAGAATCTGAGGGCAGCGGCAGCCCTCGTCATTTGATATCTCAAGTGAGGGAGATGGCTTATGATGTCGGAGTCATCTTAGACACCTTCTTGTTTACAAGGAACAAGGAGTTGAAGGAGTCGGAGTCCATCCGCCTCAAAAGTTTCCTCACAGAGATCAAGTCCGTCCGGAGTAGGTTCCGGTTAGTGAAGAAAAAGAAAAAAAGAAAGAAAAGAAAAAAAAACAAGAAAGAAAGAAGCCTTCAATCCGGAGTTGGAGTTGCGGAAGATTTTGGATGGAAGCACGAATCGGCTCCGGACGACGAGGAGGATGTGGTGGGGTTCGAGAAATACATGGAACATCTGGTTAACAATTTTGTTTTACTTGGCGATAGACGTCAATACAGTTTTGCTATGTACGGTATGGGTGGTATCGGAAAGACAACTCTTGCAAGAATGCTATACAATCATGCAGCTACAATCGAGGGATTTGAGCATCGTGCCTGGGCATGCATTTCCGATGAATTCAAACTGGAAGAGATACTTAGGGTACTAATACGACAGGAGAGTGACATTACCGTAGAAGGGGAGGAGGTTATGGAGGAGATGGATGTGGAAAGCCTTCAACTGTTGCTTCGTCATACCCTCGAAGGCACAACGTATTTCATAGTTCTCGATGATATGTGGGATGCTGAAAGCTACAAATGCGTCTCAAAAGCTTTACCAGACGGTAAGCATTTTGCTTCTTTTAATTGAGGTCTTTTTTAGTTATCTAAGTCGCCTATAATTTTTTTTAAAAAAAAAATTATAATTAGAGGTTCTGGCAAAAAAAAGTACTAACCTTGTCCGAATTTGCAATTTAATATGAAGTTTGAACCTTGGTGAATTAAAATTGAGGATAGGAGCGTGTTAAATTGTCAAAAACTGAAAGCTTGTGATTTAAATCGCCTAATTTTTGAACTTTGTGTTAAACATTGCAAATTTATACAAATTCATGTGTTTATTTTCCCAAAACACCTTTTAATTACCGCGCATGGTAAGATAATAAACATTTCGAATTATAGCATATGAAAAAGTTTGTGTTACCTGTGCCGCGTGGAAAAATTATACTCCCTCCGTCCCACTGATCTTGTCTCTGTTTCCTTTTCGAGCTGTTTCATTCATTTTGTCTTCAACCCAAAAAGGAAAGTTTTTATCCTTTTAATACTCATTTAATCATGTAGGACCCACACATTTTCTACTAAAATCCACTCACATTATTTAAATTGTAGGACTCACACTTTTATTACTAAAACCTACCTCACCTCTATAAGCACGCCGAAAGCTTTGAAGCCAAGATCAATGAAATGGAGGGAGTAAGATGTAATAACTCTAAAAACGCACAAACTTAACTGTTGATGTTGAAATCGCAACGTTTTTAAGGATCAAGACGAAATTGAGTATAAAATAGGTTACCTCATAGCATATCTCCTAGTCCACATTGAGTATACAAGAATAGGTTATGTGATCAGTTTGTGTGTATGTTTGTTCGATCAGTTTGTGATCGACTAGGATAGCTGATCAAATTCTAATAAAACTATCTGTATGTTGATTTTACAAGTACGATCGGAGCCGAAGTCTCTTACGGAAGCCTTCCAAAAATCTTTTGTTCAATCCTGATAACATGCAAACTTGTGTGGGGAATTGCTTTTGCTTGTCTTTAGTATAATTCAGCTTCCTAACATGCAAGTTGACTAGTCTTGAGAAACTACTAGAGACCTTGGCAGCATTGTCTTTTAGAGTTTTTAGGATCTAATCAAAATTTTATTCATTAAAAAACGGATGTGGATCCGGTAAGAATCAACCGTTAATGTGAGAACTATGAATCATGCATAATCCTTATGTGTTTTAGACACAATCCTTATATAGTTTTTGGGTCAAAAAAATTTGTAATTTTATAGTTTTGTCTTTTGCATAAAACATATAAGGATTATGCAAAATGTAAAATTACAGGTTTTTTTACATAAAAACATAATGATTATGCATAAAATATATAATGATTATTCATGGTTCTTAGTTCTCACGTTAAATATCAGTTCTCACATAATAGGTGTGGATCTGGTAAGAACTCAATTTAACGTGAGAACTACGAACGATGCATAATACTTATATAATTTATGGAGAAAAAAAACTACTGGCTCCTTCTCATTAAAAATTTATATTCTGCATAAAACATATAAGATTATGCAAAATATACAATTATAAATTTTTTGCATAACAAATATAAGGATTATGCATAAAATATATAATGATTATGCATCTCCATATATAATGAGTTCTCTCATGATCCACTCTCAACATATCCCATCTCTATAGTATCATTTAGACTCTTGTTTGTTTTCCTTGTTGTCATTGTCATCTATTTGCTCATCCCGATCCAGGGTCGATCCCACGAGAGTGTTTCTCTTTTAGAATTTGTTGATGCATTTAGAAACAGACGTATTAATTCTGTTATTATCTAAGCAGACAATTTAAGTAGGGTGGTGCTCACCACGCGGTTTCCGGGTGATCTACCTCCAATTAATTTGTGGATATTTCCGATTATGAATTTCGAAACAAGTTGGCAATTGTTCTTGAAGACGGTATTCACTAGTGAGTACAAATGCCCAAAGCACTTGGAGAAAATACGGAGAAAGATTGTGGGAAAGTGTAATGGTTTGCCATTAGCAATAAAAGAGGTGGGGAGGCAATTGACAAAAGAGGGACAGTCTGAGAGTGCATGGGAAGAATTTATGGAATCCATGGATTTCACGGAAACCATAAATAACATCTTTGGAATTGAGTTACCGCAAAATTTCTCCATGTTTGAAGTCGATTTTCGTGCATATGAGCTTCTTCAGAGAAGGTACATATATAAAGGTCGAAAAATTCGTACATATTTGGAGTGTTGTGTGAATGGTCACACAGGCCGTAGACGAGGCCGATAAATCAACGAAGTATATTGCAAACAGGTATTTGGATGAATTGTTTGCGGCATCCATGATTATACAAGATATTCGTTGCAAAAGCTTTCGCCTTATTAGTTTTTTTCAAACGATATCCATTACAAAAGCGAAGGAGGAAATAGGTTTTGAGATTCTAGGGGATGCAAGGCATTCCCCACCACCTTGTAAACCTTGCCATCGTGCTATATGTTGTAGCAGAGAGAAGCTCAATTACTCCACTAATCAAGACAAGCATCTTCTCTCTCTTTTCTTCTGGGGAGGTGGCAGTTTTGATACAAGTGCATCTTATTGGGAAAGTCTCGAGCAGCTTAGGATATTGGAAGTGAATGGTTTTGGTTTGAGGAATTTACCGGAGGAGGTGTGTTTGTTGGTTACATTAAGATATTTAGGATTGAGGGACAACTACCTACAAGAGCTTCCACAAAGACTGGGTAGATTATTCAACCTCGAGGTTTTGGATATAGCAATGAACTTTTTGCTCGAAGTGCCAGATATCATATGGGAAATGGATTGCCTTCAGCATCTCTTCATGTCCGATATTATATGTCGGACACCTTTGCAGATTGACTCGTTGAAGTATCTTAAGACACTGACCTACATTTCGGTTAATAATTGGATATATGAGCTCTCGAACTTGGAGAAGATGACTAGTCTTCAAAAATTGGGTATTGAGGATTTGGATGAAGCCTCCGATGTGAGCAAGCTTTTCTTATCACTTGCTAAGTTGAGGAACCTTGAGTGCATTATACTGAGAGGGTTTCGTTTCAGAAGCATGCCTTCATTGGACGGTCTAAGCGATCTTCATGATATCCGTCAAATCAAACTGGATGGACGCCTAACGAAGTTGCCTAAATTCCCCCAAAGTATCAGTTACTTGGCATTGGTTAATAGTTGTCTACGCGAAGACCCCATGCCGGAACTGGGGAAGCTACGCCGGTTAGATCGCCTTGAATTGCGAAACGCATACACCGGTCAAGAAATGGTGTTCTCGAGCAGCGGGGTTAGCTTTTTGTGCATCAGAGAGTTGTGGCATTTGAGAAATTTAAGAGTTGAAAAAACATATGGATTTTGTCTCATGAGATTTGAGATTATCAGTTGCCCGTATCTCAGTAGCATACAGGAAGAGATGATTGCTTTTCATGGGTGGGACACGGAGGCATTCAAGATGGTGACTACAAAAAAGATTCATAAACTGTTGCAGCAGTCCGGCATAACATCCAAACCAAATGTTGATATATATTCAGCTATGTGAAATTCAGGTGTTATTGTTTAAGCTTTCATTTTCATTTTTTGGATAGTTTGTTTTTTTCATTTTCGTTATATTCGTGAATGAGGCAAGTAGAATTATATATTTACCCTTTTTTTTCCTATTTACTTTCAAACAGTTATGTTCACAAGCCCGATGTATAGGGATAAGATCATCTGTCCAATAAATCTCTATCCAATAAATGTCTAGTTTAAAATGACGTACTTTTGTATTTAAAAATGCACTCTTTAATTATTTATTAAATCCTTTTTTCAATCTTATCCTTTTAATCTGTAGTTTTTCAATACAAAACTACGTCGTTTTAAATTAGACATCAATTAGACAGAGATTTCTTGGACAGGTGATCTCATCCCCCGATGTATATGTGGAACTATTCACCATTTCATCATTTCGTTTCTTTTCTGTTATAAACATTATACTCCCTCCGTCTCATTATTAGTGGCCACCTTTCCTAATTCGGATGTCCCGCTATTAGTGGCGACGTCCCAAATTGGTAAAAAGTTATCACTCTCTTTCCTACTTTATTATCTTATCTCTCTTACTTTATCATCTACTTTCATTATTATACTCATTTCTCTCTCCTACTTTATCATCTTCTCTCTCCTACTCGCTCATTATCACACTCATCTCTCTCTCCTACTTTATTATCTAACTCATCTCTCATACTTTATTACATATTCTCTTAATTCTCGTGCCAAAAAGAAAGGCGCTACTAATAATGGGACGGAGGGAGTAATATTTAGAGATAATGTCATCTATCCAACAAGAGTCTATGTTCCAATCGGTGTCCGAATCAAAACTACATCTTTTTTAAGTGCCAGACATTATTTGAAAAATGGATAGCCTTCGTCACCTCTACATGTCTGACAAAATTTGTCGGATGCATTTGAAGATAAAGTCATTAGCACGCTATTTAAGTCATTAGCTATGTTCGAGAATTTAAAATGCCTTATCTTGAGAGGGCTTCGTTTCAGCAATATGCCTCCATTAGAAGACCTTCAACGTCTTGTAGGTCTCGATCAACTCAAACTGGATGGACGTCTAATGAGGTTACCTGTATTCCCTAGAAATATTAAGACCCCATGCCAGAACTGGAGAAGCTATCCGGCTTATATTGTCTGAAATTGAAGAATGCATACGTAGGACAACAAATGGTGATCTCGCTAAACAAGCTACATGGTCTTTGGATTCTTGTACGTCAGAGAGCTATGGCATATATATGAGAGATTTAAGACTTGGAGATAACGCAAACCGCTTCCTCTATGTGTTAGAAATTTATAGTTGTCCCTGTATGGATAATATAGAAGAGATCATTACTTCTGATCCGTGGAATTTGGACAGGTTGAAGATGGTGAAAGCGAAAAAGATTGCGAAACTGATCCGGGAGTCGGGTATTACCTCCAAAACGCGTGCAGATATTAAGCCATAGTGGAGGCGTAGGTGATATTCCTGAAGAGTTGGAATTAGTCAGTATTATTTTGCGTTTAATTGGCTGTGCTCTTTTTGTTTTTCTGCCTCCTCTGTTCGACAAGAGAGGCAAAAAATTATATACCCTGGTTTTCCAATATTCGTATACATTTTGTGCTCGTAGTTAATATTAAACAAACCCTTAGTTGTTAAAAACAGTTTCTTTTTGCAAACTTCAATAAATAAAAAATAAAAAAATATTTATAATAAGTATTTGCAAGCAAGCTCTTATATTTATTCACGTATTTCTCTATTGAATATTTGAATGATAGGTAAGTCGGAATTAAATATTGCATTCTCTATTGAATGGTAGGTTTCACAAAGGTATGTGTATACCACATCACAATGGTATTGACATGTATTAAATGTGATCTACATTTTTTATTAGAAATGTCAGATGGCAATATTTTGTGATTTTGTACACACAAAGGTATACGAAAATAGTACATACAAGCCGCTTCCGCTGTTTTTTGAATGCAAACATACCACATGGTTTTTTTTTTTTTTTTTGTGTAACCCAGTTGAGTGGAATAAAATAAGTATTTTAGAGTTACCTCTGGTTGATCACCCAAAAAAATATGTAAAGAAGCCTTGTAAGATATAATATGAAATTCACAATTTTTTCCAATCTTTGGTTTCAGTTTGCTCCAACCAAGAGACAAAAGCAATAAGAAATATGACAGAGTTTGTGATTTCATCGGCCATAAATCTGCTCGATTTATTTCTGGATGAGAAGGCGCTTCCCCAGCAAGGGTCGGAGCACCATATATTGGTGGATGAGAAGGCAAGGGGTGAAAACTGATCTCACATTGATGTTGAATTTTCTCAGAGTTTTCCGGCAGCCGCAACCCTCATGATTTGATGTCTCAGGTGAGGGAGATGGCTAACGATGTCGAAGTCATCATCGACAACTTCATCTTCACAAAGAGTGAAGAGGAGTTGGAGTCCATCCGCCTCAACAATTTCCTCAAAGAGATCGAGTCAATCCAGAGTAGATTTCGAGAAGTAAACGAGCTCAAACATCAATCGCGAGTCTTAGTTGAGGAGGCGGAAAATGTTGGACGGCAGCAGGATACAGCTGCTTGGGAATGTGTCGAGGAGTACTTGGTGGGCCTCGAGGCAAAAGTGGAACTATTGATCAAGCGTTTTATTTTATATAGGTAGGACTAGTTTGTCATTTCCATGGTGTTAGGTATGTCTGGTATTGGAAAGACAACTCTTGCAAGACAACTGTACAACCATGCTGTCGTTGTTGGCCTATTTGCCCGCCGTGGTTGGGCGTGTCTTTCCGGTGAATTGAGTCCCGAAGATTATATCACTAATACGACAAATGGGAGACGTTAAGGAGGAGGAAGTTATAGAGAAGATGGATGTGGGAAGCCTGCAAGAGATACTTCGCCAATACCTGCAAGGCAAGACATATTTCATAGTTCTCGACAATGTGTAGGATGGTACGAGCTTCGTGCACGTCTTAAATGCCTTACCAAGAGAAGGTATGTTCATGAGTTTTCGCTTCCAGCTAGTGCGCTTCTTAATTTATTTTTGCTCTAAATATACGTATACACGACCATTTAGTAAATAAAGTAGAAATATATTGACAACAATTAGAGATGACAATTTTGCGGGTCGGGGCTGGGTAGTATAGTATCCGGACCCGCACCGCAAGTTCGACTCAGAGACCCAGATCCAGACCCAGACTTGTACGGGTCCAGAAATTCAAAACCAACCCCGGACCCGCACGGGGCGGATCTACCCGGCCCTAGACCCGTTGATGCCATTTCAATTGCTAATTTTGAATTATTTTATTTTTTAATTATTAATTTTCGTTAGTGGAAGCTTTTTTGTTTCAATTTTCTTATTATAGTTGTCAGCTATTATTATCTAAAAGTATAAATTGAAGAACAAGAAAATTCAAATAACATAAAGTAAAATTACATAATAAAATTAATAAAAAAATTAGTAATGCGGGTCTGAAACGGGGCTGGGTGGGGCGGGGCGGGTAGAGAAATTGGACCCGGATCCGTCCTGGACCCACGCGGGTTGGGTCCAGACCCGCCCCGTACTTCTACGGGTCTGGGTATTACCCGCCCCATCGCGGGGCGGGGCAGGTCGGGTCCGACGGGTCCAGTTCCAATTGTCATCTCTAACAACAATAGGGTGTCAATTCGGTTAAAATAAACCAAACTGCAGTTTCAGTTTTTCTATTTAGAAAACAAAATTAATAAATTAAACGAATAGGTGAATTTTATATTCTAGTTGGAATTTGCAAATTTTTTGTATACAAAGGTTATTTTGAATATTTAGTTGTAGAACAACCACTGTTCTCCTAGAATCGGTTTTTTCCTAAGTCCTTTGGTAAATCAGTTTAAACTCATTTTTGATATGTCGTAAAATTTTGTCAGAATACATAGAATTCAAATCTAATACACCCTTCGTCCCATAGAATGTGTCTTATTTTCTTTTTTAGGTCGTCCCATAGAATGTATCTTGTTTCTAAAAAACGCAAATGTGTGTACCAAAATTAACTAGCTAAAAGTCAAACTGTAAAACTGATAGGCCCAGCACACATTAGTGCCCAGGCCCATCATAAATATTAAGGTCCATTTGATGCTGGCCCAAAGCTGAGGACCGGTCTTCACTCGGTTCTATTGAACTGTTTCCCCTTTTGTCACTGAACCGTACACTAACCCTACTTATATAAGGGCAGGGTTGTGAAATGTTGATGTAGCGCAGCTTTCAGATATTTCTTCCTCTCTCTCAACTCTCTTCGAATCCATCTTTTTCTCTTTGTGAGTTTGTGAGTGATTCGTTGTATGATCGTGAAGATCTTCTGTAATAGTTGATAGGGCCTGTTGGCGCCATGTGTGAGAGTGGTGTGGTGGTTGTATACTGGCGGTCTGAGCCTGGAATTACATATTTACTTTCTGTGTTATTATCTTGTTTTTCTTGTCTCGGATCTACGATCTTAACACAAACAATCTTTAACACACAATACAAGTTTCTTAATCAACGTGTCTCATAGAAAGGTAACACATTATATGCAATGGAGGGAGTATTTTATATGTATTAAGTAATTTTAAAGTTGACTAATTTTTAAAAGTGATGTTTAAAGCAAATTAGTGGTGCATTTCGAAATAACCACGCTAAATTTTTTCTTCTATAAGCAGTGAATATAAGTAGAGTGGTGCTCACAAGTCGCTCTTACAATGTAAGGAGATATGCCCAAATTACCTTTACACTCGATCATCTAAGTCCTGAAGCGAGTTGACAATTTTTCTTGAAGACAGTGGTGCAAATGCCCGAGCCACTTGGAGAAACTAGGTAGAAAGATGGTTAAAATGTTTAACGGTTTGCCATTAGCAATAAAAGAGGTGGGCAGGAAGTTGGCAATAAAAACACAGTCCGAGAGTGCATGGGAAGAATTTCTAGAATCAATTGATCTTAGTGAAACAAAAGCAACATTAGAGTTGGATTACTACAAATTGTCTCCAGATCTGAAGTCATGTTTCCTACACATGAGCTTTTTCAAAGAAGGAAACACTATCAAGACACAAAAGTCAATACATATTTGGAATGCTGCAGGAATGGTCACACGAGTAGGCACACTGCTGAAAGTGGAGGATACTGCAAGAAGGTGTCTTGATAAATTGTATTATGAATGCATGATTATGGTGGCCTATACCATTGATAATACGAAGAAATGATTTCGCATAGATGGTATTCTTCACAAGATATGCATAACAAAAGCACAATAGGAAATAGGTCTTGAGATCCTAGGGAATGGAGAATATTGCCGACCAGCTTGCAAACCTCGTCATCGTGTTATCCATTGTGGTAGAGAGAAGTTTGATTACTCAACGAATCAAGAAACATCTTCTATCTCTTTTCTTCCACGGAGGTGGCAATTTTGATGCTACTCCATTTTACTGGGAGAGTTTTCAGGAGCTTAGGATACTCGACTTGGAAGGTTTTGGCTTGAAAGTTCTACCAAACACAGTGTGTTCATTGGCTAGATTAAGATATTTGGGATTGAGGGACAACTACCTAGAAGAGCTTCCACACGTAGTGGATCGCTTGAAAAACCTCGAAGTTCTGGATATAAGACTAAACTTTATGATTGTGGTGCTAGATACTATACGGGAAATGGATAGCATTCGTCACCTCTTCATGTCTGATATTATAGGACAAACGCCTTTAAAAATAGACTCGTTGAAGTTTCTTCAAACATTGAAATACATCTCAGTTAATAATTGGATGTATGGGCTCTCGAACTTGGAAAAGATGACCAGTCTTCAGAAATTGGGGATAGAGGCATTGGATGAAGTTGAAGAATCTGAATTGCCTCAATCTTAAGAGGGTTTCGTTTCAGAAGCATGCCTCCATTGGAGGACCTTCATAATCTTGAGGGTATCAGGGAACTCAAACTGGATGGACGTCTGACAAGGTTACCAAAATGCTTTCCTCAGCGTTAAAATATATTATTCAAGAAAGACGTCTTTCGATTTTAATAATTTGGTAAATTGGTCCAGCTTGATGATTACGTGTGCAAAGTGACGCTATTTTTAAATTTTCCGACAGTAGGAAAAATTTGAGGGTAGGAGCGAGTCTAGAATTGAGAAAAATTGAAACTTCGTATTTTAATTTGCAGAGTTTACAAGATCATGTTAAAATTGCAAATTAAAAAAGTTGTGCTTTGTTTGTTCATTAGCCTTTTTTGATTTATCTTTATAGCTAACGTACACTGCAATTAGTTTTATGTAATATTTAATTTAAACTAATGAGAATCTTCATAAATTTTTTCCTTTCACATTGTTGCTGACTTCAATTTGAACTTCAAGTGGGCCGGTAATTTATTTCATTTATTCTTCAAATTATTTTAGGTACTGAATTTAGTTTAATTCTTTAGATTAGCGGGATGCACGTTAGTTGACCAGGAGACATTGGTTGACCAGGATGCAAATATATAAAATGCAATAATAATAATAATAATAATTATTATTATAACAAAAAATCTTTTAATTTCTTTTTCAGACGTTTCACCGTTCCAGCGTCACAAGATAAAACAGAACGACATTGCCAAGGAATTTATGGTCATTAAATAGGCACCAGGCTTCGGGTTTTTCAGTTTTTTTTATTATAATACTCCCTCCTTACGGTTTGATTTGTTTTGCTTTTCTTTTTGGGTTGTCCACTTATTTATTATGTTTTCTAAAATGGAAAATAATTATTATATAAACTTTCATTTTTTCTTGTGGGGTCTATATCTACACACAACCAACCACTCATATTAATATTCGTGGTGAAAATAAAAAGGCAAGTCAAGCGGGACAGAGAGATTAACTTTTTTTAAAAAATTAAACAATCAAATTATTTAAAGTTAAAAGTATCAATTTAAAATACTTTGGATACTTATAGCAACTAGATTTCTCAAACTACAAAAATTTATATTTTTAATATTAATACCAAAATTCCCAATTTTTATTTAAAATATTTTTTCTAACTCTAAACAAAAATAAATAAGAAATATATATAATTAGCATTAACAATTTATTTTTCTTAAATCAGTATCCGGATTTAAATTAAATAATTTTCTGACCTCTATCTTCCATATTAACGATAGATCTCTTTATATGGAACAAGAAAATTAATTAAATTGGCACGGAAAAAGGAATAATGAGGGATTGCTTAAATATACTTGGGATAGATAGTCTTTTGATAAGTCATGCATTGGAATGTCATAAAGTTATTGGTGAAATAAAATATTAATTATATTTTATTTGTAATTTCAATATGAACTTTCGTCACAAATTAATACATGAACACTATAGAGGAGAAAGGCGTAATAGACATTGTTGAACGAACTCTTTTACCCGGAAATCTCTTTTTGTTTTGCATCTAAAGCTGGAGCTATATAATATCATTATCATACCGATCATTTCGGTATATCCTATTTCGGTATACCGAAAGTTCGGTATAAGCAAATCCTCATACCGTTGACATACCGCTCTTCCGATTTATCGTACTGCACTTTGATACACCGAAAAATCAAGGTATACCGAAAAAGTAAGGTATACCTGTAACGCCCTGAAATTTTCAATATAAAGTGCATTGCATATCTATTCAAGCATGTTATCAAATGTTTTAATTCTGTAAGTCGCGCCTTAGAAATTTAAAGGAAAATTAAAGCATATGTCTGATTTGTCATTAAATCATTTTTATTTTGTAAATTTATTTTTGATTTTAAAGGTGTTTATTTATATTCATATTATGATTATATTGTTTATTTATTTATTTAAAATCCTATTAGAATTATAAGGAAAGAAAAATATTTATTTTGGATTTCCTAAACCTACTAGAATTCATAAAAGGATATAATATTTTATAGTGTATTAAGTTATTAGGAGATAATTTAAAATTATATTTTGTGAATAGAATAGGTATTATATTTGTGATATACGTATTTTAGGAAAAAAATCTAGTTGTATTTATCCATATCGTAATTTATCTATAATTGAATCTCTTATATGGTAAGTGATACACTAAATTATATATAAATTATATTAAGTACGAAAATAATTATAGATAAAATATATTTGATACCTTATAAGATTAAGAATCTTTAGATAATGATTTCTAGGCCTATAAATACACCCTTAGTCGTCCATAATTTAGTTTCATATTAGATTTTCGAAAATCTATCAGTATATCTTTGCTACATGTTATTAGGATATAATATTTCATAAAATGATATAATATTTTATAGTGTATTAAGTTATTAGGAGATAATTTAAAATTATATTTTGTGAATAGAATAGGTATTGTATTTGTGATATACGTATTTTAGGAAAAAAATCTAGTTGTATTTATCCATATCCTAATTTATCTATAATTTGAACTGTTTAAAGAATTATTTACTCATCTTTCCGTTGTTCTCTCGTCGTGAAAATTTAGTATCGTCTTACTAGGTATGTCTAGTATACTATATTATTTTTGTAGAATTTTACAATCATGATAAGTATTTGTTTAAAATTTTTCTTCGTAACCTGCCAGTTTCTGACAGCATGTTCATGATCTTGAAAGGAAAATTATTTTTCATGTTTTTTTTACATTGTTTTCGACCAGGTTTAATTTTAATAGAATATACTCCATGTTAGGTCATTCATGTTAAAAATATAGAATTTTTAGGATACATTTACTATTTGTTTGTTAATTTGTTTCTTGATGTGCCATATTATTTTGTCAACATGCGTGTAGATTGAAAAATAAAAGTTTTCAGGATATTATTAAATGAATTATTGATCATAATAAGTTTTATTATGATGGTATATGTAATATGTTGTTCATGTTTGAGGTCTATAATTTTTAAGACAATACTTTTATGATTTTATTAATTTATTTCATGAATTGACAGATTACTCAACTCACTATTTTAACATTTTTCAGGAAATAGTTCGGCCGATGCGTAGAGGTGTTGGTGGTGATGGTCACGAGGAGGATTTATCATATTAAAATTATTGCTTTAAGTTTATGAACTTTTTGTTATTTTCTTTTTGAAATGTTAGACTTAGTAAATTTTTATTTAAAGTATGAAGATAATCTAAGTTTTTCAATGATTCTTTTCCATGAAAATATTTTGAAAGAGTTGAAATATGCATGTTAGGTATGAAGTAGCGTCCCTAGTTAAGTTTTGAAAATTGGGGCGTTACAATACTGAATAAAATAAATTAATCTATATATTTTGTATGAATTTGTTTATATTACGGGTTAATGTTTATTAAGTTGAAAAATATCAATTCTTATCCATTTCATGATTTAATAAAATAAATAATTTGATTTTTTGTCAAATAAAGTTATGTTATGAATCTATGATATTAGTTTTCTTTGATACGAGTAACATATTTGTAATAATTTTGTAACAACTCGTGTTCGAACCCTACAGCCAACATTTTTGCATTCGTTTCTAGAAGATATATGCGATATGAACTTTCGGTATGTGGTATAACTCGGTATGGAAAATATCATAACATTGCCGTACCAAAAAACTTTGATACGGTATCATACCGTACCGAAAATTTGGATATACTGAAAATTCGATATTTTCGCTATTTTTCCGATACGATATGTGCGGTATAGTGATTTTTTGGTATACCGTAACACCCTAATCATATGCTTTATCGAGATAGATGCCGATGAATGCGCCCAATCTTCGTTGACTAGAATAGAATTTATAGTGAAAATGGTGCCCAAACTTCTAATTTTTTTGGTTTTTGGTGTCCATTCTTTAAAAATTGTGATTTTGGTGTCTATACTTCACAAATTGTTTCTCTTAAGGTGTCTCACATATTTAACTTCTATTTTCAACAATTTAAGTAATATTTTGCCACCTTTTTATTATTAAATAGTTTATGGCCAATTTATGTAATATTTTGCCAATATTACAATGCCAATTTATGGCTAATTATATTTTGCCTATTGCCATTACTATAGATATAAAATATAACATTAATATAGTGCTTTGTATTTTGATTTTATGACATTATTCCTATAAAATAACATAATGGAATAATATTATTCCTATAAAATAACATAATGCAATTTATTGGAATAATAGGAATAATATTATTCCTGGTAAATCTGTGAGACACCAAAACAAAAACAGTTTGTGAAGTATAGACACCAAAATCGCAATTTTTAAAGAATGGACACTAAAAATAAAAAAAAGTGGAACTTTAGACACCATTTTCACTTTTTACTCACTAGAATATCATAATACCTCCTAATTAATTTAATATCAAAATCAGCAAGATTAAATTATTTGGGGTAACAAATTCTATCTTCTTAACCCTTTTATCAAATTCACACATAACAGTTTTCTTTTTCAAAACATGTGCATGTGTAAACTAAATCATTTTAGATCTCGAGAAATAAGTATAAAAATTGTGAGTAGATGCGCAGATTAAGGTCAGATCTCGCGAGTCTTTAAGATTATATCAAAACGAGGGAAATTTTGACTAGAAAGATTTCTGATTGTATACGCGATTTTCAACCTGTATTTCAAAACTGAGATTTTGACGTTTGTGAGATTATTTTCAGGCTTATGCAGATTTGCAGATTGGGGGTTCAAAGAAGCAAGATTACAAGAGAATTTTGTTTTTATTTTTTAATCTTTCACATACATTGACATTATAATCAATTTATAATTTAAGTTCTCTCCGTGAGTGGGCTTTTTTATGTAATTTTAATTTGAAGGTAATCACAAATTAGAAATATCATGCTTTTTATTTATCACATAAACAATTAATCATTAATAATAATAAAAAATCTGATATTGCGCTCTAATTCTACCAAATTAGCATCCGATTGTCAGTAAGCAAAATTTTACTAACATTAAATGTAAAATTTTCTTATTTCTTAAAATATCTATATTTTACAAAATACCTAAATTGTTGTCAATTTTTTTTATAATTAAAGAAAATAGTGGATCTTGAATTCGGTCAGATCCGTGGATCCAAATATATTTGTTGGGAATTAGGTTCACTATGATAGATTTGAAGATCTCAAAACCCTAGCTGGATTATGAGCTTTCGATATTGTTATAGCTTAACTAAGTTCACCGTGTTAGGAACTCAGTAGACTATCTAAAGTTCAACAATGAGCATTCGATTGATGACTCGAAAATACCTTGGACTCGGCAGAGCAAAGATATCGAAAGGAGTCGATCGAACTCAACTCAGCAGGAGTAGTTCACTGTACTCAGAGTTGATCTTCAGTAAGAGCAGACTCGGCAGAAGTTATCTACTGAATCAAGATCAGACTCAGCAACGGTCGGTCAGTAACTTTAACTGACCATGGACTTCAGAAGAACAATTCAGTAGAGTTGTCCGAGGTCGTACATATGAGAAGTCAGCTTCAGTATCACCTTGAAGTCTGAATAGATCTCAACCACTCTCTGTACCTTGACCAATGACAAGCAGCCAGCTGGCAGAGTCTCCGACATAAAGCTGCAAGTCAACCACTTTCATTAAAGATAGTGGACTCTACAGAATTCAAATAAAGCATTTGCTACCCCATAGAGTGACACGTGACATCGTCCTCTCCAACGGACATATGCCTAGGTCACCTCTATAAATAGAGAAGGGTCTTCACGCAGAAAAGTGAGAAAAAAGAGGATGGGAGGTCGATCATGACGATGATGGACACATCCAAGGAACCGAGCTTAACCGAACAAACACTCTAGAAGATTCAAGCCATATCCAGATAAGAACTTAATCTTTCATAGATATATTCTTATAGTTCTTCTCTCTAGAGTTCTATCTCGTTCCCCTTCTCTAATCTAAGCTGATCTTATTGTAATATTCATAGCTTAGACGAAGGAGTTCATATTTGAACTTGTTCCTTATTGTAAAAGGACTCCTTCATAGTTGGAGAGTTTGTCAAACACTTTAGTTTGATAACCGTGTAAACTGGGACTTGCTCAGTATAATCCCCAAGCCGCAGTTTGTCCTGTGTACAAGCTGACTGAGACTAACTCAGTATAATAAATAGCCTCCTGATCTTTCGGGACAGTGGACGTAGGATCGTTTGATATCCGAACCACTTTAAAAACTCTGTGTTTATTTATTGTCGCTCTGCTTAATTGTTCACTTGCATAAAACTGACTTTAAATCAAATAGCATAAAAACGGTGCTTTCAGACTTAGACGAATATTCTTTTGGGTCTACTCTTCCGCACTCGAAACCCGATATCGAACTATCGTTCTCTACCGACCGACCCGCAGACCGTACTCGCAGAAGGATTCTCTCGCCCACGCGTTCAGCCAGATCGATTCGGCCAGCATCGACCGTCGCGCTCGTTGCTGAACTTTGACTCAGGTGTATTCCACACCTGAAGACTCGTCTACTCTAGGGACCATCAATATTTTTCTTGGTTAAGTTTAAAAAAGGGGTTATTCTACTCTAAATACACCAACTTTTTTCAAATTTATTTTTGTACATGAACTTTGAATTTAGCCCATAAATATACCAACTTTTATTTTGTTTCAAATTGCACATTAATAAAAAATCCGGTGAAAACAAAGCTGACGTGACATTTTTCAGCATGATGTGACTGCTGACATGTTGAAAAATCTTATGTGATTTTCCAATAAATACAAAAAATCTTTACATTTTTCCTTTTTGCACATGAAGTTTATATTTAATTTGTTTTTACACACAATCGAAATTATTTTTTTTATTAATTAATATTTATTTCTAATAAGATTTTATATTGAATGAACGAATTAAGTTGAATAAACCGATTAAAATTGGTTTTTTATATATTAAATAGGCAATTAACCAAACCAAGCTCAACACATAGATTTGAATTCAATTCTCGATCTTTGATTCGAAACCTCATTTTCTTTATTTTAAACCTCATTTTTTGACCAAATAGTCACAAAAAGAATAAGGGAAATTCGATTCCCTCATGATTTTAAACCAAACAAATTAGAAAATAAGGATATTGATTTCATTTCTTGTATCACTGCAATTTCTCAATTTGTTCCATTTCATTTCACCGAATCGGCACATTAGATTCGTTGTTCTAGTCATCTTCCTTTGTCATGTCAGTAGCCATGTCATGCCGGAAAATACCATGTTAGCTTTGATTTCTCCGAATTTTTTATCGATGTGAAATTTGAAACAAATTTAGGGTTGATGTATTTATGGACTAAATTGAAAGTTCGTGTGCAAAAATTAAATTTATAAAAGTTATTGTATTTAAAGTAAAATAACCTAAAAAAAATTGATCTATATATGAGCTTCGCCATTTGAAATTCGGTTTCGCTCTCTATCCACCGATTAATTAAATTATGTGTGGGCACTATTTAAGGTGATTGAAAGTCGCTCGGTTTTTGAATTTAATACTATATTCATCACAGATTAAACTGCAACTATCAAAGAATAACAAAATGCAAACGTATAAAAATATCGTTGAACTTCCACTGGGGAGACAATCACATAGACCAATATGGATGGATATCCAGTCCTTTTATGGAGATTATGCCCTACTGGTGGATCCCTTTTGCAATTGAACACCTTCAAGTCCGACTCACCCAAAGTAATAAGGCCCCGTTTGGTTGACAGAAAGGATTGAAATCGGAATCAGGAATCATTCCTGGAGGTATGGAATGAATGAATGATTCCTCAAAACAGTTGTTTGGTTGTAGTAGGAATGAACTTGATTCCAAAACCTGTTTGGTTTGACTGAAGGAATGGAATCAAATTAATAAATTTATTTATTACACAAAATATCATATTCTATTATATATTATAACATTTTGAAACAAAATAAAATAAAATTTAAACATAAAAAAAATCTAATTGAATATAAAATGATAATGTCTTACATAAATTTAAATAAAAATCGTAGTAGTCAGTCATACATAAACATAAACAAACATAAATTAGTCATACATAATTAAATCTGACATAATCTAATCAAACTTGAGAAGCTCAAGGACATATTCCTTCTTTGACTCGACCGAATCAAGGGAATAGAAAATATCCATCATACTTGGCCTTTCTCCGATCAAATTTGCTGCTCTAAATCCTTGAGCTTTAGTCAATCCGGGAATAGCATCCATCTCCTTCGCCAAACCCCGTCGAGAAGCTCGCACTTCGTCAGTTGCCTTAAGCTCAAGTTCGTAGTTGTTATTCATGGTTGCAGCCATGCTTCCAAGATGACCACTAATGCGGTTCATAAAACCTGCAAAATCAGAAGTCATGCGGTTAAGATGATGCTCCTCCGAGTGTGTGCTTGATCCTATCCTTGATTTCCCTTTCCCACTTGATATATACAATTAATAATCCTATCAAACTGGAAACCAGACAAGCTCACAAGAAAGAAACCACATCCACCATATCAAACTGGAAAGAAACCAGCTCACAAGAAAGAGAATACACAAATTTTCTAGAGAACATTCAAATTAGGACATTCAAATTAGGAAATCTCAAAATTAAGGAAATTCAAAAAATCACAAAAAATTAGACGACCACATGTACAGAGCATTCAAAAAGTAAGACAATCCTCTTTCTCTCTCTCTGCGAGCTCTGCAACTATTTTGAATTAGTTTTCTCAACTATTTTGAATTTCTACTTCAGTTTCAAGATCTGATTTTTAAGTCTGTTTCTTCGTCCAAAGAAAGAGAATTCGACCAAGGGATTAACTGCATATGTAAAAATGTTAACCCCTCCATCCACGATTTAGGAGGAATTCAAAATACTCACCATGGACACAAGAAATTCCCCAAAATACTCTAGGGCAAGAAACCAACCCACTGCTCCAACACCAAAGAAACCAGAAAGGAATGGGCGAGAGACAACTCACCAAATTAGGGCAAAATTCTTCACCGTTTCTTCTAGATGGCGGCGGCGAGCAGTGACAGAATTTTCGCTCTGGATTTTCTCTGGAGTTTCCCGTTTTGCCGCTGAGAATTATGAGGAAGGAAAATTTGATGAAAAATAAATTATGGAGAGAGAGGATCGAGCGAGAGGGGTGTTATTTGGGAAAGTAAAAGAATGAGATTTAAAAGTCCCCAATTGTAATGGAATGGGAAAGTGTTATTTGGGGGGGTTGGAGAGGGGTGTGAGGAATGATACTCATGTGCGTTTTTGTTCTCCAAACACGAGGAATGGAATCATTCCTTTAAAATGATTCCTGATTCCATTCCTCCGCTCCAACCAAACGGGGCCACTAAAGTTGACCACATTTCCCGATTGAGACGTCCCATTAAAATTGACCACTTTCCGAATTTGGCAAATACCACCTCCATCTCACTATTTCTGAATCACTTTCCCGATTGGGACGTCCTACTATTTTTGACTCCATTCCAATTTGGCAAAAAATTAATACGCTTTCTCCTACTTTTTCATCTTCTATCTTCTAATTTATCTACTCTATCATTATCTCATCCATTTTCTCTCTCATGCTTTATCATGTATTTCTTCATTATCTCACTCATATTCTCTCTCATACTTTATCATCAACTTTCTTAATTCTTGTGCCAAAAAGAAGTGGTTCAGAAATAGTGAGTGGTTCAAAAAGAAGTGCCAAAAAGACGTCCCAATAAAGTTGGCCACATTTCCCCATTGAGACATCCCATTGAAGTAGTAGGTAGGGGCAGTGGTGGTTCTACAGATTTGCAAGATATGCTCTATGCTAGATTGCAATTATAAGTGACACGAGGTACGACACGACACAATATTTTCAAAAAATTTGAACACGATATGTCGCTTATATATAACCGACGCCGATGAGAGTATCATGCTGAAATAACCAATACAATACGTTAAGACTTTCAAGCTGTTAGAATTTTTTTAATGTACATTGACATATTACAAAGGAACTTTCCAAATGTTTTACAGCAGACCACATTTGGTCTCACAGAATATGTAAAATGACAAAAAATAAAGTCTAAATCAGTAGAGAAATTTAAAAGCAACAACAACAACAAAAGCATACGCTCAACTGTATAAAAGATTATTGCAAACTGCACGGCATGTGAAATCCTTAAAGTTCAGAATAAATGCAAATAGATAGAATCATGAACTTCATGTATTCATCGCAGTTACCAATATGGCTGGACTTCCCAATCTAGTACGGAGGCAACACGTGACTGGTGAATCCCTTCTGCAATCTTTTTTGTTGTCACCATCTCCATCGTCTGCAAATCCCACTCATCAAAACTAATCATCTCTCTCGGTATATTCTCCAGAAATGGACAATGGGAAATCCTTAATTTCCAAAGACAACATTTAAATGTTGTTTCAACTTTTATGTTTTTCAGATGCCACAACTCTTCAAGTATCAATAGTCCAAGCTTAGAATCATGTCGCGAGAGCACAATTTCTTGACCGGTGTATGCATTCCGCAATTTGAGGCTGCGTAAATAGGGTAGCTTCTCCAATTCTGGCATGGGGTCTTCTTCAAGACAGCTATTAACCAACGTCAAGTAATGAATGCATGGAGGCAATTTGGGTAATCTGGTTAACCGCCCATCCAGTTTGAGTTGAATGAGGCCATGAAAAGCACTAAGATGGTCCAATGGAGGCATGCTTCGAAAACGAAACCCTCTTAAGATAAGACATTTAAGATTCACCAACTTAACCAAAGACATGAATAGCTTGATCACATCTGAGTTTTCATCGAATTCCTCTATCCCCACTTTCCGGATACTAACCATCTTATCCAGGTTGGAGAGCTCATACGTCCAATTATCAACCGAGATGTAGGTCAATGTTTGAAGAAACGGCAATGAGTCTATCTTTAAAGGCGTCCGACAAATTATATGAGACATGCAGAGATGACGAATGCCATACATGGCCCATATAATATCAGGCACTTCAATCATAAAGTTATGCGCTATATCGAGAACCTCCAGGTTTTTCAAGCGACTCAATGTGTGTGGGAGTTCTTGTATGTAGTTGTCCCTCAATGCTAAATATCTTAATCTACTCAATGCACCCACCATATCCATTAAACTTTTCAAGCCAAAACCTTCAAAGTCGAGTATCCTGAGCTGCTCAAAACTTTGCCAATAAGAAGGAGTAGCATCAAAATTACCACCTTCATGGAAGAAAAGAGAGAGAAGATGTTTGCCTTGATCCGAGGGGTAATTGAACTTCTCTCTACTGCAATAGATAGCACGATGACGAGGTTTGTTAGCCGGTGGACAAAGTTCTTCATGCCTAAGGATCTGAAAACCTATTTCCTCTTTTGCTTTTGTGATGCAGATCTTGTGATGAAAAGCATTAATACGAAAGCTTTTTATATGATGATCAATCTTATAGTCAACCGCCCGAATCACCATTTCAAATGATAATTCATAAAAATGCTTTCTTGATTTGTCCTCCATTTGTGGAGTTTGACCTGCTCGTGTAACCATTCCTGCAGAATTCCATATATGTTCTGACTTTTGTGTCCTAATAATTGTACCTTCTTTGAAAAAGCTCATGTGGAGGAAATATGACTTTTGTGCCGGAGACAATTTGTGGTAACTCATCTCCATTGTGGCTGTGGTTTGACTAAAATTCATTGATTTTAGAAACTCTTCCCATGCACTCTCGGAATGTGTCTTCGTTTTCAATTGCCTCCCCGCCTCTTTTATTGCTAATGGTACACCTTCACACTTTTCCACAATCTTTTTTCCTATTTTCTCCAAGTGCCTCGGACATTTATAGTCACTATTGAATACTATCTTCAAAAACAATTGCCAACTCTGACCAAAAGGCCAGGGGTCCATATAGAAATAATGATCCACACATGATTCCAAAGTTGCACTTCTAGAACGACTTGTGAGCAGGACTCTACTCGAATTGCCTGTGTAGATAGGAGCAGATTTAGCACGAGCATTTGTATCCGAACAAGTAAATTTGCTTTAACATCACTATAAAATAATACTTCCTCCGTCCCAATTATCTTGTTCACTTTTTCATATCGGGATTTCCAAAATATATTGTCCATTTTTTAAATATGAAAAATTATTATCCACAACTTTTTTATAGGACCCACAAGTTCACACAAATCTTTAAAATCTTGCAAAAAAAATAATGTGGACAAGATAATTGGGAGGGATGGAGTAGATTATAAAGTATAAATAAGGATGAGATGATAAAGTAGGAGGATAAGATGAGTAAGAGTAGATGATATAATAACAAAGAGAAAATGATAATTTAAATTAGGAGAAAGAAGACAATAAAACAGAAGAGATAATATTAATTATTTGTCAAATTCAAAAATTAATGAAAAGTATACTTGAAGCCCAAAGATTAATATACCTTCTCTTGGTAAAGCATCTAAGATGAATTTCAAGACTCTTACATCCTCCACATCGTCAAAAACTATGAAATACTTCTTGCCCTCCAGGGCTTGGATAAACATTTGCGGGTCCATCAACCCCTTCTCCTCCTCTTCCGTATACTCTACCCCCGGTTGTTTGAATCCTCTAGGAGCTTGATTGAAAACACGGAAGTCAAATCGGGCGACGACAGCTGGATGGTTGTACAGCTGTCTTGCAAAAATTGTCTTTCCAGAACCAGGTACACCTAGGAACATTGATGTGAATAAACCAGCCTTCCTAGATAAAGCAAAACAATTGATCATCCGTCTCAGTCGGGGCTCATCGATTATCTCGTCGGCACCAACTTCGCACGGAATCTCTTCTTCCTCCGATCCTACATCTTTCGCCTCCTCGACTGAAAATTGATCCTTGAGCATGTTTAATTCTCGTAACCTACTCCGGATGGAGTCGATCTCTCTGAGGAAATTGTTTAGGCGGATGGACTCCAAATCCCACTCCTCCGGTAATTGAAAGACGAACGTGTCGATGATGACTCCAACATCGTTAGCCATCTCCGTTACTTGAGATATCAAATGCTGACGGTTCCGGCTGCCGGAAGACTCTCTGAGGAAATCGAGCATCGATGTGAGATCACTTTTTAGCCCTCGTAAATGCTCCTCCGAGCCTTTGAGCATGGCGGCCATAGCACCGACACAAAGGTGATACTCCCAGCCTTCCCGAGGAAATGCCTTCTCGTACAGTAAGAACTCGAGCACAGATATCGCCGATGAGATCACAAACTCTGCCATATCTCTTGTTGCTTTATTTCTCTTGTGGTTTAATTTTATTATTTTTTCTCTTCAAACTCTTGGCACTCTCTTTATCTTTTTATGCTCACGGTTTAACACAACAAATCTTAACTTATTACATGCATCAGCGCGGTTATAGCAAGAAGCTCCATGTGGTGAGTTGGCTTTCCCCAAAAGAGCAGTTGATTTTTATAAAATAAAAAATCATTACTTGCACGTGATCTCCACGAGGGACTGCTGCCCGACTTGCCTCCTGGATTATTAAAATCAGAAGAGAAATGAGTCGTTTGATGCCAACTAATATTAAGAAATTGTATTAAAACTCAACTTACATTCAACGACTATTTGTGGAATTATTCAGTAATCGAAATTTAGAATAACACAACTTTTAAATTTGTTAAAAGGCGGCCTATGACTTTCAAAACGCTCACATAAATATACGATTTTTAAATTTGTTAAAAATGAATTCGAGGTGGAGACAGTAGTATTCTAAATCAATAATTAATTCAATAACTAATACGACAACATTTACTACTTAGATAATGAGTGCTATTTTTTGTGGAGTGAATAGCAATTTTGGTTCCTATACTTACATAATTTTTAAATTTTGGTGTCTATACTTGAAAAATGGTAAATTTGGTGTCCAAACTTTACAATTTGTTGCAATTTTGGTGTCTCCTTAACATTCCATCAAGTTGCCTTTAAAATAAATGGAATAATAGTAAAATTATGTTAATTCCAAGTAATAACGAAGATTAAAGTAAAATTAAAACATTAATTTGGTGTAGATAAGAGATATTATGTAGTTGTTAGGTTAAATACTTGATGGCGAATTTGTCTAATATTATTTCTCTATATTTGAAGCATTTGTATTTTAGGAATTAAGTGATTAGGAAAAATAAAATTGAAAATAAAAATAAAAATAATATTAATTATTACTTGGAATTAACATAATTATTATTATGCCATTTATTTTAGGGAAATGTAACAGAAAAATTAAGGAGGCACCAAAATTACTATAATTTGTTAAGTTTGGACACCAAATTTACTATTTACAAAGTATGGACACTAAAATTGAAAAAGTATGTAAGTATAGGAATCACAATTGCTTTGTACTCATTTTTTGTGCCTTTCAATCTATTAAATTTGTCACACAAACGTCGTTTTGACACTAAAATAAGTTATTATTTAAGTAGTAAATAAGGTGTGATATTCTGGCATGCAGTACGGAGCCACCTTTGTGTTAAGTGGTGCAATAACACCCATACAATTTCTATTTGTGTAAAATTTAGTAGTGTAAAAACCAAATAAATGAAGGTTTTTTAATGGTTTAGCACCTCTAAAATAAGTCTTATATATCTAAGAGGTACATTGTTTGAACCCGAATAATGGCAAAGTGTTGTGTATTCCCTCCGTTTCACTAATTAAGTCTTATTGCTTTTGGGTACGAGAATTTAGAAAGTGGATGAAAAAGTATAAATTGGTGGGATCTATTTGTTTAGAGTGGTTGTTGTCCACTCATTTCTTTCTATTTATGAAATAAGACTTGTTTAGTGAGAAATATGAAATAGAAAATGAGATTTGATATTTTTAGATTGATGTTTACAAAATACCAAATATAATTATAAAACTATAAAAAATTATATGATAAAGGGTCAACTTTTAACATTGAATTAATGCAATATACTGGCGGCAGTTGGGTAGATGGCGTACCTGAAAATAAAGAAATGCAACTTGTTAATTTGTTATTAATTAAAACAGCCTTTCTTCAGCGTCAAAATATATTATTCAAGAAATATAAGAGTAGTTGATTTTTATTAAAAAAAATCATTACTTGCACGTGATATCCACGAGGGACTGCTGCCCGACAAAAGAGAAATGAGTCGTGTGATGCCAACTTTTAAATTTGTTCCTCCACGCATTTGTTCCTTGACCTTGTTTAATCGCTATCTTGATGTAGATCCCATACCACAATTCTATTGGCTATATGACTTATGCAGGGGCGGATACAAAGGGCGGGTGGGTGTGACTGTCCCCGAATTTTCGTGTATTACTATGATTAGTTTTCTATTTTTTATAATTTACATATATATTCTATTTTTATTTTTGAGTTCCCCCAATATTTTAGAATTTGTCATTCTACCCTTAAGTTAAAACTAAAATTAGTGTGAATGTGACAACTAGATACGAAAAATATTAAAAATTATATATTAAGTACACCAAACTTTAGTGGAGGTTTAAAACTTGGAGTTCGAATATCTATATATTTTAACATATGGTATAACTTTATGCAATTGATATATCATGTTTCTGTTTTTTTTTCAATACTTATTGCTCAATTGAATAAATTCTTAAATCTCACCAATCACATGTAGACCTATCAAAATAAAATGTTGTAATATAAATTTCAATGGATAGTTAGATAAATAACATAATATCCTTAAATATCGCTAAATAGTAGGGATGGCAAAAAGACCCAGAACCGTTGGACCCGCCCTGGACCCGTACGTGATGGGGCGGGTAATACCCGTCCCGTACGAGGACGGGGCGGGTCTGGACCCGACCCGTACCGGGTCCGGGACGGGTCCGGTTCCCACAGTGGACCCGCCCCGCCCCGAGTAGCACCGGAACTGAAGGAATAATAGGTTTATAGTAAGGCTACCTTCCTCCTGGTGTGTTGTCGCGGCTCCGATTGTTGCTCCTGTGTCGATTTTCTTATTCTGTATCCCGGCCTTTTTCTTCCTCTGGGTGGTCAGAGATCTGAAGAAAATAAATTTATAACTCTCTCTGTCCCTCACGTTAATCTCGAAAATTAAGAATGAAATTATATGAGTTTCTGAACAGAATACTAATATATATAGGCTTCAAAAAACTATATATTATTAATATATTTGTAGCCCATTAATTTAATTATATTCCAATGGGCTTCTATAAAATCAGCCCATAGTATAATTAATTAATTTATTGGGCTACTAATATTTATCAATTAATTGGCACAGCCAATTAATTCCAGATAAATAACATTATTAAATAATGTAAAAATACATTAATCCATTAATAATGAATTCTGAGAGATAATAAATTACTAGGCAACTAATTGGGCCAGATCAGGGATCCAATACAAGAAATAAGGCTGGACCTCCAATTAATTAATTATCCATGCTCAGCCCAGAGCAAAATTAATTAATTAACACAGATTCATTCCACTAGAGAATTCGTGCTGACTTACCCCTTTATCCCAATTTGAGCAAGGGCTTGTATTTTAGACTTAATCGATCTCCGTATTTAAGATAGAAATATCCGTTAATTAATTAAGCTCACTGACTGCTTAAATTAATTAACATCTTATATTCCTGAGTAGTACCACTCGACCTTATTAACACACCTGAACTTAATCAACCGGCCGGGTTTAGTGTGCTAATCCTTTCGAGTTCCTCAGGGGATATTATCAACCCATTTTACTAGGATACGGATGCAAGATACGGACAACCACTGAGCCACAAATAACTACTAACACCCAAGATACGTAGATCCCGCCGCTCATTTGACGTTCACCATAGTAGGTCAAAGTGATAGATAGCCAAATGCACTCACGTGAAGTCTTACCAAGCTTAAGATCAGCTAAGTCACCGAGATCTTGGTTCTCCACTAAGGTCAGTTAGGAGAACACATCTCACTGTGATCCTTCAATACACCACCTTAAGTGTACTAGTAAAGACAAGCAGCTAAGACAAGCCACTTCTTATCTAAACTGCAGCTTAAACCGACAACTTCATCCTTAAGTTGTCTCAGCTGTGTTAACTGTTTATATCTTGTCAGTTCAACCAATTTGTGTTGTCTTCTGTGATACCCGACACACCACACAAATCTAACTTTTATACAAGATAAAGGATAACATGTGCAAATATACATATTTATCAGATAGGAGAATAAAACAGTGGTAAGGACAAAAACACATTGTATACAAGCATAAAAGTGCTTCTAGTATACAAAATCCCAACAGGAACCGTTTAGAACCGCCCCGCGAAGGACCCGCCCCGGACCCGTCCTGCAATAAAAATGCTGTAAGCGGGATTCGAACCCGCATCAATAGCCTGTATACATAAACTTATTCCGAACTTCCTCCCAATTGAGCTTATACACACATTCGTTTAATATTTCGTAACAAAATTCTTTTGCTTTTGAATTTATTCCAAACTTAAGTTTTCATTTAATATATAATAACAAAATCAAAACTTTTCCACATCAATACAATAGCCTAAAATCTGAATCGTGTTCGTGTCTTCGTGACCTAGTTCTGACTGAAATTCTTTTCCACATCGCCGTCGACTCGCGCCGACTCGCCGCATCGCCCGACTCACCTGTATCTCCGCCGACTCGCCTGTATCTTGCCGCATCGCCGCGGACTCGCCTGTATCGCCGCATCGCCATTCTCATTCTTGCTTCAGTCAGTTTCTTTTACTTTCTTCTTTGTATAACTTGCAATTTTTACCGATTTTGATGTGTTCTTCTTTTAAGTATAAGCTATGGAAATGATTGGTTTCCATTATATTGCTATGGAAGACTTTATGATTTGTATTTTGTTTATTTGGGAATATCCGAACATATGAAATTATGTTTGTTTAATGTTTGTTGTAGTAGTATTGATGATAATAGGTTTTGCAACTTGATTAGTTTGTAGTAAATTGTATTTTTTGTAGTAATGATATTATTTTTTAAAAAACAAATATTGCGGGGCGGGGCGGGTAGGACCCGCCCTGTGCGGGTCCAGTTCCGGGGCCGAAGGAGCAGACCCGTACGGGTCCGCGGGGCGGGGCGGGTCCGCGGGTCCGTTTCGCGGGGCGGGTCCGGGGAGTACGATACTCGGACCCGACCTGCTATTTTGCCATCCCTACTAAATAGTAAGTATAGTTAGACCTAACTAGAAACAAATACCTCCAAAAAAATTTCTCGAGGACTCCGCCCCCGAGCCCCCGTACAACACCTTTCGTACCCTTATAAATTCTCGCCCCCTAATTCGAAATCCTGGATCCGCCCCTGGACTTATGCTACCTCAAACTGCGGAATGCATACACCGGTGGAAAAATGATGCTCTCGGGATTCAAGTACGAATTTAGAACATTATCGAAAAGTTATAGCATTTGAGAAATCTAGGAAATGAAAACGCATATAAACATGGTAACATGTATTTAAAGATCCGCAGTTGCCCATATTCCGAAAGAGGTGATTACTTTGGGGGTTAGGTATTTGAGGAATTTGGAGATGGTGATAACCAGAAAGATTGCAAAACTGATCCGGCAGTCGGTCGCAAACCCCCAAACAAAATTAGATATCCAGCCACGGTAGAGGTGGCTGTGATTATATACATGTTGAATTTATTTAATATTAGTATCGACTTGCATCTTTTCCACTCTTTCAATTTCTTTTCTTTCTTTGGAAAAAGAGGAAGATAGAATTGCTATCCCATTTTCTCCAATAGCTGTAACGCTGCAGCCGCCTGTTTTGCTTGAATAAGTCCTCCCTTTTAACTCTGTTCTACTCATTATGCTCGTGTACAGAAGAGTTGTACTTCTTGAAGTAAATTAGTCGCTTGTGATAAATGTTGTTGTAGAAAGTTTGTGGATCGAAATCGAACGTTTATTAGGCTCAGACCACCAGTTACAACCACCACACTAACCAAAATACAGCGCCAACAAACCCTTTCGAACTATTACAAGATTACACTCACAAATCTCTCAAAAAACACAATCTTGATCTCATAGAGAAAGAGAAGAAGACAAGTAAAAGAGAGAGTATAGATACAGAGAGAAGTTGCGCACACACTCATCGCACACACCCACACAATATATAGGTAGGGTTAGTGAAACGGGCCGCGTAATATGTGCAGTAACGGGCGCGGTCGTTACGGGCTGAAATAAATGAGCTGGGCCGAGATCATATTGGGCTTGTAGTAGCGATTGGCTCGGGCACGAGGTGTTCTGGGCCTATCAGTTTACAGTTGTAATGTTTTTGTTCCTTATACACTCGCAAAATTGTTTCTGCATGGATGTGTAGTATGTCATGTAATTTCTATTGTTAGTTTGTTTCCCCATATCATGTTTCTTGGTTCATTTGTACTATGATTGGATCAAGAATGCATAAATGCTTTTCTCTACTGATATTCTTCCTTTAGTGACACAATGCATATCTTGTTCATAATGCCCTTGTTTCGTATATCATTGTTTTTGTAAAATTCTTTGGGTGTAACTTTTGTGCAGATTTTAGTCCTCAGAACTCAAGACTCCTATCTGATGCTGTGGATGCAACAAGGATCAGCAGAAGCATAATCTATTTGCTCTACACTCTATTTCCCCATTTACAAACCTCTTGCCACTTTTTCTGGTGCATGCCCTTATCTACATATCCATATGTGCCCCCATTCATGGTTGGCAGTACAGCATATAGATTGCAAGTGGTACTATATTTTGATGATCTGAACCATCAAAAGATCAAAAATTAGGGTCAAGATCTGCAATTTTGGAAAAGGCAAAATCATAAATTTTTTAAAATATACTCCCTATGTCCCACTATTCTTATCTTAGTGAGTTCCGGCGAACAGTTTGAGAAAGTGGATGGGGAGTATTAATGTGGGGGAAATATGTTAAAGTGGTGGGATCCACTTATTAAATTGATTGTGGTCCACAAGTTTTTTTCCTTTTTTGGATGAAGACAACGATAGTTGGACAATCGCGAAAAATGAAAGTTTTGCGAACCAAATAAATTTTATAATCTCCTGCACAAAGTAGTAAAGAAATTAGTATAAGCATAAGCAGGGTTGATCCTCAGGGAACGAGCGACTAAACAAGCCAGCTCT
Source organism: Lavandula angustifolia (assembly GCA_028984105.1). Classification (NCBI taxonomy): domain Eukaryota; kingdom Viridiplantae; phylum Streptophyta; class Magnoliopsida; order Lamiales; family Lamiaceae; genus Lavandula; species Lavandula angustifolia. Next base: position 27,791,763 of record CM054817.1, read on the forward strand.
ACTGAACTAAGGATTTGGCTAGTAGCCACCATTAACATGAGATTTTCTAAGCCTAGGCAGAATAATAACATACAGTAATTTAACAAAGATATAGCCTATTTTTATTGTGTATCAATGATAGTACAAAACTTTGTGGTAAAGTTTCATGAACAAAGTAAATTTTATGATCTCCTGCACAAAGTACTAAACCAAGCAATTAGTATTACCGTCAACTAGGTTGATCCTCAGGGAACAGGCGACTAAACATACTGGCTCCACTAATATAAGGATTTGGCTAATAGCCACTATTAACTTGGGGTTTTCTAAAGCTAGGCAGAATAATAACATAAAAAATTTAACAAAAAATAACATAGATAATAAAGGAAAACAGTTGAGGTAATCCACTCACTTTCCGACCCTAGATTACTCGATGAAATGGTCTAGCTAGGGTTACCTGGCCAGAACTTTGTGCTGAGTACAGGGACGTCATGCTGAGCATTGAAACAGTCACCTACCCAAACAAACAACCTACCTTGTTGAGCAATGACTAGATTATCGCTAAGGAGCATTTAGAACAACGAAACCAGGACAATTCTTTTGTCGTTGTTCAGCATTCAAAGCAAAAGTCTAGCTAATCTAAGATCTGCTGGGTAATTGCAGGGACCTCTGGGTATTTATGACCTGGTCGTACTTTCTGTACTTGAAAGAGTTCAATCTTCCCGCCAAAATTAGCAAAAGAATGAGATGAGCCAGATTTTGGGCTTTAAGCTCTTTGCTTTTCTTCTTTACTTCTGGCCAAACATTATCTAAGTCCAGTTGATCTCTTGCAGCCCAGTTTCTTCAATTGTTGTGCAGATTATCCACTTGGCCCAAATTGCATCCAGTTTCATTCTTCCTTCAATTTTAGTCAATTTTTCCTCCTACTTAACAACTTCCACAGACAACAAAGGACACATTAAACAGAAAAATGAGCTACAAATTTGAGCTTATCAATCACTTGAAAGAATGAAATTCAAGCTTGAATTTTAACATTGCTTTTTCCACGGGTTTTAAGTAATAATATTTGTCCAGCGTGGTTCTTCTTTATTGATGACCACCTATGTCTATTCCCATTATTGCAGATTTTGCATTCAAAGTTTCAAACTATGATAAATGTTTGTTTATTTGATTTTATTTTTTTATGATAAACAGCTAGCTTTTTACGGTTTGAAGAGGATCCAAGAGTAGAGGTGGCCATTTTTGCTATTGGACATTGATAGACAATTAACACTCCAAAATACTTATTATTAAGAAAATGACAACCCAACCTTTTCTTTCCTTTTTGAATGGGGTCGGAACACTGCACAATATTTATCCAAAAGTTAAATTATTGTATTGGATCAAACTTTATGTCATGTTTCACGAGAAAGTATTTTGTTTTTATTCAATGAGTAGTTAATTTCTTATGGCCCAGGTGTCCAATAAACAAAGTAAAGATAATGTTAATTGGAACATGCTCGAACCACTATTATTAAATTGACACAAAAGTAGAAACCATATATGTGTTCTGTAATTCACAAGTAATAGATATAAAAAAAAAATTAAAAAATAAAAAATGGAGAATTCGTGTAATATATATAATCCAATTTCGTTCACTTTGTTTCAAGGTAATAGTTAAATATGGCAGAGTTTGTGAGCTCGTCAGCGATAGAGGTGCTGGAGTTTTTGCTGCAAGGAAGGTGCCCCACTATTGGGCAAATAATCTAAAGTTTTCGGTGGATGAGAAGGCGGCAATCCTGAAAGGGTCGGAGGAGCCTCTACAAGGGCTAAAAGCTGATCTCAAGATTATGCTTGATTTCTTGATTGAATCTTCCGGCAGCCGGAATCTAAATCATTTGATATCTCAAGTGAGGGAGATGGCTCACAACGCCGGAGTCATCATCGACACCTTCATCTTCATAAAGAGTGAGGAGTTGGAAACCGTCCGCCTCAACAATTTCCTCAGAGAGATCAAGTCCATCCGGATTAGGTTCCGAGAAGTAAACCTTCAATCTCCAGTTGAGGAGGAGGAAGATGATGGAAGGCGGCACAGACGGCCTTCTTGGGAAGGTGAAGACGAAGATGCGGTGGGCTTGGTCGGACCGTGAAAACGCTAATTCACAGTTTCGTTTTATCCTGGCAACAGTGGCGTTTCAGTGTGATGATCACAGGTATGGGTGGTGTCGGAAAGACAACTCTTGCAAGAAAACTTTACAACCATGTTGTCGTCGCCAAGCGATTCGAGTGCCGCCGATGGGCATGTGTTTCTAGTGAGTTCAGACCGGAAGAGGTACTTAGGGTACTAATACGACAAATGGTAAAGCTTAAGAAAGAGGAGGAGGAGGTTATGGAGGAGATGAGTTTAAGAAGACTGAAAGATATGCTTCGCCAACACCTGCACGGTAAGAGATATTTCATAGTTCTTGACGGTGTGTGGGATGATACAAGCTTCAAACATGTCTTATTTGCTCTACCAAGAGAAGGTATGCTCATTTTTTTTTCTAGTGTACTTTTTATTTATTTTTGCTCTAAAAATTACATTATCATAAAAGTATAAGCATAGAGAGTGGTTCCGGTATAAACAACCTTTATTGTGTGAGTCATTTTTAACTGCACTTTCAAGACAAATATACTACTGCACTTTATTTGTCATATTACAAAAATATCCCTTAAGTGCAGTCTGATCATTATAAAAGTACAGTATCTTTGTCTTTAAAGCGCAGTACATTTGTCTTTAAAATACAGTATATATATATATATATATATATATATATATATATATATACGCTCTTTTCGCTTGATTCGCGATTTTCACGTAGGATCTATAATTGAAGCGTTTTACGCTAAAAAGATAGTACATTGATGTTCGAAAGCTTTTAAGCTTTTCAAGGCCCTCTTTAACTGAGGGTAATAATATATTTCTTTCGAAGAATCAGGAATATCCTGACTAGCAATTTGCTTCTTCAGATGATCAATTAATTGATAGGTTGATTTAACCTTGCTTCTTAATTTTTGTTTATAATTTAATTTTCTAGTAATATGGTAATCCAAAGGAGGACCCCAAACTTCATCATTTAATCTTAATCTTCGAATATAAGAACTTTCATAATTTGACATAAATTATGAACAAAGTATGAAGAAAACACAAACTTATGAAGAAAACACAAACTTACATTAGAACTTCTTCACGCTTCAAGTACAAGAGGTTTTGAGAGAGAGTTCTATAGAGAGAGATTTACAAGCTAGAATTCGATGCCCTTCGAATGAAAAACCAGCACACATATATAGGCAGAAAAGTAGGAAAATAGTAAATTACATTATTAGCTTTTAGCTTTTGCCTACGTAATGGCTTTCGTCAGTCTTGCAAGCTGTCATCCATTAGTTGCAAGTTGTCACCATTATTTGCAAGCTTTCATTGTAGTCTCTCGTCTTCACCCATTAATGCCAGTGTAAATTTTTCAATATCATCTTCAGTGATGGGTTCCTGAGCATCTTGCATAAACTCGTCTCTTTTTGTGGTGGAACTAGACGAAGATGGGCAATCCATATCTTTTCCAAAAACTTCTTTCCACATTGTAGAAATAGACTCTTTATCCATGGTTTGGAATAAGTTTTTTAATAGAGATGAATGCGAAGGAGTTTCTGCATTCAAATGCCTATAAACTTCTTGTGCTCGTTTAATAGAAAAAATTCATTTTGTATCAAAAACTCGTCCTTCGCCAAAGAAGTCTTCTTTAGGCCACCATTTTAGGAGTATTCTCCTTTGGAGCATATTCATGGTGAACTTTTGCTTCTTTTTCTCAAATCTTGTGTTTTGCAGGATATAATCCCAACGAATAATCCATGAAATCCCATAATGGTTCATGAATTGGAGAACAGCCGGATGACTGTCAAATTGATTATTTGTTTCATGAAATTTTTCCCATACTCTTTTAACAACTCGGGGGAAAATGATAGGAGATGCCCCCCAGGAGAAAAAGAATGATAAAAACCAATTTGGAATAAATTGATTTATATCTTCAAGAGTGAATTTGATCCACCATGAATGCTTACGAGACGAATTCTCATAAACAAGGGTATTTTTCTCATGCTTTAATATAATCATGATAATTATAATAATTGGAAAATCAAAACCCGAGAATATTTTGAAGATCTCCCAAATCATTTTGGGAAGAAAACCCGAGAATATTTTGAATCAATTCTCATTGAAACAGCCTCTGTTGAAATTCAACATGCTACGAAAAATCAAAAGGAAATTGCCTTTTCAAAATTCCTCATTAAACGAATTCTTGTACCTTCTAATTGGGGTGTTCCCTTGCATCAGGGAAGACAACTTGAAAACTATCAAGGATTTCCCAATTATTATAATTATCATGATTATATTAAAGAATGGGAAAATACCCTTGTTTATGAGAATTCGTCTCGTAAGCATTCATGGTGGATCAAATTCACTCTTGAAGATATAAATCAATTTATTCCAAATTGGTTTTTATCATTCTTTTTCTCTTGGGGGCATCTCCTATCATTTTCCCCCGAGTTGTTAAAAGAGTATGGGAAAAATTCCATGAAACAAATAATCAATTTGACAGTCATCCGGATGTTCTCCAATTCATGAACCATTATGGGATTTCATGGATTATTCGTTGGGATTATATCCTGCAAAACACAAGATTTGAGAAAAAGAAGCAAAAGTTCACCATGAATATGCTTCAAATGAGAATACTCCAAAAATGGTGGCCTAAAGAAGACTTCTTTGGCGAAGGACGAGTTTTTGATAGAAAATGATTTTTTTCTATTAAACCAGCACAAGAAATTTATAGGCATTTGAATGCAGAAACTCCTTCGCATTCATCTCTACTAAAAAAACTTATTCCAAACCATGGATAAAGAGTCTATTTCTACAATGTGGAAAGAAGTTTTTGGAAAAGATATGGATTGCCCATCTTCGTCTAATTCCACCACAAAAGGAGACGAGTTTATGCAAGATGCTCAGGAACCCATCACTGAAGATGATATTGAAAAATTTACACTGGCATTAATGGGTGAAGACGAGAGACTACAATGAAAGCTTGCAAATAATGGTGACAACTTGCAACTAATGGATGACAGCTTGCAAGACTGACGAAAGCCATTACGTAGGCAAAAGCTAAAAGCTAATAATGTAATTTACTATTTTCCTACTTTTCTGCCTATATATGTGTGCTTGTTTTTCATTCGAAGGGCATCGAATTCTAGCTTGTAAATCTCTCTCTCTAGAATCCTCTCTCAAAACCTCTTGTACTTGAAGCGTGAAGAAGTTCTAATGTGAGTTTGTGTTTTCTTCATAAGTTTGTGTTTTCTTCATACTTTGTTCATAATTTATGTCAAATTATGAAAGTTCTTATATTCGAAGATTAAGATTAAATGATGAAGTTTGGGGTCCTCCTTTGGATTACCATATTACTAGAAAATTAAATTATAAACAAAAATTAAGAAGCAAGGTTAAATCAACCTATCAATTAATTGATCATCTGAAGAAGCAAATTGCTAGTCAGGATATTCTTGATTCTTCGAAAGAAATATATTATTACCCTCAGTTAAATAGGGCCTTGAAAAGCTTAAAAGCTTTCGAACATCAAGGTACTATCTTTTTAGCGTAAAACGCTTCAATTATAGATCCTATCCATTTATTCAAATGCTTTTTCCCATAAATAAAATTAATGAGAAAGGTTTGTTCACCACCCTTAAAGGAAGAAAAATTTTCTTCCCGTTTTCAACCTCTCCTGTTGTCAAATCTATTAATATATTACAACAGGTTATTAACAATAAAATTAGTTTTATAAATTCTTTAAAAGAAGAAATTACTTTTTAAAAAATAAATGACAGTCTTAAAACAGACAAAGTTAAAGAAAATATAGATAAAATACTTCAAAAAATTAATACAGAAGTCTGTGCTGAAGTTCCAAATGCATTCTGGAATAGAAAACAACATTCTGTAAGTCTTCCATATACAGAAGAATTTGAAGAAAATAAGATCAGCACAAAAGCTAGACCTATTGCCATGGGAGCAAGGCTTTTAAAATACTGTAAAGAAGAAATTGAAAGTCTTCTTCAAAAGAGTCTAATTAGGCCAAGTCATAGTCCATGGAGTTGTCCGGCATTTTATGTTGAAAATGCCTCAGAAATTGAAAGAGGTGCTCCTAGACTTGTTATTAATTATAAACCACTAAATAAAGTGCTCAAGTGGATAAAACATCCACTCCCTAACAAAAGGGATCTATTAAATAGAATTTTTAAAGGAAATATATTTTCTTCTTTTGATCTTAAATCGGGATTTTATCAAATACAAATTGAAGAAGAAGATAAATATAAAACAGCTTTTACTGTCCCATTTGGACATTATAAATGGAATGTTATGCCATTTGGGCTAAAAAATGCCCCAATGGAATTTCAGATTATTATGAATAAAATATATAATCCTTATATGGATTTTATTATTGTCTATATTGATAATGTTTTAGTCTTTTCTGAAACAATCGATAGACATTTTAAACATCTTAATATATTTATTAATGCTACTAAGCATGCGGGACTAGCTGTTAATCCTAAAAAGGTTAAGCTATTCCAAACAAGAATAAAATTCTTGGGCCATTACATTGAAAATAGGATTATCACTCCTATTGAGAGTTATTTTGTTTTCAGAAAAATTTCCAGATAAAATATCTGATTTAAACCAATATGAATTTTTGGAAGGAAAAATTCATTGCCGGATTACCACCACTTTTTGCTGAAAAGGTTTTAAATAAATTAAAAGCAAAAACTGCACACGAAGAAATCCTCTGGGAAAATCTTTCCTATGGTGATATTTCTGCAGAAATTACTGCAGAAGGAATGGTTCTTTGTAATGACATCAAGTTAAAAAAACAACTTGAATTACAAAGAAATGAGAATAGGAATATTATTGGAAATTTTTGTGAACAAATTGGGCTTGAAACTGAGTCCTTTCGAGACAGAATAAAGAAAAAACATAAGCTTAAAAAGAAGCAAAAGTTTTTCCCTAGAGAAAATTTCTCTAATAAGAGAAGAAAGTCTACTAAAGGACTTCCTAAGGAAATAAAGAAAAAATATCCTAAAGCTTCAAATAAAGAAGCCCAACCAGTTTGTTGGAAGTGTGGAGAAATTGGCCACAAAGCTAACAAATGTTATGCTAAAAAGAAGATTAATAATCTTAATATTGATAGAGATTTAAAAGAATCTCTTTGCAATATACTCCTTAATGAAGAAGAACCAGATGAAGAAATCCTCATTAGAGTCATAACTGATTCTATTGAATCTTCTGAATCAGGAGAACAAGATGAAGTAGAAACTGATACACAAAGTTGTAAATCAGATTGGCAATGAATTTTTCCTTCCACAAATTCATATTACAGTCATTTCTGGTTAAAACTTTGGACATAAAGACATCCTTATACCATCTAAAATCAGATAGTGTTCTACATAATTTAGTAATTGTTTATTCGATCTATCAAGTTGAAGAGTATTAGCTCCAACAAAATTTGATAGGATGGTGTAAATAAGTGTATTAACAGCATCAGATTCTTCTCTTTGAGAGATATGATCAAATAAAGTAGCATTAAGAATTTTATTCTTTGCTTCTTTTGGAATATAAAAATCCCACCAACCTTGAAATTGGCCGGTAAACCCATTAACAATGGCCTGAGCAATCTGCCTGTCATTATTTTTTTTCAGCTTTGCTGCTGATGAATAAATAAGCATTTGTTTTGCCATAATTTTAATCTGATATTCAGATTTACCATCAAGGTTTCATTCAGTGATAGATTCTCCACTGTAATTTACCAATTGTTTTTCTTCTTCAATTTGAAGATCAATTGGTGTCGATCTTTTATAATATGGTTTAACTATTGAGATTTTTTCAAGTTTATTAACTTGAATCTCATCTTCAGATATTTCTGAATTATTATCTTTCGAGATCATTGAAATAATTTCTGAGCTTCAGATTTAATATTTATTTTTTGAAGTCTTGTAATTAATCCTTCAAGAAATTCTTCATCCTTTTTAAAATTTAAATGGAATTTTTCCTTCTTAAGATTAGGAGGGGGTTTTATCATAATCGTATCTGAACATTTTAGCTCAGTCTTTTTTGGAGACAAAATTTCCTCAATCATATTGGTTTGATTTCCAATAGTATGTAAGGCTAAATTAGTAAAATTGTTTTGTTGAATGATCTGATCAAAATCTCCTTTTCCTGTTTCGGATTTAATAGGAACAACATAAATATTTTTTCCTCCTTTTTTAATTTGTAAAGTCGAAAAAGGGGGATGAATCTCATTAGATTCTTCTCCTGTTTCATGAATAAAAATTTTATAACTTTTTTCAAGAACAGAAATAAATTCTTTATCTGAAAAATTTGGAAATTCCTTTTTTCTTGCAGGAAAATAAATGTTTTCAAGCCAGATAAAGAAATCTACTTTTAAATTAGTAGTTTTTTGCCATTCTTCAAATCTTTTTGAATATAAAGTTTTTTGTTTTAACGAAAGGTCGCAAAGAAACCATTTTCGTTTATAAATATTTTTGGTTTTGTTTAAATCCTTTTGGATATCTTCAGAAATAAAATTTTCTTTAAACATAAAAACATTGTACCCAAAATCTGAAAAAGTTGGTGATCCAGGGTTTTTGGAGCTTTCGCTTTTATGTACCTCAACCTTGTATTCTGGCTGAGAAATTTGATCTGGAGTTGTATTAATTACAGATATACTCATTTTTTCATGCTCCGTATACGGGACAGAGGATGTAGAGCTTCTAGCATCTTCATCCATCTTAATTTTAAATCTTCTTTGAGAAGCAAACTTTATTTCAGCATCTCCATCAACGTATTGTATAATACGTTCCAACTTTCTATTTTCCTTTTTGGTTGGAGGAGAAACGTTTTCAAGTTTCCATTTTTCTGGAAGACTTACTTGATTCCATAATATAGTTTTGGGGACAACATATTACTTTTAGTAACATCTGTTAAGAAAAGAGTAGTTTCTCCTTTCTTTGAACAAAGTTGTTGAGACTTAACATTAAATCTCGAAATTGTTGTATTCATAACTTTATACTAAATTCTATAAACGAGAACAATATTCTCTGATTCTTCTTTCATTTCGTACCCCGATGTCTTTATATTAAGAGTAAGGGCATCCAAAATATTTGGATCTGAAAGAGATAAGGGGTAATTTGGAAAACAACTGAAATATATTGGTCCTTCACAAAGTGTGGATTCAATTATTCCGAGAAGAGAATCTTCCAATTTTAAATGCCTTTGATCTCTGACCATGATTAAGGCACAAACATTTAAACCATCTCTGGTTAATGGCTTAATTCCAATTTGGACCATTCCCAGATGTAAAAATTTATATTTTTCTTTATGAACTTCAATCAAATTCTTTGAAAGAAGTGATCGAGAATCATATTCAGTTGTTTTCCAAATTACCCCTTATCTCTTTCAGATCCAAATATTTTGGATGCCCTTACTCTTAATATAAAGACATCGGGGTACGAAATGAAAGAAGAATCAGAGAATATTGTTCTCATTTATAGAATTTATTATAAAGTTATGAATACAATAATTTCGAGATTTAATGTTAAGTCTCAACAACTTTGTTCAAAGAAAGGAGAAACTACTCTTTTCTTAACAGATGTTACTAAAAGTAATATTGTTGTCCCCAAAACTATATTATGGAATCAAGTAAGTCTTCCAGAAACATGGAAACTTGAAAACGTTTCTCCTCCAACCAAAAAGGAAAATAGAAGTTGGAACGTATTATACAATACGTTGATGGAGATGCTGAAATAAAGTTTGCTTCTCAAAGAAGATTTAAAATTAAGATGGATGAAGATGCTAGAAGCTCTACATCCTCTATCCCTTATACGGATCATGAAAAAATGAGTATATATGGAATTAATACAACTCCAGATCAAATTTCTCAGCCAGAATACAAGATTGAGGTACCTAAAAGCGAAAGCTCCAAAAACCCTGGATCACCAACTTTTTCAGATTTTGAGTACAATGTTTTTATGATTAAAGAAAATTTTATTTCTGAAGATATCCAAAAGGATTTAAACAAAACCAAAAATATTTATAAACGAAAATGGTTTCTTTGCGACCTTTCGTTAAAACAAAAAACTTTATATTCAAAAAGATTTGAAGAATGGCAAAAAACTACTAATTTAAAAGTAGATTTCTTTATCTGGCTTGAAAACATTTATTTTCCTGCAAGAAAAAAGGAATTTCCAAATTTTTCAGATAAAGAATTTATTTCTGTTCTTGAAAAAAGTTATAAAATTTTTATTCATGAAACAGGAGAAGAATCTAATGAGATTCATCCCCCTTTTTCGACTTTACAAATTAAAAAATGAGGAAAAGATATTTATGTTGTTCCTATTAAATCGCGAATCAAGCGAAAAGAGCGTACTATATATATATATATATATATATATATATATATATATATATATATATATATATTTATATTTATATATATATGGTATGGATCCGGTGGGAAAACATAGTTATGTAAGAAGGTGAAAAGTATGCATATTCTTTATATATTTTATGCATATTCTTTATATTTTTAAGCATACATCTAGTATTTTTACAGTTTTACCTTATGCATAAAACATATAAGGAATATGCAAAAGAAATATTCCAGAGCATATTCAATCTAAACCATCAAAAAATGAAATCAAGAATGCAGATTTCTTCTTATTTCTTATTTTAAGGAGGCTTCATATGATCCATTCCATATATATATATATAGGGAGAGGATCATTTGTGTACACCTCCTTAGAGGGTGAAAAATGAACACATCTACACCTTCCATTTCTAAGATCTAAGGCTATGATAAAATGAACATTATTTAACTATTAATAATCATTGAATTTCATTAAGAGTAATATAGTAATGGTCTTATATTTTTTATCCCCGCTACTAATCTAATATTTTGATCCCACTCTCACACATTTCTCTCTCTCTATCCCCCTCTCTCTCGTCTCTCTCTACCTCTCTCCTCACTCTTTTTTTTTCTCTCTCTCTATCGTCTCTCTCTCCTTCCTTTTTTTTTCTTCTCTCGTGTGTTCTTTTTCTTTCTCTCTCTTGTATCTCTCCTCCCTCTCTTTTCTCTCTCTCTCTCTCTTGTCTCTCGTCTCTCTCTCTCTCTCGATTGTGTATCACTCCTCCCTCTCTATCTCTCTCTCTCTCATGTATCGCTCCTCCCTCTCTTTTGTCTTTCTGTCTCTCACTTCTATCTCTCTCCATTCGAGTGCATTAGATTTTTGCTATAAGTGCATCACGATGTGTCTATAAGTGCATCATGTGCCTATAAGTGCATCAATATTTGTCTTCGAGAGCATTAGATTTCTCAATCTCCTTATTTTTTCTATTTTTTCATAGTCTTATATCTTAGAAATGGAAGGTATAGATGTGTTCATTTTTCACCCTTTAAGGAGGTGTACACAAATGATCATCTCCCTATATATATATATTTAAGAGAATAACATAGGGTTCAATCTCATGTGAGAACTAGTAAGCAATCTCATCTGGCAATCATGAGGACATTATGGGGTTCAAAATCTTGATTTGCATATTTGTTAGACTATATTTTATGTATAGCGTATAAGGATAATATGCATAACAGAAAGGCAGAATATACATGTTAGCAAAAAGGCAAAATATGATAGACATGTTGGATGCAGCGGAAGGTTTTAGAGAACAAACAGAAAAGAAATCAAACTTTACTTTATTTAGTGGAGAAGATTATTACAAAACATTTCTTCACTTTCTCTTAAACTCTCTCTCTCTTCAAACCTTTTCTCACTTTCTCTCGAACTCTCTCTCTCTTTCTATCACTTTTTCTTCTTTTCTTCTTCTTCTCTTATCTCAAAACTAAACAACACTCCCTATTTATAATAATACTAACCGACTAACTATTAGACCGACATATTAGACCGACTAACTTTAACTTAATCATAAAGTAATTTAATAATTATCACATAGTAGACTGACTAACTAGATGCACACGTGGACTCTTTTATTTATTGAGTTTTATATTTAACATTTCCTCCCTTAAACTCAATCCTGCAATTTCTTCATTCCGAGGAGTGTATCCTTAATTTTCGGCTACTTGATCATCTGTTTTGCAATATACCAGCTCAACATCTCCTTAGGTCACATGTTCTCGAATAAAATGATTACGTGTATCAATATGTTTGCTTCTTTCATGAAACACCGGATTCTTCGCGAGTGCTATTGTAGACTTATTGTCAACATAAATTTCAGTAGGATTCTCTTGCGCAAATCCAAGAAACTTCAGCAAATTTCTTAGCCATATGGAATGACATACTGTAGAACTTGATGCAACATATTCAGCCTCGCATGTCGAGAGTGTAACTATGGCTTGTTTCTTTGACGAAAACGGCTATGCTGAACCGACATCACAGGAAGCAGAGGAAGCGCTGACCAACAATCAAAAAGGAGTTCTAAGAGAAGCAAGAAAGCGAGATAAGAAGACATTATTCCACATCTATCAAGGAATAGATGAGGTGACTTTTGAAAAAGTGAGTTGAGCCACCACGTCAAAACAAGCGTGGGAAATTTTAAAGAATGCATTCACAGGTGTTGATAAGGCAATTCGAGTACGGCTCCAAATTCTGCGAGGTGAGTTTGAAAGTTTGGTGATGTCTAAAACAGAAAGTATTTCAGAATATTTCATAAGAACTTTAATTATAGTGAATCAAATGAAGAGGTATGGTGAAAAACTTGATGATTTTAGTGTCATCAAAAAAATCTTGCGTTCATTGACGCCCAAATTTGAGTATGTAGTAGCTGCAATTGAAGAATCGAAAGATTTAAGCACTATGTCTATTAACCAATTGCAAAGTAGTTTGGAGGTGCAGGAGCAACGTATGAAAAAGAAGAGCACGATCTCTGATGAGTCGTTTTCATACTTAGTGATTTCAGGCCGAAAAGTGCGTCAATTGGCCAACTGGTGCAGTCGCAGTGGCGTATAATGCAAGTTTTTGGCGCTGAAGTGGCAGGATGACAAGGATATTAATTGGCGCGTTTTGGTGAAGAAAAGGCGCGGAAAATCGCGAGAAAGGAACGGTTATGAGAAAAGGAAAGGATCAAGAAAATATCTTAAGGTGGTTAAGGAAAGATCTGGTTTCCTTATCTACCCAAATCTTTTCCTAATCAAGATCTAACCTACCTTGGAGAGGAAGAAAAGGAGGAGTATATAAGAGGATGATGAGGGACGAAAATTACACACGCGAGACAATTCTCTACACCATAGAACACGTCCCAAACATCCCGAGCTCACATTCCGGCCATTGCTCCCTTCCGAACCACCGCACGACCACCGCCGCACGATCGCCGCCGCCGAACTGCCCAAGCCGACCGCCGAAGCCGGACAACCTTCCGAACCAGCTGAACCAGATTTCCGTAGCTATTAGAAGAAGAAAAACACCTTTTAATTTCAGACTTATGTTCTTTAAATTCGTAGTTGAACTCTAGTTTTATTTCCGTTTTGAATTTAATCGTTTTCTAAGAACTTAATATTTTACATTCTAACCTCTTTGTTATTTCAATTCAAGATTTTAGTTAAATTTCGTAAGTTATTATTTTCTGCTAGTTCGTACCTTAATTAGTTTAAATTTCGTGTATGCTAAATTTAGGGTTATTCGTGTTCATGTTTACGTTTCGCAAACCGTCCCGGCTTGTCCAACCGAAGCGTCAGCATGAGTAGCTAAACTTTTTAGGGTCCGGCAGAATGTGAATGCACACGTGAACAGTACATGAGGCTTAGGTGCTCATAATTAATCAAAAGGGTTTCGGGATAATTCTGAATTAATTAATCTGGCTAGTAGTTTAGGCTTGATCACCCTAGGTTGCGCGATCGTAGCTAACTTAGTACTTCCATCGTTTCTCGTGGAACAAGGCTAGGTAAGTAGCGAAATTATTCGTAAGAGTAATTGGATTAAACCGATAGGAGACTATGAGATGCCCAACATACGAGTAGGCTCCTATACTAGGCTCCCTTAGTTCGATAAAGCTGTCTAGCTATTAAATCTATTGATTGCCCAACAACGTAGGTTGTAGCTAGGTTAGGGAAGTAGCCGTTTCTATGCCCAACATGGCGGTTACCGAATAAGTAAGTGGGAGTGAGGATCACGCAGTTTAAGTTACGGTGGTCTATAACTAGTAGATTCTTGAGATTAATTCATATTAAGTGCCGAGGATTGGAATTATGTGTGCATGAATATTCTGCTGGACCTGCCTTCAGTTGCCCAGTTAATACAGTTTAAATTCCGTTTTCTGTTTTTATTCTTGCTTTTAATTTTACAAGTTCTTAGTTTATAATAGGAAACCCAAAACTCGCGTGGTTGCTAACCAAAACCCCAGATAAGTAGAAAAAAAAATAAAGTGTCTAGTCGTCCGTTCCCTGTGTTCGATACCGTGAACTATACTCGAAGTAATTCTCGATTTTTGCGGGATTATTTGGTGCAATACGGCGATCACCAAATTGGCGCCGTTGTCGGGAACGGTGTTAACTAGTTTCTTTGATTTTTCTACTAATCTTTCGTGCTTTTTAATGTTGCATGAGCAGAGTCTTCCAAGCCTAATCTCGATATTCGATCCCGAGATCGAGAAAGCGACTAAAAGAAATAGGAAGGAGACAAAGCCGCAAAAGCAACAAATTCCGTCCCGGGCGCCAGACGTCTTAACCGCCCAACCGGAGAGACAAAACATCCGCCGTTGATCCGATCAGCGACTCGGAACCGCAGACTGTTTTGTTCGACAAAACACTCCACAACACTCCAAAGAACAAGCTCGGGAATCGGAGGAGGAAGAGATGGAGGACGAAGTGCATGATCCACCACCCTCGAGGATGAATACCGGATCGCTTGACATGGGAGCGGACCTACCTGGTCCAATCAAAATCACTACTACAGAACAAATTGATGTCAAGCTGAACATGGTCGCTGCCATGCCAAAGTTTTATGGAAGGACGAACGAAAATCCAAATTCCTTTTTGGCGTCGTTCAACCAAGTGTGTAATCTGCACCGGCAGGGGGCCCTAGACGCTTTCAAGCTCAAGGCCTTTCCATTCACTCTTCAAGACGGAGCACAAGCGTGGTTCTCTAGTTTAAAGCCGAATACGATCACGACGTGGGCCCAGATGCGTACGGTCTTCCTAAAGAAGTATTTCCCGCAGTCAAAGACAAATGCATTAAAGAAGCAGATTTCCGGGATTGCTCAAGAACTCGATGAGACCTTTGGCGCATACTGGGAGAGATTTGGACGACTCGTCGATAGTTGTCCGAACCATGGCTACTCGGATGTGGAGCTTCTACAGATTTTTTATCAAGGAATGACAAACGAAGCCAAAGCCATGGTTGATATCGGTCTAAGGGGGAATTTCCATACAAGCCTCTACGAAGATGCAAGGAATATAATCGAAGGACTTGCGGAATCCACCTCACAATACAAGGGGCCGAGACCAACAAGGAGAGCTGTAAATTGGTCTCATTCTGACTACTTGGATGAGATCGATAATAAAGTGGAGGCAAAATTCAGCCTATTACAAGACAAGCTCGACTTGCTACTCAAGCAGAACGCTCCCGCTTCAAGCCGATCAAATGCCGATCACGCATGCGGAGCGTGTGGAGAAAAAGGACATACCTCACTACAATGTCCAAGAGAAGAAGTAAACGCACTGGAAATTGGAGCGGACAAAGAAGGGGTTCATCCGAACCTTCGATGGAGGCAACCGGAAGAACAATTTCAACAAAGGAATCCGCCTCAACAACAATTTCAAGAAGCCATTCCAGAGAAAGCCTTACCGAGGCTCCTAATCGAATAGCTACCAGCAGACGTATAGGCCTCCGCATCAAAGGCGTTCCAAAGAAGAGAGTGCTCCAGTTGCCCAACCGGAGCACCAGAATCCATTGGAAAAACTCTTGGCTGAAATGGTTTCTTCACAGAAAGACACTACTGCATTTCAACAACAAATACAGAAGGAGATAATCCAAACTCAGCGAGAGATGAATCAAACGAAGAAGGACCCAAGCAAGCTACAATGGATCGGTTGGCCAAGCAAATGAGTAAGTTGAATTCTACTATGCGAGAGATAAAGAATTCTCAAGGGCGACGCCTTCCGGCTCACCACAAAGCAAAATCCAAATGCCCATAACTGCGGTCGGATTACGGCTGCGTGGAGGAAAAGAACCGCCCGGCCCGGGTTGTGCAAGCGAGACACCCGTAAAAGCCGGCGTAAAAGAAGAAGGCCGCAGAACGTACCGCACAACCCTACTGTTCGTAAGAGCCGCGTGCTTCGAAGATGCTTTGAACCGTAACGAGAAGAGGAAACTGTTCCGATTAGCCAATCGGAGTCTCGAACCGATACTTCCTCCACCATTTCCCGAAGCTTTAGAAAGAAAGAGAACGCCGAACAAGGAAAGCATGGATTACATGAAGTTGTTTGAGAAATTGGAGATAAATATCCCTTTCCTTGAAGCCGTAAAGATTCCAAAGTTCGGAAAATTTGTGAAGGACTTCATAGCCGGAAAAGTTCCCAAGTCCGGGAAAGTCCTGTTCGATCACACGGTGTCGGCGATTATACGTAAGATGCTTCCCGCCAAATGTGCCGACCCGTGTATGTTCACACTTCCCCGTCTCGATGGGTGATGTCATGATTAAACAAGCCATGTGTGATCTAGGAGCATCTATAAATGTTATGCCCTTATCTGTATATAATCAATTGGTAGGAGCTGAATTAATACCCACTAAAGTAATTATCCAATTAGCAGATAGGTCATGCATTGCTCCGATTGGTTTGCTTGAGAACATTTTAGTCAGAATCAATAATTTTGTCTATCCGGCTGATTTTTATGTAATTGATACGAATGATAGACAAGTTGAGGGAACTGCAGGAGTATTATTAGGAAGACCATTTTTAAAGACAGTAAAAGCCATAATTAATGTGGATGAGGGTTCAATTAGTGTGGCATATCATAATGAAACTTATGTTCATAGGATAACTGAAGCACTAAAGAAACCCTACGATCATGAGAATGAGAATGCTTTTTATACTGACTCCATTGATGCTATTGTCCAAGAATATCTTGAGACGTATGTGGTGCGGAGATAAGATGGAAGTTACCTTGACTCAAGGACCGACCGAGGCGCACGTCAAAGATATGAGAGATGAGGAGATCGGAGAGAGCATCTTAGCTGCGTACGCAGCCCCAAAGATCGAAAGCGTCGCAACGTGTCTCGGTTGCCCAACCGAGACACCTCCGAGAAACTCGTTGCCCTCTATCGTCAAAGCTCAACGGCCGGAACCGAAACGACTCCCTACACATCCGAAGTATGCATATCCGGGAGAGAATGAGACGCCGCCCGTCATCATCAACAAGGAGCTTGATGACAATCAAGAGATGGCACCGCTTGAAGTTTTGAAGAAGCATAAGAAGGTATATAGTCTGGACTTTAGCCGACATTACGTGTATAAGTCCGGATGTATGTGAGCATTCGATTTTGATGGAGCCTGATAGCAAGCCTTTCCGCGACCAACAAAGGAAGCTCAATCCGAATATGCGGGAGGTCGTACTAAAGGAAGTTTTGAAGCTGTTGTCAATAGGTATTATTTACCCCATATCGGATAGCAAATGGGTGAGTCCCGTGCACGTCGTACCGAAGAAATCCGGATTTCAAGTGGTGGAGAACGAGAAGAATGAACTGGTTTCGGTACGTTTAGTGACGGGATGGCGCATGTGCATCGACACGGAAGCTGAATTCGGCCACACGCAAGGATCATTTCCCGCTTCCTTTCATCGATCAAATGCTAGAGAGACTTGCGGGGCAAGTCTATTTCAGTTTTCTAGACGGATATAGCGGTTATTTCCAAATCCATGTTCGAGATGAAGATCAAGACAAGACAACGTTCACATGTCCATATGGAACGTTCGCTTACCGCCGAATGCCGTTTGGATTGTGTAACGCGCCGGGCACCTTTCAGAGGTGCATGATGAGTATATTCTCGGACCTTATCGAGAATTGCATAGAAGTCTTCATGGACGACTTCACCGTCTACGGTGACTCTTACACTACGTGCTTGAAGAATCTAGACAAGGTCCTAGCTCGGTGCGTCGAAAAGAATTTGGTGTTGAATTATGAAAAATGCCATTTCATGGTGACCGAGGGAATTGTGTTCGGTCATATCGTTTCTAAAAGAGGGATTGAAGTCGACAAGGCCAAGGTTGAGTCCATAGCCAAATTACCGTACCCTACTACGCCAAAAGAAGTCCGCGGTTTTCTAGGGCAAGCCGGTTTCTATCGGCGTTTTATCAAGGATTTCGCAAAGATAGCTCAACCATTGACAAGGCTACTGCAAAAAGAGATCGAATTTGATTTCGATGACAAGTGTAAGGAGGCCTTTGCCCTCCTAAAAGACAAACTTACAACAGCTCCGGTGATGCAGCCGCCGGATTGGAATAAGCCCTTCGAAATAATGTGCGATGCCTCCGATTGGGCAATCGGAGCAGTACTGGGACTGAAATCCGGGAAGGAGAGCCATGTGATTTACTATACATCAAAGACATTAAATCCGGCTCAATGTAACTATTCCACCACAGAGAAGGAGCTGTTGGCAATCGTGTTTGCCTTTGATAAATTCCGTTCTTATTTACTCGGCTCGAAGATAATCGTCTATACCGATCATGCCGCCGTCAAGCATCTCCTTGCAAAGAATGAATCAAAGCCAAGGCTTATCCGATGAATTCTTTTGCTACAAGAATTCGATTGGGAAGTGAAGGATAAGAAAGGAGCTGAAAATCATGTGGCGGATCACTTAAGCCGATTAAATCAAGAAGATGATGGAGAGCCAATCAACGAGACCTTTCCAGAAGAACACTTATATGTTGTTCCAGAGACTGTTTCCAGCCTTGCCCAACTGCTATCGGAACAGTGTTTTGCTATGCAAGTTCAGAAAGTGTCTCAGTTGGCCAACCGAGACACCATCAAGTCAGAACAGTTGCAGACAGTGGGTAAGACTTCTAATTTACCTTGGTTTGCTAATATTGTGAATTATTTGACATCTAAGCAGCTTCCACCCGAGTTTACTCACGCTCAAAAAGCTAAGTTGAAAAGCGAGTGCAAGCAGTACTATTGGGACTCCCCAATTCTTTGGAAAATGGGAGTCGATCAAGTGATTCGAAGATGCATACCCGAAGAAGAGCAAGAAGATGTCTTATTCCATTGCCACTCTTCTGCTTATGGTGGACATTTTGGTCCAAAAAGAACCGCACGGAAGGTGTTGGATGCGGGATTCTTTTGGCCACGCCTACACCTCGACGCTTATAAGTACTGTAAGTCTTGTACACGTTGTCAAATGACTGGAAATATATCCATGAGAGAGGAAATGCCCCAAAAGCCTTTAAGATTTTGTGAAATTTTTGATGTATGGGGGATGGATTTCATGGGTCCGTTTCCACACTCATATGGGAACGTGTATATTTTACTTGCTGTCGATTATGTTTCTAAGTGGGTCGAGGCGAAAGCCACCAAAACTAATGATTATAAAGTTGTTGCAGGATTTCTCCGTACTAACATTTTTTGCAGATTTGGAGTGCCTAAAGCTATAATAAGCGATCAAGGCACACACACTTTTGCAACCGCACCATAGAATCATTAATGAAGAAGTATGGAGTAGCTCACCGAGTCTCTACCGCTTACCATCCTCAATCGAATGGACAAGCTGAAGTGTCTAATCGAGAAATCAAGTCTATATTGGAGAAGACTGTCAATCCGTCAAGGAAGGATTGGAGTACAAGGCTGGATGACGCCTTATGGGCTTATCGGACAGCCTATAAAACTCCTCTCGAAATGTCTCCATACAGATTGATTTTCTGTAAGCAATGTCATCTGCATGTGCAACTGGAGCACAAAGCTTGGTGGGCTGTTAAGAAAATCAACATGGACCCAACCGAATGTGCAAAGGAAAGAAAATATCAGCTGCAATAGTTGGAAGAGATTCGGATGGAGTCCTATGACGCGGCCATGTAATACAAAGATCGTAATAAGGCATGGCATGATAAGGCTATTCATTTGAAGAAATTTGAGCTAGGGCAACTTGTCTTGCTGTATCAATCACGCCTACGGATCATGCCGGGAAAGCTTAGGTCCAGATGGATTGGTCCATTCCGAGTGCGCTCCGCTTGGCCAAGCGGAGCAGTGGTCATACAGAAACTGGATTCGGACGAAGCTTTCACCGTAAATGGCCATCGCCTTAAAATCTACCATGCAGCCGCCATGATGAAAGATGTGGACGAGCAGAGCTTGTCCATTCCCTCTTACGTTTGACTCTTTGAAGAGGAGGTCTAGCCGAAGACTCTAAAGAGAGGCGCTACCGGGAGGCAACCCGCGTTTTATTTTAATTTTTCGTGTTTTTATTTATTTTTGCCGATTTTATGCTTGATGTTTTTTCTTCTTATTTTTCAGAATTTTTGGTTGAGGATGGAAAGGTTTAAGTGTAAGGAGAGTGTGGTAAAAAATTAGAAGGAAAGAGTTTGAGGACTCAATTGCAAGAGATGGGGTAACTTTTCCATTCCCATAACTTCCTCCCATTACCGCCGTCCACATCTCTCTCTCTCTCTCTCTCAAAGAATTTTCAACAAGATTTACAACTTCCCTCTCCACCACCCTACCAACTGCACAACCGATACATCATGCCGCCGAAGAAAAGATCTGGACTCCGCGCCGCCGCAAAGTAGTTCACAGCATACAAGGATGACCCAGAGTTACAGCGCCGCCGCGCCGCCGCTCAAGCTTCCGCTGAGGCCGCCGCTGCTCAAACTCGAGCCCAAGCACTTGCCATTGTGCCTTTCCAACAAGTTGAAGAAGAAGATGTCGCACCACCGCCGGAGTTTACATACCAACTGGAGCCAGAGGAAGACACGCAAGGTACATATTCAACCTTTGTTACGGAATCGTCTTCACCTCTGAAACCGCCAAGGAGACGGTTAAGAAGTAATGCGGGAGTTCGCATTGAAGAACCTATCCAACCGCCGAGGGCGGATCTCACGGAAACAACATCCGAGGAGTCTCCCGAGCATGCACCCGAGCCTACACCACCGCCGTCTCCACCTCGCCGATCTCGTGCCCGACGATCGTCCGCCCGACATCCCGGTGAAGCCTCGTCCTCTCAACCGCCTCGCTCTCCGCAAACGGTGTACAAGTGGTTGCCCTTTGTGAACCAAGCTCGAGTATGTGAACCGGTGCCGCAACCGCAATATTATGGAGGAATTAAGTGGTTGGAAGGAATACATGGTGAGTTGCCGAGCGAAGACCAAGATTCGGACTATGTGTCCGACGACCATAACGGCAATTATGAAGGAGATTTCAACTTGAGTGGACTTTCTCTAGTCGATTCCGACTCCACATCCGCCTTCCCGCAAGAAAACGAATATGGTAATCGCACCATCATTCACTTGGATACACCCGAAGCCGTAGCCGCACTCTCTCATTTTGAGATCGAGTATATGGATATGCGCTACATGGAGCGTGAAGGTAAAGATTTCCGGAGCGGCCGCTTACTTGACCGAGACTTCCTTCGCCGAACAGGTATTATCGCTCCTTTCTTTCGGTATTTTAAAAGAATTGGTTGGTCTTGGTTGTTGGAATCACATCATTACTTATGTTTTAAGGAGCTTGCTAGGGAATTCTTTAATACATTTCACTTTGAGCATGATACGGATTTGTATGTGCCTTGTATTGAGTTTCAGTTGTTTGGAAATACGTATAATTTGTCTTTGGCCGAGTGGAGTGCGCATTTAGGTATAACGAGTTTTGATCATTTCCTTGAGTTGAGATATGAGATGGGTTCGCATTGCTTGCCGAACAAGGATACGCAATATATAGGATCGATGGAAGCATGGAGGCTTCTAGCACCAAGCGACCCGGAGGACTTTCAATCCTCGGGTTCGTACGTGTGCTACATCGAGGATCCCGCTCTCCGCCTTTGTCATCAATACCTAGTCCACAACCTCACTGGTAAGAGTACGGCTTTTGATAAGGTAATGGCAAATGAGTTGTATTTCTTGTGGTGTATGCATGCCGGCCGACCAGTCAACCTTGCTTATTGGATTGCCAAGAATATGTTCATCATATCTAGTCACACCGCACGACACCTCACATTATGCCACTTACTTGCTACGTTCATTGAACGTAATTTTGTGATATATGATGCTCAGTTTTTAAGTCCAGTGCCCCCTCCCACTTCGTTTGATATGTCGTTGTTGAGACATTCTCGCTTAGTGTACGAACTGCCTAACCAGGACATTCAGTTCTATCCACCGGGACCTCGTGTCTCGAGTGCATCTTCGAGTGTAGGTGGAGATTCTGTGGAGCTGCTACGCACTGACTTAAACTCTTTGGGACGCCGTGTTGACCGCTTGCGCCGTACTGTGATGAGCCGACTGCCTCGCTTGCCCAAGCGAGGCGCCAAGTAACTTTTCTCCCCAATTTGTGTTTTTGTTTTTGTTTTCTGTTTTGAGTCTGTGTTTGTGAGTCTTTTGTGTCCTTACTCTTGAAAGGGTTCAAGTGTAAGGAGGGGTAGTTTATTTTCTTTTTGTCGTTTGTATGTTCTTACACTTGAAAGGGTTCAAGTGTAAGGAGGGTGTTTTTGTTTTTATTTTGTCGTGCCTTCTCTCTTTGTTTTGTCTTTTCTTCTTGCTCGAGGGCGCGCAAGTTTTAAGTGTAAGGAGGGGGGTTTATTTTGTGTCGAAGCATGCCAAATTTTTTGATTTTTTTGAAGCGCCGATTTCTATGTTCAAGCATGTCTTATTTGTGCTTTTGTGTTTCAATATTCTTGCTTGCAGACCTTGTGAAAATTAGATCTAGGCACATATGTGTATGTAATTTGGGATGAAGAAAAATAAACTTTGTTGGATCGAATTTTATTAAACCACTCACTTAAATTAGATTTGAGCCTAAAGTAGGACACTTCCTACTATTTCTTTTGAGAGTGTTTATCCGCAAAATTGCAATAAGTTTGAGTCATTTGTGATACATGATAGGAGGCACTAGGGATTTTTAGCCAAATGGCCGCGACAAAATTTTTCCGACCCTAAATTATCCCCTAGTGAGCCAAGTTGAGCCTTGACCGATTCTTTGATATGAGTTAGTAAAAATTTAGCCAATGCCTTTTTAAACTTTCTCTTGACCCATGTTATTGCGTGTCTTATAAACTTTCTTGTGCATGATAGATGTTGTTTAGAGGATTGTTACATATGTCCTCTACCTACCAAAGTAAGAGGTGCTGCAAAAAGATTTGTATAGGCCGAAAGTTGAATGTATAAGCTGCGAAAGAAGAAAGCAGATTTTAAGTGGCTCCGATTGCCCGCTTGAGACACGATCTGTACCCATAATGTGAAAAAAGAAGAAAAAAATTTATGCCACGAAAAATACATATGAAATATTCAGAAAAGAAAAAAAAAAAAAAAGATGTGGCAGAAAAAAAATATCTAAAAAAAAAAAGAAAAAATGGGTACATTACATAATTGTAGCATTTGTTCGAAATTGTTAAGTGGTGGGATGTTTTAAATTTTTGTATTGATTGCACAAGTAAATGAATTTGATCTGCATAACATTAAATTGTAATTTTTATGGAGCTTAGTACCCCTAGGACCCTTACCAACATCAATTTGTCTAAGTCCTAAGCCCCATTACAACCTAATGAGAAAGACCTCCTTGATATTGCTATTGTGACGATCTCTTATCGTAATTGCGTGGATTTATTTTCTTGAGTGGCTTGAACCGGACTTAGATTAGTTGAGTGATGAGCGAACCTTGAAGAGATCCACATTGTTTAGATTTTGACCAAGTTGATATATGTGTGTTTAGTTTCGAAATTTGCATCGTCTACTTGCTTGATGAGATCATATTTGCATGATTTGATTTGCTTGGCTAGTTAATTGGTGTTGAGAATTTTGGATTGATTGGTGCTGCTTCATGTCGTCGTTTTTCTTGTTTTTATTTGAGTCCGTGTGTTTGTTTCGTGTCTTTGTTTTTGTTTGTGTCTTTATGTCCTTGTTTGTCGTGTCTTTATTTTCCTTGAGTCTTTTATTTTTGTTTTGAGTCTTGGGGATTGGCCGAAATAACTAAGTACTTATCTTTTTCTCTCCTTATACTCGAGGGCGAGCATAAATCAAGTGTAAGGATATTTGATGAGTCGTTTTCGTACTTAGTGATTTCAGGCCGAAAAGTGCGTCAATTGGCTAACTGGTGCAGTCGCAGTGGCGTATAATGCAAGTTTTTGGCGCTGACGTGGCAGGATGACAAGGATATTAATTGGCGCGTTTTGGTGAAGAAAAGGCGCAGAAAAACGCGAGAAAGGAACGGTTATGAGAAGATGAAAGGATCAAGAAAATATCTTAAGGTGGTTAAGGAAAGATCTGGTTTCCTTATCTACCCAAATCTTTTCCTAATCAAGATCTAACCTACCTTGGAGAGGAAGAAAAGGAGGAGTATATAAGAGGATGATGAGGGACGAAAATTACACATGCGAGACAATTCTCTACACCATAGAACACGTCCCAAACATCCCGAGCTCACATTCCGGCCATTGCTCCCTTCCGAACCACCGCACGACCACCGCCGCACGATCGCCGCCGCCGAACCGCCCTAAGCCGACCGCCGAAGCCGGACAACCTTCCGAACCACGTGAACCGGATTTCCGTAGCTATTAGAAGAAGAAAAACACCTTTTAATTTCAGACTTATGTTCTTTAAATTCGTAGTTGAACTCTAGTTTTATTTCCGTTTTGAATTTAATCGTTTTCTAAGAACTTAATATTTTACATTCTAACCTCTTTGTTATTTCAATTCAAGATTTTAGTTAAATTTCGTAAGTTATTATTTTCTGCTAGTTCGTACCTTAATTAGTTTAAATTTCGTGCATGCTAAATTTAGGGTTATTCGTGTTCATGTTTACGTTCCGCAAACCGTCCCGGGTTGTCCGACCGAAGCGTCGGCATGAGTAGCTAAACTTTTTTAGGGTCCGGCGAGAATGTGAATGCACACGTGAACAGTACATGAGGCTTAGGTGCTCATAATTAATCAAAAGGGTTTCGGGATAATTCGAATTAATTAATCGGCTAGTAGTTTAGGCTTGATCACCCTAGGTTGCGCGATCGTAGCTAACTTAGTACTTCCATCGTTTCTCGTGGAACAAGGCTAGGTAAGTAGCGAAATTATTCGTAAGAGTAATTGGATTAAACCGATAGGAGACTATGAGATGCCCAACATACGAGTAGGCTCCTATACTAGGCTCCCTTAGTTCGATAAAGCTGTCTAGCTATTAAATCTATTGATTGCCCAACAACGTAGGTTGTAGCTAGGTTAGGGAAGTAGCCGTTTCTATGCCCAACATGGCGGTTACCGAATAAGTAAGTGGGAGTGAGGATCACGCAGTTTAAGTTACGGTGGTCTATAACTAGTAGATTCTTGAGATTAATTCATATTAAGTGCCGAGGATTGGAATTATGTGTGCATGAATATTCGCTTTGGACCCGCCTTCGATTGCCCGGTTAATACGGTTTAAATTCCGTTTTCTGTTTTTATTCTTGCTTTTAATTTTACAAGTTCTTAGTTTATAATAGGAAACCCAAAACTCGCGTGGTTGCTAACCAAAACCCCAGATAAGTAGAAAAAAAATAAAGTGTCTAGTCGTCCGTTCCCTGTGTTCGATACCTGTGAACTATACTGAAGTAATTCTCTGATTTTTGCAGGATTATTTGGTGCAATACAGCGATCACCAATCTCGTTAGAGCATGCCTTGGAGGCAAAGATGTCTCTCAAAGACGACAAGAAATCTGAATCATCCACATCATGTAGTGGAAATTATCGAGGCAGAGGTCGAGGTTTTCAAGGTAGAGGAGGACGTGTTCAAGGTTATCGAAGTGAGGGAGGACGTGCTCCAAATTATCAAAATAGGGGAGGACGTAGTAACTCAATTTACAGAGGAAGAGGACGAAATGCATATGGTCCATGAGGCATAGGATTTCCAAGAGGCGGTTATTCTGAGCCTTATTATCGAAAGGATTTCGATAAAGGAAATGTCAAATGCTATAATTGTCAAAAATTTGGACATTATAGCTATGAATGTCATGGACCAGCACTGAGACACATCAACGTGTTAATTTTGCTGAAGGCGAAGATAATCATGAGCGGGTAAATTTAACTTCACTATTTGTTCCTGAACATTTTGAAGGAGAGCTATGTAGCACATGGTATTTGGATAGTGTAGCTAGTGGCCATATGTGCGGAAACAAAGAGATTTTCGCTGAAATTAATGAGACAATTCATGGATATGTTACTTTTGGAGACTCCTCAAAAGTTGAAGTAAAAGGCAAAGGTAACATTTTACTTAAACTGAAGAATGGAAATTATGGTTTCATATATGACGTATATTACGTACCTGCTATGAAAACTAGTATTTTGAGTCTTGGTCAATTGTTGAAGAAAGGATTTGAGATTAGTATGAAAAATCTCTATGTTACTATCTATGATGTTCATGGTAATTGCATAGCACGTGCAAAGGTGTCCAACAATAATTTGTTTCCATTAGACATGAGACATGATGTGTTGAGATGTTTAAAAGCAATTGTGAAAGATGAATCTTGGTTGTGGCATTTACGTTTTGGACATCTTAATTTTGGTGGATTAAAGTTGTTGTCTACAAAGAATATGGTGAAAGGTCTTCCACCAATTGATCATCCTGATGAAGTATGTGAAGGATGTATATTTGCTAAGCATCATAGGTCAAATTTTTCTAAAGAAATCAAGTGGCGAGCATCACGTCCATTGGAGCTTGTGCACACTGATGTTTGTGGTCCTCTTAAGCCTGTGTCAACTGGAGGTAACCAATATTTTTTAACCTTTATCGATGATTTTTCAAGAAAAACGTGGATGTATTTTCTAAAAAGAAAATCAGAGGTATTTGAAATTTTTAAGGAGTTTAAAAATCTTGTTGAAAGGCAGAGTGGTAATCATATCAAGGTTTTGAGATCGGATCAAGGTGGAGAATTTACTTCGGAGTTATTCGAGAATTATTGTAAGGAGCATAGAATTATCCATCAGCTTACACCCCACAACTGAATGGAGTTGCAGAAAGAAAGAATCGGACTATTCTTGGTATGGCAAGGAGCATGGTTAAAGGAAAGGAATTGCCTCGAGAGTTTTGGGCTTAAGCTGTAGCAACAACTGTGTATTTGTTGAATAGGTGTCCCACCAAAAGTGTTCGTAATATGACACCTGAAGAAGCATGGAGCTCGCTCAAGCCCAGTGTAGCTCATCTAAGAGTTTTTGGGTGCATCGCGTACGCCAAAATTCCAGAAGCAAGAAGAATCAACTTGATGATAAAGGAGTAAAGTGTATCTTTATGGGTATGGTGATCGGACAATGGGTTATAAACTTTATAATCCACTGATGAAGAAAGTGATTTTCAGTCGTGATGTTATATTTGAAGAGGATCAAATGTGGAACTGGGAAGATGAGAAATCTAAGGATAAGTCTGGAGTTTTTCTTAATGAGCAAGAAACAACAGGAGACATTGAAGAATCACACTCACCACCATCACCGAGTTCAGATGAAATGCCTACTAGAAGAACACGCAGTTTGAGAGATATTGATGAATCTACCGTAGTAGATGATGAAACTGAGGAGGAAAATGTGAATCTTATGTGTTTCTATATGGATACTGAACCAGTTTCTTATGCAGAAGCGGTGCAAGAGGAAAAATGGAGTAAAGCAATGGATGAGGAGATTAATGCAATCAAGAAAAATAATACTTGGGAGTTGACTAATCTACCAGAAGGCCGGAAAGCAATTGATGTGAAATGGGTTCATAAAACCAAGAGAAATGCCAATGGAGAGGTGCAAAGGTACAAGGCAAGGTTGGTGGCGAAAGGATACAGACAGAAGGCTGGTATTGATTACAGTGAAGTATTTGCTCCTGTAGCTCGTCTAGAGACAATCAGATTGTTCATTTCACTTGCAGCTCAACACAAGTGGAGAATTTATCAGCTAGACGTAAAATCGGCATTTTTGAATGGTTTTCTTGAAGAAGAAATTTATGTTGAACAACCTGAAGGCTATGTGAAACGAGGAGTTGAAGATAAATCCTATAGATTGAGAAAAGCTCTTTACGGACTCAAGCAAGCACCATGCGCATGGAATGCCAGAATTAATGAATATTTTCTGAAAAAGGGATTTGAGAAGTGTCCGTACGAGCATGCATTTTACTTGAATAAAGACAATGCAGGTAACATGTTATTTGTTTGCTTATATGTTGATGATTTAATATTTACTGGAAACAATGAGGAGATGTTTCGTACATTCAAAAAGAGCATGATCAAGGAGTT
Source organism: Lavandula angustifolia (assembly GCA_028984105.1). NCBI lineage: Eukaryota > Viridiplantae > Streptophyta > Magnoliopsida > Lamiales > Lamiaceae > Lavandula > Lavandula angustifolia. The sequence goes on from CM054817.1 coordinate 27,820,217, forward strand.
TGAGATGACTGATATTGGTTTGATGGCACATTTCCTCGGAATTGAGGTAGTGCAAAGTGAAGATGGGATATTCATTTCGCAAAGCTCTTTTGCGAAACAAATTCAGGAGAAATTTAAAATGGACTCTTGTAATCCTGTTAATACTCCTGTAGAGATTGGACAGGAATTGAGAATGATGGCGAAGCTCAAGTGGATCCAACATATTTCAAAAGCCTAGTTGGGAGTCTAAGGTATCTAACGTGTACTAGGCCTGATATTCTTTATGGAGTTGGATTAATTAGTAGATATATGGAAACTCCTGCACAATCCCATTTGAATGCTGCAAAAAGGATTCTAAGGTATATTAAAGGCACTCTAAATGATGGAGTATTTTATTCTTCCAATCAAGAAGTTAAGCTCATTGGTTACTCAGATAGTGATTGGGGAAGAGACTTGGATGAAAGAAAAAGCACTACCGGCTACTGCTTTTATATTGGAGATGCTGTTTTTACTTGGTCGTCAAAGAAACAAGCCATAGTTACACTCTCGACATGCGAGGCTGAATATGTTGCAGCAAGTTCTACAGTATGTCATTCCATATGGCTAAGAAATTTGCTGAAGTTTCTTGGATTTGCGCAAGAGAATCCTACTGAAATTTATGTTGACAATAAGTTTACAATAGCACTCGCGAAGAATCCGGTGTTTCATGAAAGAAGCAAACATATTGATACACGTTATCATTTTATTCGAGAACATGTGACCAAAGGAGATGTTGAGCTGGTATATTGCAAAACAGATGATCAAGTAGCCGATATTTTCACGAAGTCTTTGAAGAATGATGTTTTTCGAAAATTAAGGATACTCTTCGGAATGAAGAAATTGCAGGATTGAGTTTAAGGGAGGAAATGTTAATATTAAACTCAATAAATAAAAGAGTCCACGTGTGCGTCTAGTTAGTCAGTCTACTATGTGATAATTATTAAATTACTTTATGATTAAGTTAAAGTTAGTCGGTCTAATATGTCAGTCTAATAGTTAGTCGGTTAGTATTATTATAAATAGGGAGTGTTGTTTAGTTTTGAGATAAGAGAAGAAGAAGAAGAAAAAGTGATAGAAAGAGAGAAAGAGTTCGAGAGAGAGTGAGAAATGGTTTGAAGAGAGAGAGAGTATAAGAGAAAGTGAAGAAATGTTTTGTAATAATCTTCTCCACTAAATAAAGTAAATTTTGATTTCTTTTGTGTTTGTTCTCTAAAACCTTCCGCTGCATCCAACAAGACATAGAGGGTATTTAAGTAATTCTAAAAATGATTAATTTTAGTTTATTTTTAAATGTGACGTTTGAAGCAAATTTAATTTCATTCATAAATACTCATGTTAAATATGATCTTATATAACCAGAAAATTCGAGTAGAGTGCTGCTCACATGTCGATGTAAAAATAAAGTAGAAGTCGTTGACTCTACTTTTAGCTTGGGTCATCTGAGTTCTGATGCGAGTTGGCAATTGTTCTTGAAGATGGTATTCACTAATGATCACAAATGCCCGAGACACTTGGAGAAAATAGGAAGAAAGATTGTGAAAATGTGCAATGGTTTGCCATTAGCAATCAAAGAGGTGGGAAGGAAATTGGCAATGAGAGAGCGTGGGAAGAGTTTCTCAAATCAATTGATTTCAGCGAAACCATTGCAGTACTGGAGTTGAGTTACCACAAATTGTCTCAAGAACTGAAGTCATGTTTCGTACTAGCGAGCTTCTTCAAAAAAGGTACAACTATCAGCGCAGAAAAGTTCATACATATTTGGATTGCTGCAGGAATGGCGATGCGAGCTAAAGTCGAAGGCTATGCAGAAATGGAGATGAATGCAAGAAAGTATTTGGATAAATTGTCTGATGAATATATGATTATAATGGTTTACTCGCCGATTAAGAAAGAACTAAAAAGCTTGTACCTTGATAGTTTTCATCACAAGATATCCATCACAAAAGCAGAGGAGGAAATATTTTTGCAAATCCTAGGGAATGAAGAACATTTTCGACAACCTTGCAAACCTCGTCATCGTGTTATATGTTGCAGCAGGGAGAAATTCAGTTATTCTACTAAACAAGAAAAGCATCTTATCTCTCTCTTCTTTCACGGAGGTGGAATCTTTGATGCTACTCCATCTTATTGGGAGAGTTTTGAACAGCTTAGGATTCTCGACTTTGAAGGTTTTGGCTTGAAACATTTATCAGAAAGAGTATGTGCATTGGGTAAGTTGCGATATTTGGGATTAAGAGACAACTACATACAAGAGCTACCACACACGTTGGGTTGCTTGAAAAACCTCGAGGTTTTGGATATAGCATTGAACTTTATGCTTGAAGTGCCAGATATAATATGGGAGATGGATAACCTTCATCATCTCTACTTATCTGATATTATATGTCGAACGCCGTTGAAGACAGACTCATTGAAGTATCTTCAAACATTGACTTATATCTCGGCTGACAATTGGGCTTATGAGGTCTCCAACTTGGAAAATATGACCAGTCTTCGCAAACTGGGCATAGAGGAATTGGATGAAAGCTCAAACGTGAGCAAGCTCTTCGCATCATTAGCTAAGTTGAAGAATCTCCAATGTCTTATCTTAAGAGGGTTTCGCTTCAGAAGCATGCCTCCATTGGACGATTTTAGTGTTCTTAAGAAAGTCTATCAAATCAAACTGGATGGACGTCTAACGAAGTTACCTAAATTCCATAGCGGAATCAGAAGCTTGACCTTGGTTAATAGTTGTCTTGATGTAGACCCCATGCCAGAGCTAGAAAAGATTTTTTTCTTATCCTACCTCAAATTGCAGAATGCATACACAGGTCAAGAAATGGTGTTCTCACGACAGGGTTCGAGGATTCATACCTTACGCATCGTAGAGTTGTGGCATCTGAGAAATTTAAGAGTTGAGAAAAGTTTTAGCAACTATTTATTCAGGAAGATAGAGATCTGCAATTTCCCATTTCTAAATAATATACCGAAAGAGACGATTGTTTTTGCTTCTAAGTGCTATTGGGAAGGATTGAAGATTGTCACAACCAGAAAGATTGGAAAAGCGATCCGGCAGTCGGAAATTACTTATAAAACACATGTGGATGTCCAGCCATAGTGGAGTGTGTGTGAGTATATGCATAGTTAAAGTTTGTTAATATATTTTATATATTTGCATTCTGCTTTTTGTTTACTTTGAAAACATTTTATGTCCGCATGCCACTTCGCAGCTTCGCAGCCACAAAGTTTAGTTACCACATTTATATACCCTTACGTGTACCACATTACAAGGTTCGGTGGGATGTGGTAAATATGGTCTACTTTTTTAATGAAAAATGTCACACAATGATTTACAAATGTGGTAAATAGTAATCGCTCTGGTTTGCATCATATATGGAACTAGCACCATTTCTTATTTCCGTTATAACGTACATTTTACAATATTTAACATAAATATAGATATCATCAATAAGTAATTAACTTTTTTTGGGAGTGTAAATAACTAAAGTCCAACTCATTTTTTTGTCACAATTTATAACTACTTTTAGTTGTAAATTTGGTCTTGCTATTGATGGAATTTCAAAAAGCAACAAACTTAAAATACATTGGAAGATAGAGATTTGCAATTGCCTATTTCCAAATAATATTATGAAAATCATAATGTAATTGTATATCATGAAAATCATAATGTAAATATTTTGACTTGGTAGCGCCCCCAAAACATAGTCGAAAGACGAATTAGGTCAATAATTCGAGTGTTTTTCCTACTTTCGTATCTTGTTAGTTTTCAACGTTTTGTTCTAAAGCTGTCAACTGACGGCCCCCCCAACAACCATTCTCCATTTGAAATCATCGAAATCAACCCCATCTGCGTTCAAAACGGCTTTTTTCAACCATTATCAGTATATCATATCTAACCCGGAATTCCTTCAAGCCTGGTTTCAGCTTCAACAAAGAGAAACAAAGCAATAAGAAAGGTATGGCGGAGTTTGTGATCTCGTCAGTGATAAGTCTTCTTGAGTTTTTGCTGGAAGAGAAGTCGGCCCCGTTGCAAGGCTCGGAGCACAAGTATTTGGTGGAAGAGAAGGCTGCCACACTGAAAGTCTCAGAGGAGCATCTACAAGGGCTAAAAATGGATCTCACTTTGATGCTGGAATTCCTTAGAGAGTCTACCGCCAGTCATTTGATATCTCAAGTGAGGGAGATGGCTAATGATGCCGGAGTCATCTTCAACACATTCTTCTTTACAAGGAGCGATGAGTCGGAGTCCATCCGCCTAAACAATTTTCTCATGGAGATTGAGTCCATCCGAAGTAGGTTTCAAGAAGTAAACCAGCTCAAACTTCAATCTCCGGTTGAAGTGGCGAAGACTGTGGGGCGGAAGCAGCACGAACTGGCTCCTAGCAGAGGTGATGAGGACGAGGAAGATGTGGTGGGATTGGAGAAACTTAAGGAAAGAGTAATTAGCAATCTATTTTAAGTCATGAAAGGCTTTTCTTGTTGTTGATGGTATGGGTGGTATTGGAAAGTATACTTTAAAATACATTTTTAAAGTGCAGTACATTTGTCAGTGTTCGCACGTTCACACGATAGTAGGTTGTTCACATTTGAACCTCCTCCATTAAATATATCTATAAATTGCAATAAGGAAGGACCATGTAATGTAAAAATAATATGGTCTACTAGATTGTATTAGAGTAATAATTTAAGAATAAGCACTTATTACGAAATTGAATTTTAATTAGATGAATATAAGGTATTATAACTTTATTTATATATCATATTTACTTTCATTTTATTATTTACTATCTAGGAACGATGAATTGTATTAATTTGTAAAGAAATAATGAATTTATACATTTAAGAAACAAGTACAATGATATGATATAGTTAACCTTCAATGTTAATGAATACTATAGATAATACAATTGTTTTGGAACCAAATATCCGCAATGAAACACTTTTGCGTCTGAATCTTCACAATTTTATGATGCGATTCGAAAAAATTACACCAAATATTTTTTATGCACTTAAAAAAATTAGAGATGAGATTCAGTTATATTTAAGTTTTAAGAAAAAATAGGTCACACTGGAATCATATTTCACAAAATTGTCTTAATGTTATTCGTAAGTTTAAATGATTATTAATTTATGATATTGACAAGACCATATATTTGCATAGGAATAACTGAAAATTATTATCTTATCGAATTTGATAATCTTTTACAATGTCCCAAATTAAGATCAGAGAAAAATATTATATTAGTGAATTATTAATTTAGCAAGTGATTAAATTATAGAGGTTCTATTATGTTTTATTACTACTCTTTTCATTTTTTACTTTCTTCATTTGGAAAAGACATATCGTGTGTTTATTTAAATTTTAGTGATTACAATTTGGTCTTGTAAACGTTGGAATTTCAAAACCAAACAAATTAAAATACATCAGAAAGACAAAAGAATTGGAAACTAATTTCAAACACTATTATTCTCATTTTGTTGTGGGAATCAAAGGAAAGTAAGACTTTGGTTTCTCCAACCGCCAAAAACCAACCGTCGTTCCTCTTTCCACCGCTTCGTGGCAACCGCCGGCGCACCGGCGGCCACAAACAACCATGTCACCGTTTAAACTCCTCGAAATCAACCTCATTTCCGCCGACGATCTCCCGCCGATTTCCAAATCGCTCCGCACATTCGCGGTGGCGTACCTCACCCCGGACCACAAACTCACCACCAAAGTCGACCACCGCGGAAATACAAATCCGTCATGGAACTACAGAATGCACTTCACCGTCGATCGAAAGTTCCTAAGGCAAGAATCCTCCGCCGTCACAATCGAGATCTACAATCTCGCCCTCCGCGATATCCTCATCGGCACCGCGCACCTCCGCCTCACCGCCCTCTCTCCGCCGCTGACCAGAAACAACCCCTACCGCCGCGTCTCTCTCCCTATTTTCCGCCCCTCGGATCATGTGAATGGAACGATAAATCTCGCAATTCAGCTATTAGATAACGCCGGCGACGGATTAAGCTCGATCGGCTCGGAGAGTTCCTCCGATTATAATCGAAGTCGAGAAAAAATGGAATCCACCATGGGAGAAGATCTCGCACCGAAGGATGACAGCGTTTGTTCGACGCCGGAGACCGTACACACAATTAGGCCGGAATCGGAGGCGGAAACGAGGACCGTTAGATCTAACGGCTCAGTTTACTCCCCAATTAGGGCTCTGCCGTCGGAGGTGGAAGCGGATATGAAAAGGGGGTTTTACGCGGCGGAGTACGGCAGCGAGATTTTCGAGAACTGGACGGAAGCAGGGGCGGCGACTCCGCCGATGAGTGAATTGACGATTGATAGTCGTCGGAGGGCGCCGGAGAAGAAGGGTAAGCTGTTCAGGATTTTCAGCAATGCGTATGGATTCGAATTCGGCTTCATTTGTGGGTCGAGTCAAATGAAGATGAAGAACAAGAAGAGGAATTTGAACAGATTGCATTCCCGGGCCTTGTCGGATGGGAATCTAGGAAAGTATCATGGATGAATTAATAATTAATTTATGGTGGCTAAAAAATGTATTCTTGGATAATAGTTTTGATCATTAGATTGAAATCTAGGTTTGAGATTTCTTTGTTTAGACTCTAGCCTTCAATTTTTGCTTTGTTTCTTGTTTTTTATTAGGGCTTTTGTTTCAAAATTGCAAGTATGATATCAAATTTATCCTTTCAACAATCAAATTCTCATCTAGTTCACATCCATGTATGAATGTAAGTGTTTTTAGTAGTAAAATATCATCTTCTAGTGCGATTTCTTGACAATATCGATCTTTTCATATTGAAATTTTAAAACCTTAACCGATTTGTATAAAGGTGATTTGTATAAAGCTTTAACGAGTTGGAATCTGAACTCATGACCCCAGCAATGGAGATGGGGAGCAACTAATTATGCACATGATTAAGGGTTAATAAAATCAACAATCTCATCCATAAACCGCCCGCCGATGAATGTTTATGAATTAAAATTAAAATTATTACAGAAACTGCAAAATTTTGTTATTGACAAAATTGTAATTTAAAATGATCCATTGTTTATATGGATTGTGGCTGATCGTGGTCGTGATCGAGGTCGAGTGGGAATAATATTATTCAGGAGGATAAATATAATATTTTTAAATGGCAATTTAAATTTTTAGAAAACTTGAATAATGTTATTGACTGACATAAACGATTGCTTTTTGTTAATTAATTTATGAAGAAAAAGAAAATCCAAAAATTGCAATAGTTTTGCAAGTCAAATAAAAGTAAATCGACTGAAAACTTCAATCATGTTTGCTCGTTAATCTCTATGGAATTATTTCACAATTTTTTTGGTCTAATTTATTTCAGGCTTAAACGTTGATAAGTGCAATGTTTCAAGTCATTACAGTTAAAACTCGATAAAGTAATAATTTTGGGACCGAGAAAAAATATTCATTTAACGAGGTTGTTACTTTATCGAACATTATTTTAGTACATTGACATATATCGAGACAGGAATAAATTATTATCTTAACGAAATTATTACTTTATCGAATATTACTTTATCTAGGTTTAATTGTATTACGAAATATTTAGAATCACATGAAAAAATCATTTTTTATGATTTACTATGTCAAATGATTATCAAACACGAATTTAAAGTCCGAACATTATTCATGGCCAAACAAATATTTCAAATAATTTCAACTTCAATAAATCTACGGTCAAAAAACATCGTCAACAACAACTTCCAACCACAAATATCCAACTAACAAACTACACAACAATATTCTACTTCCATCAAACTCAATCTCCTCATCCTCATCCATGCGTGCAAACCCTAATGGATCCCTCCAACTCCACCACCGCCGCCTCCGCCATCACCACCCAAGGCCCGCCACCCACCGCCTCCTCCGCCACCCCGGGCCCCGCCCAAGTTCTCGAGATCAGCATCATCTCCGCCCAAGACCTCACCCCTCTCTACAAATCCATGCGCACCTACGCGGTCACATGGATCAACCCGACCCAGAAGCTGACCACCCGAACCGACCACCACCACACGAACCCCACGTGGAACGATAAATTCACGTTCAACGTGGACATCCACGCCCTCTACGCGGTCAACGCGGCCCTCCACGTGGAGATCTACACGGTGTCGTGGTTCCGCCATGTCCTCGTGGGGTCGGTCAGAGTCCTGGTCAGCGACCTCCTCGCTCCGTCGCCTAGTCACCACACGAATAGCACGCGGTTCGTCGCGCTCCAAGTCCGTCGCCCTTCCGGTACGCCACAAGGCATTCTAAACTTAGGCGTCACCTTTCATGATCACAGCCTTCGGGCGATGTTCCGACAACAAAACGACAATTTCTCTTACGTGAGTCGGAAAACCGACAATCAAGACGATGGAGGAAACCAATTCAATAAAAAGATCCAGCTCTGGCGGCGGTCATCGAGCGAATCGGAGATCAATACCGATGACTTCCTGCTCAAAGCCGGATCCATTTGTAACAACGGGTCAATGCTCAACGGATCTATGTGCAACGGCTCAGAATTATGCTCCGACATCGGACCGTCGGCATCGATCGTCGCGGCGGAATTAGCGACGAAGATGCCGCATCCGCCGCCACATCATCATCAACCACCGCTGGTGAAACCTCCGGTGGCGAAAAATGCCAATTCCGATGATTCGAGCTCGATCGTGGAGGATCTGACGATGGAGGAAGCGATAGCAAAGGGCTACAGAACGAAAAGTGCCGCAGATAAGTGGCAGAAGGTGGTTTACGACTACGATCGGTCGGAGGTTTCCAACTCCGGCAGCGCTGTGCATTCGCGGCGGCACTCCGACGGTGGCTTGTTTTCGTGTTTCGTGTACGGAATGGAGTTCCGGATAGCGTGCGGAGCGGGCAACAGTCCAGCTCCGAGCGGCGGGAGTAAACACAGCACCAATAGCGCGGTTATTAGAAGGTCGAAAGAATCGAATTAGGGATGTGGTTTTTTCTGATTAAGTTGTTATTACTCTGCATTTTTTTCAGATATTTCTTGAAACTATTTAATGTTTAATATAGTATAGTAGAGTTTGTTAATCGTTGATTGGATTTATTTGAATTATGGGCTTTTAATTTTATTTTCTTATTATTTTTTTGGGTTGGTTGGGAGCTTCTAGCTTAAGATTTTAAATTTTATATTCTCGAATTTATTTTCTTGGCCAGCATAATTAGCTTGTATTTTTGCAAATTTCCTATCACACTTAAACTTCAATAAATAATGTTCGATAGAGTATTCATCTCATTGAAATAATAATTTCTTTAGATTTGATTTAGGTCAAAATAAAATATTATTCAATAAAATAATAATCTTTTTAATTGAATATTTTTTTCGATTCTATAATTATTATTTTAAAAATGTTTAACTATATAATGCCATAGATATACATATACATAGTGTTCATGAATTAAATATGGCAATATTATTGTATTGAATTGAACTATTTCTGTTGGAAATATTGGCTCAAATTATTGGGAAGTAAACAACTCAACATTGTAAATGGGCCGGTATAGCGGTATTGAATATTGATATAGATATTGTTGATGCAAGTTTGTTAGCCCGACTCTTTTAATAGTGAAATTTTGTGGATATAGTCTAATTATCGAACCACAATATTATTCTAATAGAGAATATTAATACATTAATTAACACATTAAATATAATACTCCCTTCGTCCCAATTATCGTGTTCAATAGTCCATTTCGGATTGTCCAAAATATATTGTTCAGTTTCCCTTTTTAGTAAATTATTTCACTTAAATTTTTTGTAGGACTTACAACTTTACATCACTCTACATACAACTAAGAATTCTCCTTAAAAACCGACCATATCCAAAGTGGACAAGATAATTGGGACGGATGGAGTACAATACATAATATATTATTGTATTAAAAAAAGTTGAGATCGAAAGTAGTTATTATTTAAACGGAGTTATTATTCTACTGAACATTACTTTATTTATGTTTGATTATATTGTATAAATTAAGATTAATATTCGTGTATAACATTGCCCCCAAGAATTATCAAATTAAATAGTTTTATACATTCATGAAATCGATGCTAAATTTACATATTCCAAGCATTAAAATCTGGAAAAACAAAGTCCAGAATTAATTAGGAACATCTAAACTGCTTCACAATCTTCCTAATCTCTAATAATTCGCAAAAATCACCACCTAATCACGAAGGATTATTAACTACTTAGATATTAATTATGACGTCATAATTAATGTATAGTCATAATTCAATATCTAATTATTAACAATGGCTATTCTTCTTCTCCCCCTTCTTCCCGCCGTTGCCGCAAACTATGTTGAACTCGCAGCCGCAGGCATTTCCGAAGCACGAAAACCTGCCGTCTCCGCCGTCCGCCGAGTGGCTGCGGCGGCTGCGACTCTTCAGCCCTTTTTTGCAGTTCCCCGCCTTCTCATACTCCTGATGCTTTTGCAACAGCCACTGCTCCATCTTTGATTGCTGATCCCCCACGCTCGACTCCGCCGCCTCCACCGTCCAATCCTCCAGGACGGAGCATCCGGGCGGCGGCGGCGGCCTCTGCTGCAACGGATACAGCCCGTGCGCAATCGCATTCGCCATCACCGACGGCGACGGTCCTATGTCGGAGTTGAGAGATCCATCCAGCATCGAATTCGTGTCCTTACCACCGCCTGTACGCCGATTAGTAAGCGATCCGGCGGGGAAATTGCAGATAGATCCGTTCTTCTTCCTCTTATTTTCCCCAAATCTCCTCGCTAGATTCGTCTGATCGCTCAGCGATCGAGTCAATTTCGCCGCGTTTTTCCCCTTCTTCCCGCCGTCGAGATCTCTGAATCCGACGGTGGATCCGGTGAGCACCGTGCAGAGCGGCATGCTCTTCATCGTGTTATCCATCAACGCCACCCCTAGGCTCAAAATCCCCTGCGGCCGGCCGGAGTGGCGGCGGACCTGCAGCGCCACCACTCTCTTCTCCTGACGCGCCGCCGGAGGAATTAAATCCCTAATCAACACGCTGACGGAGCCGATTAGCGTCGGCTTGAGCCAGCTGGCGGCGTAGATTTCAACAAAAACCGAAGCCGAATCCGAATCCGAATCCATCAAATGGTTCTCGACCCGGAAAACGAACTTCTGGTTCCAATTCGGGTTATTGCCGCCCTTTTTATCCATCTCGGTCCGAAGCTTGCAGTCCGGACCGATCCAAATTAGGGCGTAGGTTTTCATATTTTTCGAGAGATTTTTGGGCCCCGGTGGAGCCAGATCCTGAGCCGAGATGAGCCTCAGCTCGAGGAGTTGGAACGGGACTTTAGACATAATGCCGAATGTAGGTTCGACGACAACTACCCGATTATCGTCGTCCGGGGACGACGAATGGGGTAGGCGTAATGTCTCCCGATTAGATGTGGAGATGATGAGTAGAAATGGTGGGGGGAATGATGCAATTTGATGGATGGAGCTTAAAATGTGGAGATTGCTATTAACTTTTATCTACCATTTAGGAATAAGTGATGTTGTCAACCAATATTTTTACTATTCCATCTATTGTACTTTCCAAACATTAGATGTGACACAATTTGGCCCGCGGTTACTTAGAGGTGAATAGGTCTCCCAAAAATAACGTGATATATACATATATATATAAAAGTAAATTGACTTAAATAATCCCTATCTTTGCATATTTGGTTAAATTGTTTCCTAATCTTTTTATTTTTTTTAAGTGTTTGTCCCCGAACCATTAAAATTTGGCGAAATTGGTTTTTCCGTTAAATTTTTCGTCAGCCAACCGTTAGTCATCGATATTTTAAATAATTAATAAAATACTCGAAGGACGTTTTTCGGTATATTTTCAAGGATCAATTCCAGCAAAACTTTTCTTTTTCCGCCATCAAATCTCTCTTCTCTTCTCAAAAAATGCAAGTCAATTTGTTAAGCTTATTCCTAATAATCCTAAATGGAATGAAACTGATCTAGGGATCCCATAACATATTATGTATTTTGATATATCGAATGACCTCTTGAAGATGTAGAGATTATTATATAATTTTATCGAGGCTCCACCTGGTCTCGCACGAAATAAACTTATAATCATGAAATCGACATGATCATCATATTATAAAATTCTTTGAAAATATCATCTATTTGATTGATGAGTCAAGACACTTCACGATTTATATACTTTACAGTAGGAGAGAATAATCATATTTAGTGTGTGGATTTAGCCGGGAAATAATTATTTTATCCATATAAAATCGTAGTCTTCTATATAGCCGCTTATTATCGAACATAGCGAAATTTCTTTCTTGGTAGTGCCTCAGATGTAGTCTTACAAATTTAATTAGGTGAAAAAATTATTTACTTTTATTGCTTTTTCGTTATTGTTTTTCTTTGTATAATCGTATAATTCCCCAATACATTGCACTCTGTGTAATAGTACGTAAGTATACGACACAAGCTACATTAGGAAAGAGCAAAAGACTTAGATCTAAAAAAATCGAGATTTATCTTGTGTGCACATTGCCTTCTCTTGTTGTTACAACTTACAAGAAAATGGTAATAATTTCCATTTGCCTCTCGAATGAAAGAAGAAAAGTTTAAAGAATAGAACAACATGCAACCATATACTAACTCCACCTATGGCTGAATATCCCAAATATGTTTTGGAGTTTATGTGCGCTGGCGGATCAGTTTTGCGATCTTTATGGTTGTTACCATCCTCAACTCCTTGAACTTCCGCCCACCAAAACTAAATCTCTTCCGGTATATTATGTAGATGCGGGCAACTGCAAATATCTAATGAACTGGGAAGAAAGGTTACATTATCTACAAGTTTCAAATTTCTCAGATGCCACAATTCTATGATCATGGTTTCTAGGTGCCAGATCACCATTTCTTGACCGGTGTATGCATTCTTCAATTTGAGCGAGAATAAGTCGGACATCATCAGCTGCAGTTCTGGCACAGGTCCTCATCAAGACAACTATCCACTAAGATCAAGTGTTTAATATTTGGAGGGAATTTAGGTAGCCTAGTAAGGCGTCCATCCAATTTTAGTCGAGTGAGGCCGTGAAGATTACTTAGATCTTCCAATGGAGGCATGCTCCTGAAACGAAATCCTCTTAAGATAAGATAATCAAGATTCTTCAACTTAGCCAATGACGCAAAAAGCTTGCTCACATCACAGTTTTCATCCAATTCCTCTATACCCAGTTTGCAAAGACTAGTCATCTTTTCCAAATTAGAAAGCTCATACGTCAAATTATCAACTGATGTACAGTTGAACATTGATAAAATAATAACCTTGTGACTGAAAAAAATATTCATTTAACGAGGTTATTACTTTATTGAACATTATTTTAGTGCATTGACCATATCGTGACCGGAAGAAATTATTATCTTAGTGAAATTATTATTTTATCAAATATTACTTTATCGAGGTTTAACTGTATGTCAATGTTTGGAGATACTTCAACGAGTCTGTATTCAAAGGCGTCCGACATATAAATATTGGACATGTAGAGATGACGAAGGCTATCTATCTCCCATATCATGTCTGGTACTTCAATCATAAAGTTGAGTTCAATATCCAAAACCTCGAGGTTTTTTAAGTGACCCAATGTGTTGGGGAGTTCTTGTATGTAGTTGTCCCTGAATCCTAAATAGCGTAGTCTACGCAGTGCACACATTGTTTCGGATAAACTTTTCAAGCTAAACCCTTCAAAGTCTAGTATCCTAAGCTGCTCAAAACTCTCCCAATAGGATAGACTCGTATCAGAACTACCACCTCCGTCGAAGAAAAGAGAGAGAAGGTGTTTGTCTTGATTCCCAAAGTGGATTTCTCTCCTCTACAATAGATAGCACGATGACGAGGCTTTGAAGGTGTTGGACAATGTTCTTCATTGCCTAGGATCTCAAACCTATCTCCTCGTGTGCTTTTGCGATGCTTATCTTGTGAAGGAAACCATCCATGCAAATTCTTTTTAATGAATCCCCATCCAACACTATAATCATACGCTCACAAGACAAATCACGAATGTATTCTTTTGCTGTTGTACCAATTCCAATAAATTCACTTACTCCGGGTACTGCATTGAATCTATGTATTTAGGGTCTGGACATACGTTGAGATTTTCAAGAGCGGGCGAAGAACCGAAGCTTTCGGGTATATTTTCCCACAAGAGAGTTGCTTGAGACATCAAGAATTGAAAGGGTTGGCATTTGGGCTACTGCTCTTGGGATTTCACCGCTAAACACATTGCTTCTTAGATTCAAATTCACTAATTTTTCACAAGAATCAATGCTTTGTGCGATGAGGCCAGAAAAGGAGTTGTATGAACGATCAAGAACAGAGAGAGAAGGGCAATCTTGCAAATGATCTGGGATTTTCCCATCCATCTTGTTAGATGCAGCCATGAGTGTTTGAAGAGTAGGGATGGAGACGATACTCGAAGGCAAATCTGAATCGATCTGATTCCTCGACAAATCTATGAAAGTAAGTGAAGTGGAAAGACTAAAATCTTGTCGGATTTGACCACTAAGATTATAAGTAGCTAGCTCAAGCCTTTGAAGATTTGGGAACAAATCATTTATTTTTATTGCTTTTTCTTTATTGTTATAACTTCGTATAATCGTATAAATCCCCAATACTGCACATTGCCTTCTCTTGTTGTTGCAACTTAGTAACTTACAAGAAAATGGTAATAACTCCATTAGCCTCTTTTCCGAATGAAAGAAGAAAAGTTTAAAGAAATATAACAAAAAGCAAACAGATACTAACTCCACCTATGGCCGAATATCCAAATCTGTTTGGGAGTTGATGTGTGACTATCGGATCAATTTTGCGATCTTTCTGGTTGTTACCATCCATAACATGTACAACTTATGCCCACCAAAACTAGTAATCTCTTCCGGTATATTGTCTAGATACGGGCAATTGCAAGTATATAATCGATAGGGCAGCTTGTTTACGTTATCTCCAAGTTTCAAATTTCTCAGATGCCACAATTCTCTGATGCACATGGATTCTTTCCATATCACCATTTCTTGACCGGTGTATGCATTCTTCAGTACGAGCGAGCATAAGCCAGGTACCATCAGATGTAGTTCTGGCACGGGGTCCTCATCAAGACAGCTATTAACTAAGGTCAAGAAACGAATACTTTGAGGAATTTAGGTAACCTATTAAGGCGTCCATCCAGTTTGAGTGTAACGAGACCGCGAAGATTACTTAGATCGTCCAATGGAGGCATGCTCCAGAAACGAAACCCTCTTAAGATGAGACATTTAAGATTCTTCAATTTAGCCAATGATGCGAAAAGCTTGCTCACATCAGAGTTTTCATCCAATTCCTCTATGCCCAGTTTGCAAAGACTATACATCTTTTCCAAATTGGAGTGTTCATACGTCCAATTATCAACTGAGATGTACATCAATGTTTGAAGAAACTTCAACGAGCCTATCTTCAAAGGCGTCCGACATATAATATCAGACATGTAGAGATGACGGAGGCTATCCATCTCCCATATCATGTCCGGTACTTCAACCATAAAGTTGAGTGCAATATCCAGAACCTCGAGGTTTTTCAAGCGACCCAATGTGGTGGGGAGCACTTGTATGTAGTTATCCCTCAATCCTAAATATCGTAGTCTGCGCAATGCACTCACTGCTTCGGATAAACTTTTCAAGCCAAACCCTTCAAAGTCCAATATCCTAAGCTGCTCAAAACTCTCCCAGCAGAATAGACTCGTATCAAAACTACCACCTCCGTAGAAGAAAAGAGAGAGAAGTTGTTTGTCTTCATTCATAGAGTAATTCGGTTTCTCTCTTCTAAAATAGATAGCACGATGACGAGGTTTCGAATGTGATGGACAATGTTGTTCCTTCCCTAGGATCTCGAAACCTAATTCCTCTTGTGCTTTTGCAATACTTATCTTGTGAAGGAAACCATCAATGCGAAATCTTTTAAACTTTTCCCAAGCTGACATTATAATCATATTTTCACCATACAAACTACCAATGTACCTCTCTGCATCATCCTCCATTCTGCTAAATAAATCTACTCGTGTGACCATTCCTGCAGCATTCCAGATATGCATAAACTTTTGTTTGCTGATGGTTGAACCTTTTTTGAAAAAGCTCATGTGCAGGAAACATGACTTGGCTTCTGGAGACAATTTGTCGTAACTCAACTCCAATGATGTTATAGTTTCACTATAATCAAATTCTAGAAACTCTTCCCATTCACTTTCTGACAGTCCCTTTGTTGCCAACTGCCTCCCCACCTCTTTTATTGCTAATGGCAGACCGTTACAGTTCTTCACGATTTGTCTCCCTATTTCCACCAAGTGTCTCGGGCATTTGTTGTCACGAATGAATACCGTCTTTAAGAACAATTGCCAACTCGCATCAGAACTCAAATGGTCCATCTTCAAATTATAGTTGACAAATGAGTACCATCCGCTAGAGCGCCGGGTAACCAGCAGTCTACCCCAACTGCCTCCTATAAGAACAAAAACGTATTTAACATGGGAGTTCTAAATGAACCACAAATTTTGCTTTAAAAAAAGCTCCTCACTCTATTGAAAACAGATCAAGAGACTCAAATATCTGATATGCCACTCAATTTTCGTCGGCCAATACATCATCCTCAAACAAAATAAATGACCCCTTTTTACTCTAACTTCCTAGACTATACTAAACGTAAATATTGACTATTGACCATCGAAATGCATTAAAAAAAAAAAAAAAAAAATAAAAAAAAAAACCTTGAAAGTACTCCCTTCTTCCTATTATTAACCGGAGCGGCTTATATGTACCATTTTCGTATACCCTTGTGTGTACCACACCACAATGGTATTGACATGTGACATTTCTCATTAAATAAAGTGGGTCATATTTAACACATGTCAATACCCTTGTGGTGTGGTACACACAAGGGTATACGAAAGTGGTACACACAAACTTTTGTGATTATTAACGTCTCATATTCCTTCTTAGACTATCCCACTATTAATATCTCATTTTCTAAAATGACAATATTAACTTTATATTCAAAAATGAGGTGGGCCCTCATTACTCACAACCCACCCCACATTCTTATGAACTATCTCTCTCAAAAGTTTCTCTCTCATACGATTTTGCTCCGCTCCAAACTCAGAAAATTATAATTTTTTAACTTTTTGTAAACTTTAGAATATTTCTTTAATTACAACATGAAAAAATGAAAAAAAAAAAGAAAAAGAAAAAGAATCAATTGCTTCAATTGTGCCTTAATAAAAATTTGGATGAATTGTCATTTCTTCTCTAACCATTTTTCAAAAACTGTGTTAATTTCTTAATACAGTTAAAACTCATAAAATATATATATATAAATAAAGTTTTGTTAATCTTCGTATCCAAAAAAAATGAGACGTTAATAATGGGAAGGAGGGGTTATAAAAGGCATACTATTAGCAAAAAAATGGGGATACCTTCTCTAGAAAAAGCATCATAGACATGTTGAATGCAGTCATGATTCCACACGTCATCAAGAACTATGAAATGCCTCTTTCCCTGCAGGTGTTGGCGAAGCATCTGTTTTAGGCTTTCCACATCCATCTCCTCCATAACTTCATCCTCCTCTTCCCAAAGCTCTGCCACCTGTCGTATTAGTACCCTCAGAACCTCTTCCGGATCGAGCTCATTAGAAACAAACACCCATGCACGGCACTCAAATTGCTCAACCACAAGTTCGTGATTGTATAGTTGTCTTGCAAGAGTTGTCTTTCCAATCCCACCCATGCCGTCTATCATCAAACAGCGATACATTTCTTCCTCAAATAACTCAAATTGCTGTATCAGTTTTTCCACTTGTTTTTCCAATCCCACCACACAGGCGTCGTCCTCGTCACTAGGGGTGTAACGGTTCGATTCGGTTCGACTTTTTATGTATTTTAGGAACCGAACCAAATACATAGAAATGGTTCGGTTCGATTTGATGGATTTTTCAATATCGGAACCGAACCGAACCGAACCGAACTATTTATAAGCGGTTCGGTTCGGTTCGGTTCATCGGTTCACTTTTTTATTTATTTATTTATTTTTTAAATCTTAAATAATGCAAGAATAATAGTTTATAAGATGTCACTCATTCCGAACTCATAAGTATAGAGTTGTTACTCCTTTCTCTTCATTTGTATAGAACAAAATTGATCTAAACTTAAATCTAATATCTAAATCCAACAATATTCTCATATAAGAAAGATAAATATTAAATAAAAAAAATAAAAAAATAGGATATTAGTTCGGTTCGGTTCGAACCGTTCAAAAATTCTTAAAACTGCGAACCGAACCGAATGTAAACGGTTTCTAAAAAAATAAACCGAACCAAACCGCGAAACCGAACCGAACCACATTTTTCGATTTGGTTCGGTTCGGTCCGACCGGTTTCGCGGTTCAGAGCGGAACCACTTACACCCCTACTCGTCACCTTTGTAAGGAGCATTTCGTCGAACATCTTTCACCTCCTCCTCAACCGGAGATTGAAGGTTTACTTCCCGTAACCTACTCCGGATGGACTCGATTTCCCCGAGGAAACTGTTGAGGCGGACGGACTCCAACTCCTCGCTCTTTGTGAAGAAGAAAGTGTCGATGATGACTCTGGCGTCGTGAGCCATCTCCCTCACTTGAGATATCAAATGATGACGACCGGAAGACTCTCTGAGGAAATCGAGCATCGATTTGAGATCGATTATCAGCTCTTGTAGATGCTCCTCCGATCCTTTCAGGATAGCCGCCTTCTCAACCCACAAAATCCGGTAGTCCCAGCGTACATGTGGGACCACCTCCTCCTGCAGCAAAAACTCAAGCAGCCCGGGACCGATAGGTCCTGGGTTCAAATCCCACTTTGTGAAACCTGTCACCTATGGTTAGCCTAGGGTGGTTGAACTCTCCTGAGTGGTTTGCAGACTACTGCACAATGAGCGGGGTTTACCCAGTACGCACCGAAGGTAGCGGCTACGGGTAAAAAAAAAAAAAAAAAACTCGAGCAGCCTTATCGCCGATGAGATCACAAACTCAGCCATGTTTATCGGCGTTTCAATTCTTATTTTTTATTCTCTGCTCACGTTCTTCTGATCAACGACTTTCGAGAAACTAACACTATAAAATTTATGAATCAATCATCAAATCAAGAACAATCTAGAATCGAAAATGGATTAAAAAAACTCATGTGAGAAGAAGATTACAACTTTAAAAATAAGCCGTTTGAGATTACGCTTCTGAATTATAGATCGCTCGGAGAAGAATGGGGAACAACTGAACAATAAATAATAAATCAACTACAAGGAAAGTGGGGACATAACTCATAGATTAAAGCCAAATTTGATACAAGCATACAACAATAAACAAATCGACCTCCGATTTCTTGGTTTGGAGTCTATCCAAATGCAAAAATGAACAAACCTGGTAATTTGGAGGGACGGGACAATAGATTTCGAGAGCTTCAAGCAGTTTCAGGGTTTCAGCTCCAAATCGACCTCCGATTCTTGGTTGAATTTCGTATTTCTTGAATAATTGTAGGATTTGGATCTGAATCTTGACTTTTAGCGTTTCAGGAGTCAGAATGATGATGAAGGTCGAAGAGTCCCCGTTTGATTTTGAGGTCCAACAAATTTGGGGCCTCCAATTTGTCATTTTTCATAAGGCTCCGTTTAAAAAACACTTCACTATATTTGGTCCACAATCCACTTTTCTCATAGTATTTATTAACAAAGCCCATCTTGTATTTACTAGCCCAATTACTTTACAGATTTTACAAAAAAAAAAAAAAAAGAATGCACACTAGTTAGATACTAATTTTTTTTTTAATGACGAGGGTAATCGGCAGTCGCTACTGAAGTGCGCATTAGGTAAATCTCGCTCCTGTGCAATAGCCTACAAACCACAGAGGAGAGTTCAACCACCTTAGGCTAACCATAGATAACAAGGAACATATAGCTGTTCCAGGATACTAATTTTATTTTATTTTTATGCTTGAATTTTGTACAAGGCACTAGAAATACCAGGATCCATCCTATTTGGATTTTGACCTATTCTTGTATGATAAAAAAAACTTACAATTGTTATCTATGTAAACCATACTAGACTAAGATCTCGTTTGGGTAAACAGTTTAAATAAGTGTTTATGGCAGAAGTAATTAGGGGCCATTTGATTTGCACGGATTCTAGTCAGGGAAAGTATTTTGATTCCTAATTATTAAATTCCTGCGTTTGGTAGCATTAATAAAGTAATATAATTCCGAAAATTTAAAATCTCATGTTGATTTTAACAAAATTAAGGAAAGTAAAAAGAATCCTTAAACCAATGATTTTAGATAGATATTTACACATTCTTTTTCCATAGATAAACCTAAGTAATCTTAATCCATAAAGCGGGGATTTTAATATATATCACAGATCGAATCCTATTAAGAACAGAATGGACGTCTATTATCATCGCTCCCTAACACCGCTATAATCTATTTCTTCTTCATCATCTTTCGCCCTCGTCGTCTCTTATTCCGAGAGCATCCTCGTTGCCTCTTATTCCCGAGCATAATTTATCTATTATCTTTCTATTCCAGGTATTGTTCTAAATTTTTTCTAATTTTTGTGAGATTAGTTGATGTTTTTGCTGCTGGAGAACATGTTTGAGATTGTTCTGTCTTACTTTAATCAATGTTTTTGCTGATGGAGTTCAATTTCATAATAAATAATCTCCCATTAAATTTATTAAATTTAACTTAGTGCAAGAGTAGCCATTGATTCACACAATAGTCAATGACCAGTTTGGCAGTTTATATACTTGAAGGAGAACTCACACAGAACAGCCGCAGGATTATGTGAAATTTACTCTAAACATTACAAATATCATCTTGAAGTCTACTAAATTCTCAAATAAACATTTATGAAAAAAAGAAAGATGAAATTTCCAAATAACTGAAAAAAGGTTTAACGTTATACAAATCCTCTGTACAATTTCGTATAATTATATACTACTAATCAAATTTGATAAAAGAAGGAAAATGTTAGAAGAGAGAGTATACTAGAGCAGAAGGCGAGTAATGTGATCATCGTATCTTCTTTCTTCTCTCTGCTTCGTCTTGATCTCTACCGCACACCGTAATGCTCTTTCAATCTGGTACCCTCCTCCGAAGCTCACTTCTCTCTCTAGATGGCTGCAGTAACTGTCGTAAATAGAGATGGCAATGGATCTTGGACCCATTTTTTTGAATCTGGATCTTAAAAAATTGGACTCATTGGATCTGGATCGGATCTGGACTAATTTTAGAAATTACGGATCTGAATCTGGACTTTATGATCTGAGATCCGGATCCGGTCCAAATCCGCCAATTTTTATAATTAAAATATTATTTTATTATTATATCTAAAATATTATATTTATATTATTCTACTTAAAATATCACATTACATTATTTATTGAGCTTTAAATACTTAACTAGTAATCTAATAAATAGAAAAGAGAGAGGAGATTGAGTACCCACTGTTCACGAATTTGGAAGTTTTTTTAGAGAGAAGATCATAGTTTTATAGATGATTGTAATATTTTTATAATATCATGAGTAGTTTGATTTTTTTTAATGATAGTAATTCTCTTATAGATTATCGTGTTATCGTAGAATTAATTATCTTAGTTAAATTTTAATTGATTTAGAATTTTTTTAATTTTAGCTAAAAAACTTATGGATTCGGGTCTAGACCCGAGACCCTGTGAATCCAATGGATCTGGGTCTGGATCTCATTTTTTGAGATTCAATGGATCTGGACTGGATTTGGACCAAAGTAAAAAATCCCGGATCTGGATCTGGACCGAGGAGGATCCGGTCCAAATCCGGTCCATTGCCATCCCTAGTCGTAAACACTCACATTCACGTGCATCTTGAACTTCATGAAGAACAACTCAACCTCCAAATTGGTCATCTCGTCCGTCGTCAATCCCCCAACTCGCGCAAAGTACGAGTTTCTGTAATTCCTGCACAAATTCACGCCGACAAAAAATCATCACACAGTAATCTTTTTAATTGCAAACTATATCTTTTTTTTTAATCTTTTTAAGTTGCATTTTTTTTATTGTTGAATATGTTCTCATTTTACTAATTTGTAAAAATTAAGACTCTTAAATATTTAAAAAAAAATTAGAACCCGAACAATTTCCTTGTGTTTTCTAAACACAGGGCAAGTAATATATTTTCCGCAGAATCATATTCTCTATCAACTTTACTTTCCTGAATCATTTTCCGTAGAATCATATTCCCTAACAACTTTACTTTCCTGACAACCAAACGGGCCCTTATGGTAAAAGTGTTTGTCATGAGTTCGGGTATATTAATGTGTAAGCACTTAAATTGAGAAAAAAAAATTTACTTTAAAAATTGTTGCCATTGGGATTTGATATGCAGATCTATTTCCATAAGTTGTTTTCAATTATTTTCATATACTATTCATATCTGCTTATGAAAATAAATCGAAAACAACTTATTAAAAATAAGTTATTTTCATAAACTCTCCCAAACAAGCGCGCGTAAAAATATTTGTTTTTTTTATAATAAGCTAAAATAAGCTACTAATAAGTTCTCTCAAACGGGGCATAAGGGGGTGTTTGCAATAACTTAACTTATTTAGCTAACTTAATTTAAGGAAAAGTTAATTTTGAATGTTTGCAACAACTTCTCTACTTGAAAAAAGTTTAAACTATTCCAAACACCTTTAAATAATACTCCCTCCGTCCCACCGAACTTGTCCAGTATTCCTTTTCGGGCTGTCCCACTGAACTTGTCCAGTTTCTAAAAAGAAAGTTAGTCTCACACCTTTAACAACTCAAATCAACTCAAAAATATTTATTAATTAAATTGATCACACACCTCTACCTCACAAAACCAATTCTAAATTATTAATTAATGTATGGGTCACATACCTTTATCAATCTACACCAAATTTTCTAAATTACCGCGCCGAAAAGAAAGTGGACAAGCTCGGTGGGACGGAGGGAGTATTTTTAACTTGATATGAATAAAGAGAGTTCACTCATGCATTGAATGGTTTGATTATACCTTTCATTTTCTTTTGAAGAAACACTTGATCCCTAGCTAAAGTGTGTACGCCTGCTCATTATCAAACATAGTAAAAACTTGGCTTAGTAATGGTCTCAAACGTAGTCTTTTGAATTGAGTGAACAAGGCATGTCTTTTTATTATTTTTCTTCTTATAATTGTATAAATTCACTTTACAATAGTATGTAAGTACAAGGGGCACAAGTTGCATAGAGCACAAGATTTCGACCTAAAAGTATCATTGAGATTTATCCTATACATACATTGCTTGCTCTTGCTCTTACATTAAAAAGGTAAAAACAACTGATTCAAATTTACAATTATGGATAAAAGTTAATCAAACTTCAAACCATCCAAACAAACTAAGAAGTTTAAACTCTAACTACAATAGCCCTATAACCGGCGAATGTGCAAATATCAATTTCTCCTTATTCGCAGTATACCCCCAGCTCTGGCATATGCTCTTCCTCCTCGGCTTCGCCTCTCCGAGCATCGTTATTACGTCCCTCATCGACGGCCTCTCCTTGGGGAGCTTAGCTGTGCAGAGGAGTGCAATCTTGAGCACAAGAATCATCTCTTCTTGCACATACTGGCATTCCCCTGCTATGTCCGGATCCAAGGCTGTCTGTGCTTTGGCTTTGATGTTCATCTTTCGTCGAACCCATTCGACTATGTCTATCGACTCGCCGAATGAAGGGTCTAATGCCTTTCTTCCTGTTAGCAGCTCAAGAAGGACTACTCCATAGCTGTATATGTCACTCTTCTCGTCAACCTTCAGTGTGTATCCATATTCTGTAGGCGAAAAGACATATAATTAAACCTCGAGAAAGTAATAATCTCAATAATCTCGACTATATAATAATTTCTGCAAATCTCACTTGGGTCAATACAAAAGAAGTTTAAATCCTTAAAAGCCCAATAAAAGATGTAGAGTAATAACAGATTTAATTCAGAAATATGTATATTATTATTTTTTCTTCCCACCTAAACAAAAATAACCATCATCCTTAATTTTTTTTTATAGAACATACACAAATTTCGGAATAATTTTTTTTTATAGAACAAAAACAAATTTCGTGTCGTAGCAGCTTTCATCTTAAGATACTATTGCTTGAAAAGCCTTTTTGATGATACATTTAGACCAATAATACTATCATCATTTAATTCACAATCCTTCTCATCATCATTACTGATTGAATAATTTCTTTTTTCGTCAACGATTCAATAAGATTCAATAATGGAAAACAAATATAATGTCTTCTAAACATCCAAATCTTTTTTTATTAAAGATTAAACCAATCTTTGAATAACCATTTCAAATTGTGTGCATGAAACTAGGTTTTTAGAGATATTAAGTTTCACAAAACTATCGAGTTTTCCTAAATTCAATACTTTGACTTAATTTTTCTAATTAGCATATCTATAATGTATATACATTTGAAGAACCATTTCTAAATTAATAAATAATTTTGCTATTAAACATTACCTTATAGAGGTATAACTGTAATAGAGCTGTTCATGAGCAATAGCGAAGGCGAAAATATCGATCTTTTCAACGGAGATTCGGAGTAATACCTGGTGCAATGTAGCCATAGGATCCAGCCACGATAGAAACAGTTTCATTCTTTTGCAGCATTGTCCTTGCAAGGCCAAAATCAGCAATCCTTGCCTCAAAATCTTGGTCTAGCAAAATATTATTCGACTTCACATCTCGATGAATAACCGGAGGATGACAATCATGGTGAAGGTAAGCAAGGCCTTGTGCTACTCCGAGAGCAACATTATACCTCGACACCCAATCCACCAACACCCGCCCGCCCTGCTTCCCGTACAGCGCCTCGCCGAGGCTTCCGTTAGGCATGTATTCATACAGCATCATAACGTCGGCCTCGTTATGAAGATAGCCTAATAGCCTCACTATATTTCTATGCCTTAACTTCCCCAAGAGATTCACTTCTCCAAAGAGATCATCTCCACTTTCCAAATCTGATGCTTCCGATTTGTGCAGCTTCTTCACCGCTATGGCGGAGTACGGGCGTTGCGTCTCTGCCTTGTACACGGTTCCGGTCCCACCAACGCCGATTACGTTCGCCTCCTTTATCGAGGAGAGAATTTCTCCACTAGTGAAATTTAGCCTTTGGAATGCTACTAGCCTGTACGGCCACTCTGAGTTGCTCTTCTTGAACCAATCTGTGAAGGAATTGCTGCATAGATACCACTTTGAGTAGATTTGCCTTATAGTGAAAACTCCAACCCCTGCGGTTAAGATCACTGCAATTCCTACAATGAAGCCTATGATTATGTGTTTGGCATGGGCTTTGCTATGCTTAGGTGGAGGAGCGGTGGATAGTGAGCAAGGAGGGAGTATAGCTCCACATAGGCCAGCATTGCCTATTAGGTCATTTGGGTTGATGGTCATCAAGATTCCAGTGTTGGGAACCGGGCCCGCGAGTTTATTCCACGATACGTTGAGATTTTCGAGAGCGGGCGAGGAACCGAAGTTTTCGGGGATTTTCCCAACAAGGGAGTTGCTTGAGAGATCAAGAATTGAAAGGGTTGGCATTTGGGCTAATGCTCTTGGGATTTCACCACTAAACTCATTGCTTCTTAGATTCAAACTCACTAATTTCTCACAAGAAGCAATGCTTTGTGGAATTAGGCCGGAAAAGGAGTTGTATGAAAGATCAAGAACAGAGAGAGAAGGGCAATCTTGGAACTGATCTGGGATTTTCCCATCCATCTTATTTGATGCAGCCATGAATGTTTGGAGACTAGGGATGGAGAAAATACTCGAAGGCAAATCCGAATCGATCCAATTCCTCGACAAATCTATGAAGGAAAGAGAAGTGGAAAGGCTAAAATCTTGTGGGATTTCACCACTAAGATTGTTAGTGGCAAGCTCAAGCCTTTGAAGCTTTGGAAGTGCTCCGAAGCCTAACGGGATTGAACCCGAAAGGCGATTACTATGAACCCTAACGCGAACGAGAGACGAGCAATTCGACAAGCTTAATGGGATTGAGCCAGAGAAGGAATTGTTGAAGAGGATGAGTTTAGTTAAGTTACCTAATGAACACAAGCCAGAAGGAATCTCACCAGACAAGAAGTTTGATGAAACATCAAGCCATTGTAGTGGAGAGTTTTGCCCAAGATTTGGAGGCAAAGGGCCTATTAGTAAATTCCTCCAAAGCTCAAGAACTTCAAGCTTTCTCAACTCACCAATCTTTGGTGGAATTGGGCCACTAAGATTGTTACACATCAGATTCAGCAGCTTGAGATTGGACAATTCAGCAACCTCAGATGGAATCTCACCAGAAATAAGGTTGTCTGAAAGATCAAGAAACACTAAAGAAGTTAACCCCCCAATCTGAGGTGGGATTTTCCCTCCAAAATTATTCTGATACAAGTAAACAGTGTTCAGCATCTTAAGCAATCCCAACTCGGCTGGGATTTCACCACTCAAAGTCCCAACAGCCAAATCAAGATACTCCAAATTACTCAAATTACCAATCTCCTTCGGAATACCGCCTTCGAACAAATTATACCCGATAATAATCGTCTCAAGGGCCGACATTTCGCCTATCTCGGCCGGGATCTTTCCGGTAAGGTTATTACCGGAAAGTCCCAAAAACCTCAACTTCTTCATGTTCTTGAAAGATGAGGGAATTGAGCCTTCAAAGAAGCTCCCCCTAAAATCAAGAACCTCCAACGAAGAAGCATTGCCTAAATCGCCCGGGATTAGGCCTTCGAAGTTGTTGCTCGACGCGTTGAGGCTCTTCAAGTGAGCAAACCCTCCAAGCCCAGATGGGAATCTCCCAATAAAATCGTTCTGGCTCAGATCAATGCTTTTAATAAATGAGCTCAAATTGCCTAAGGATTTAGGCAGCTCGGATGAGAAGCCATTGTTGGATAAATTAATCTCAACAAGGCTTCTCAAATCTTGAACATGATCAGAAACGACGCCGCTTAGATTCATGCTGGATAAATCCAACTTCACTACAAAGCCTTCGGAGTTGCAGAGGAAGCCTCTCCATAGACAATGTTGTGAATTTGTTGAGTTTTTTCCCCACTCCTTCAACTGATCCAACGGATCGATCAAGCTCGATTTGATCGACAAAAGCGTCGAGAACTCATCGGCGGCATGAACGTAACTATACAAACCAATGGAACAGTAGAAGATCAAGAAAATTTGAACCCTCATTTTTTTTTCTTTTTTTCTTTCTCTATTTTGATTCAATTTTCTTGCAACATTTTAAGTTCTTGCACGATGTGTCTGATCATGGAGATGAAGAGGTGTGTATATGAGCAAAGGTGGATCAATGATTGGTTAATCAGTTAGTTATCACAATTATTGTGGGGCCCCTTCCTTCTCTGCATGTGTGTGGATTCACTCTAATGATTGATTAGTGATGGTGGATTAGTTTAATCCAGTTCGTGAGGTATCGGGATTCTAACCAGCTATTAATCTCGATGGTAATGACTGTAAGCGTTTGGTAGGGGTGTAAGTGGTTCCGCTCCAAACCGCGAAACCGATTTGATCGAACCGAACCAAACCAAAAAACGCGGTTCGGTTCGGTTTCGCGGTTTGGTTCGGTTTATTTTTTTAGAAACCGTTAACATTCGGTTCGGTTCGCGGTTTCAAAAAATTTTGAACGGTTCGAACCGAACCAATATCCTATTTTTTAATTTTTTATTTAATATTTGTCTTTCTTATATGAGAATATTGTTGGATTTAGATATTAGATTTAAGTTAAGATAAATTCTAATCTATACAAATGAAGAAAAAAGAGTAACAATTCTATACTTGTGAGTTCGGAATGAGTAACATCCTATAAACTATTATTCTTGCATTATTTAGGATTTAAAAAATAAATAAATAAATAAAAAGGTGAACCGAGGAACCGAACCGAACCAAACCATTTATAAGCGGTTCGGTTCGGTTCGGTTCCGATATTGAAAAACCTATCGAACCGAACCTAACCATTTCTGTGTGTTTGGTTCGGTTCCTAAAATACATAAAAAACCGAACCGAACAAAACCGTTACACCCCTAGCGTTTGGAGTGGAGTACGTTTGTTCCGACAATGAAACATGGGAGGAATGTGTTTAGGGGAAGTGACAGTGCTGCTAATTAGGGAGTTTAGTTTGTATTTTTGCTGTAAGTTAATGGGGATTAAGTATTTAAGTCAACTTAATGAGAATTTTATCATGTTAGTTACGTATAGTGTTGATTTGTTTGGATAACGAGGGTAACCCGCAGCCGCTAGATGTGGAATGTTGAGCTTTCTTTTGGTTGAGTGGAGTTTTGTGGAGCTGGCAATGCTATTATTCTCTCACTAGTCTCTCTCCCTCTCCTTCTCTCTCTTGCAGAATCATATATTTGATTTATTTCATTTTAATAATAGTGTAAAATTTCTATGCAATAATAATTTATAAATAAGAATACAGTTAAACCAGAAAAGAATATTTGTTTAGTGAAGTTATTACTTTATCGAACGTTATTTTAGTTTATTGATGAAGTCATGACAGAAAGAAATTATGATCTAAACGAAATTATGTTAGGGACGTGCATGGCGGTGGAACATGCATGGGAAAAGAGAGTGCATGGCGGCAGCGGTGGATGCTTCGTTTATTAATATTATTATTATTAGCATAGTTTATTTTATTATTTAAGTTTACTTAAGCCCATGTAACGGGCTGGCCGCGTGAGGCCTAATTCGCATGGGATTAGTATTTAATAGTCTAGTTCTAGTAGGAGAGGATTATCTAGGGTTTGATATTCTTGGATCTAGGAACGGCGCTCGATCGCTTGGCCGGAAGTCTAACTTCCGTGGGACTCACTTTTGAGTATTTTGTTTTATGCAATTTCGTTTATTAATCGTATTCGTCCTTACAATCTCTTTACTCTAACAATTTGGTCCGACCTACCGGATGACTAATACGCGACAACAGGCTATGGATTCGCGAATGGATGAGTTGGAGAAGGGATTGAAGGCTATGGATGTGCGATTAACAGGGGAGTTATCAACGATGAAAGACTCGATGACTTCGATTCGAGATCTGTTGAGGGACTTGCTGGCGGAGAAGAACAAATCGAACAAGGGTTCCGCCGGCGGATCACCCTCAAACCCTAATTTGGAGGACAATCAGTCGGCTGAAGGATCGATTTCTACCGATCCTGAGGCAGCAGCCAATTCGGCGATCTCTTCGTCCGGCACACCGCAAGTAAACTTACCCATGTTCGATGGGTCCGGCGCAGAGGGTTGGCTGACACGGGTGGAGCAGTATTTTCAATTACATGGCACGCCTGAGGCTAGTAAGTTGGATGTGGCACTTGTAGCGATGGAAGGAGATGCCCTACCTTGGTTTCAATGGGTACGGGCTACGAGCCCGACGATGGCCTGGTCGGGATTCAAGTTGGAGATGGTGCGAATGTTTAGTTCGAATCCATTAGCAAACCCGTTTGAGACGCTAGTTCAAACTAGGCAAACCCATTCGGTTGGCGACTATGTGACGACGTTTATTTCGCGAATGGTTCATGTGCCGGTCTTGGACGAGAAGTATTGTTTAGGGTTATTCCTTAATGGCTTGCGGGATGAGATTCGACTTAAGATTAGGTCACGGGATGCGATGACTCTTTCGGACACTATTCATCTTGCGAAGGAAATTGAGCAGGAAGTCACGATTCTGGGAGGGCTTGGTCATACGCGGTCCGGGGAAGTGCATCGAACGGGAATAGCGACTGTATCTAAGACCGCTGGACAAGTTGTACAAGCTTACCCTTCTTCGTCTTCGGCGCTGTCCACAGAAGCGGAGCCAGCTAAGGGTTGGGAGGTGCTATAGCACCCCCGAAAATATAGAAAATTTTATTTTAACACTGTTCTTAAGTTTGGCCGTGACCCAGCGGTAGTGTTGTGTGGCAATTTTGCAACAGGTTGTGGATTCGATTCTCATTTGTTACATTAATTTTCTTTATTTTTATTGAGGCCCATTACACACCCAATATCCAAAACCTTTTAAATGTTGGACAATTACACACCCAAATATCCAAAACCTTTTAAATATTGGCTCATAACTTACCCAAATTAAATAAAAACTACTCACTTCATTCCCAATTCTCACGACACACACTGCACACAATTAGCTTCTCACCCCACAAGCACAAGTTACACATATACGTTTTTCTGCACGTTTTTTTCTCACGTTTTTTTAGAAGGTTTTGGGAGGAATTACCGAAAAAGCTTTGTTTCATGTACTGCTGAAAAATTGTTTATCAACATGCAATCGAGGAAAGGAAAATTACAATACATATTCGGTTTTAAATCTTGTATTCGTTGTACAATATTTAAAAAAAAATCGGGGGCTCCGCCCCCGAACCCCCAAAAAGGTTTCGGCCCCGACTCTAAATCATGAATCCACCCTGCTTAGCACCCGTGAACTCAAAAACCTGGCTCCGCCACTAGCTGTCCAATACGGGATTTTCGGACGGGAATTCTAAGAGTGGATTCGTCAAAGACAACGCTAGAGCATCGACACCTTCGGTGGGTTCGACGGGAAGGACTAGTGATGCGGGAAAGGCCCGGCCGGTGCGGCAGATTACGCCAAGACTATCTAGCCAAGCGGGTTGCAGGAAAGTGCTTCTGCTGTGACGAGAAGTGGTCGGCTACCCACCGTTGCGCAGATAAAACCTTTCAGGTCCTTATTATATCAGACCCAGAGGAGGCGGATGAGATTATATTGGAGGGCGAGGGGAATGTTGTTGTGGATGGAAACGGGTGTTCGGATTTGGACCCAGAAGCTAATGCGATGATACTGACTCAGTTAGCCACTCAAAGATTTCAACCTTGAGGACAAGGTTGTTTGGAAGGGTGGAGGAGTTGTTAGGGACGTGCATGGCGGTGGAACATGCATGGGAAAAGAGAGTGCATGGCGGCAGCGGTGGATGCTTCGTTTATTAATATTATTATTATTAGCATAGTTTATTTTATTATTTAAGTTTACTTAAGCCCATGTAACGGGCTGGCCGCGTGAGGCCTAATTCGCATGGGATTAGTATTTAATAGTCT
The DNA here is from genome assembly GCA_028984105.1 of Lavandula angustifolia. Lineage (NCBI taxonomy): Eukaryota > Viridiplantae > Streptophyta > Magnoliopsida > Lamiales > Lamiaceae > Lavandula > Lavandula angustifolia. The sequence goes on from CM054817.1 coordinate 27,851,402, forward strand.
AGTTCTAGTAGGAGAGGATTATCTAGGGTTTGATATTCTTGGATCTAGGAACGGCGCTCGATCGCTTGGCCGGAAGTTAGTCTAACTTCCGTGGGACTCACTTTTGAGTATTTTGTTTTATGCAATTTCGTTTATTAATCGTATTCGTCCTTACAATCTCTTTACTCTAACAAATTATTACTTTATCAAACATTAATTATCGAAATTTAACTGTAACTAATAATTATAGATCTACATGTTTTATATATATATACATTTTTTTCACATTTACTTTATACATAATGATTAATAAATTTTATAGATCTACTCTATACACAATATACATGCATACATTTATTTATTTTTAAAAATCATGAATCTTATATATCTGATAAATACATGTTTTCAAAATATGTAAGAACTACAGACACATTCAAGTACAATATAATACTCAGTATTAGTTATTTTAAGAAGAAAAAAAAATTATATTCATAAATCTCTATTTAAGAATAAAGTTTATCAGAGTGATATTTTTTTCTAATTCCGAAATATTACCGATTAAAGGTTTCACTTTAGTGTGGAGACTTTATAATTAATTATAAATGATAGGCTATTTAAAAATAAAAAGACATGAATGATTAATGTGTGTGGCCAGAGCAATGATTCCAACAATATAAAGACTGTTATTACTTGGAAAAGAACATGCAGTCCATCTGTAACATTGAATCTTTGCATTATTTTTAAATTTAGAAAACAGTACAAAATTTAATTCATATATATATATATATATATATATATATATATATAGTAGATAATTATTAATAAATAAACAAACACTAAAAGTCGAAAAGGGCTGGACGCCATGTGAAGTGTAGGAATCTGAATCTGAAGCTGCACCTGCACCTTCTTCTCTAGGGAATGCATTTTAGCTATTTGTCCCTAAGGTGTAAAGGTTTGGTTCGGTTCGGTTCATTTATTTATGTATTTTATAAATCGAATCAAACACATAGAAATGATTCGGTTCGATTTCATGTATTTTTAAATATCGGAACCGAACCGAACCGCTTATAAATGGTTTGATACGGTTCGGTTCATCAGTTCACCTTTTTATTTTATTTTATTTTTTTTAATCCTAAATAATGCAAGAATAATAGTTTATAGGATGTCACTCGTTCCGAACTCATAAGTGTAGAGTTGTTACTCCTTTATCTTCTTGTATAGAATAGAATTGATCTTAACTTAAATTTAATATCTAAATCCAACAATATTCTCATATAAGAAATATAAATATTAAATTAAAAAATTAAAAAAATAGGATATTGGTTCGGTTCGAACAGTTCAAAAATTCTTGAAACTGCGAACAGAATCGATTGTAAACGGATCTTGAGAAAATAAACCTAACAAAACCACGAAGCCGAACCGAGCCACATTTTTCGATTTGATTCGATTCGATCCGATCGATTTTGCGGTTCGAAGCGGAACCACTTACACCCCTATTTGTCCCTCTTAGCCTAGTCATGTACGGTACGGTTATACATATAGCGACGGTAGATTGTCTCTATCACATTAAAAGAAAAAGTAAAATATTGTATCTTCAAAATAATTATAATCAACAATATTATTAATAATTATAATAACATATCTCAAGTTCAATATCTATGAATAATTTCTCATTTGTAGTATAAATATAGCTTGACATGATAATTTGTACTTATAAATGATTTAATAATTACCTAAATGAAATAAAAAGATAAACCTTTTTAATCATTATTTGGAAACTCTATGATAACATAGAATAAAAAAAATATTGGTAAAGAAGGATCTAATTATGAGTCTATATGAGGTGTCCACATGCTTAATTGTAACATAATGACCTCTTGTATTTCATCATTAGAGATTGATTTTATTACAAGATTTCAAGAGTGGTACCAAATATAAATAATAATCTTATCATTTTCTTTTGTTATTTAAATGGCTCGCTCCCATGCCTATTTAATTATCAAAATGCAACTTTTTGTTAGTATTTCCTTCCCTACAAAATTATACTCCCTCGTCCCACAATTCTTATTCCATGTCTTTTGGGTGCAGTATTTTATGAGAGTTCTTGGTTGTGAGTAGAGATGTGGGGCCCTCAAATAAAGTGTTTGTAACCGGTGTGCACCGATCGTCTCGTCCCTTCTGCCGGCGATGCGCTCCTTGTCTTAATTGGCCGGGTCGTGCCTCCGGTACTGTTATTTTGAAGAAATTAGTAATATTCTATTTTAGGAAATGGAACAAGAATTGTGGGATGGCCCGAAAAGGAAAGTGGAACAAGAATTGTGGGATGGAGGGATTACAAAACTAAATCGTTGTTTTGTAGTATATATATAACATAATATTAACACTTGATTGGATTTTCTTTTACTTCTTATTTTTCCTCTTTTTGTTTCTTTAGCAATAAACTGTAAAGTTGGCAGGCTTGGAATTAAAGAAAATTCAAGAAATGCAGGTAGGAGAGAGAGAATAATATATTCATGTTATGACTTGTGGGATGAGTAAGGCATGTAAAATCTTCAATTCAATGGTGTAAATATGTAATTCTACATGATGAAATGGAAAATTATCAAAATATATGTATAAAAAATTTGGGATTATACACGAATTGGACCCCTCTAAATCCGACCTTATTGTATAAAATCTCAATATACTTTTCTTCTTTACTTACTACAATTCTTAAATTTTTATTCAATGTTTTGATTATAAGAAAGATTCGCAACCACTATCCAATATTGAGCAATGGGCACTTGATAAGATATTTTAGATATAAATAATAACTTTAAAAAAAATGAAAACAATTATTTTTGATGTTTCGAAAGAGTTTTTATCAATTTAGAACACTATTAATGTGAGTTGAGGCCCAATGGATCAATTTGTTTATTTAATAGTTTTGGTAATGTGTTTTGGGCTGGTCTAAGCGATTACTCTTGTAATCAAATTGTATTGTATTGATCAACTGAATTGGGGATTTCCTATTCTGCTAATAACGTGTAATGTAGGGTAGATCCAAGATTCAAATTAAGAAATTATATAGTCCATCAAGAAGGATGAAATAGCAAATTTGGAATGCAGATCCGATTTTTTAGTCTCCAAATTATGAATGTTTGGTCAATTTTGTTCCTTATTTATTATTTTTAGTTAATTGATCTCCAGACTATAAAATTTTAGATGAAATAGTTCTTCCGTTGTATTTTTGGTTAATCAACGGTTAGTCAATAGTTTTTTAAGTTCATTTTCGGTATAATTTTATTGATGACTAAAACATTCAAATATCGAAAGATTGAAGATCAATTCGGGAAAGATTGAAGATCAATTCGGCCAGTTTTTTTTTACTTAAAAAGTCAAAGAATATTTTAACCATTTTTTTGTTTTTATTTTTTTAGTACCAAATACGTCAATTTTAAATAAATTAATGATTAATCAGCCAATTATAATATATTTGGGGATCATAATCATCAAATTTCATAGCTCTGTGAACAAATCTTTCAAACACGTTACTATGAGGGATTAAAACGTATGACGAAAAACCTTTTTAGAATGAAAACATGTTTTGAATGGAAATCTAGTATAGTAATAAAGGACCAAATTGATCGAAACTTCATAATTTTTGGACTAAAAAATCCAATTTACCAATTGAAAATGATCAAAAGAGTAAAATTCAAAATATATATATATAAAGAAAATTCAAATATGTTACTCCCTTCGTCCCATATGATACATCTTGTATTCTATTTCATGTTGTCCCACATAAATGTCTTGTCTCCTAATAAGAAAATAAATTTATCTCACAAAAAATTACTCCCTCCGTCCCACCCATCTTGACGCGTATTCCTTTTCGGGACGTCTCATTCATCTTGACGCGTTTCCAAAAAAGGAAATAATTTATTCTTCTACTTTTTCATTTTTTTCTCCTACTTTTTCATTTTTCTCTCCTACTTTTTCATTTCTCTCTCCTACTTTATCCCTCTATCATACTTTATCATCCATTTTCTTAATTCTCGTGCCGAAAAGAAATGCGTCAAGATGAGTGGGACGGAGGGAGTATTTTTTTTTTGTGGGCCCCACGCACACCACTCTCTTTCTTAACACAGAAAAGTCAAACACATAAATTATTGCGCCAAAAAGAACTAGACGTTTCATATGGGACTGAGGGAGCAGACAGTTTGAAATTCCACGCATCCCTAAATCCATATATGCTTCTATTTGCCGTTACTCGAAATATACACATACGAACTGAAGCCATCGAATTAGACGTGGCTAATTTCAAGTCGGCAGGCATAAAGCAATGAATAATGAGTAGGCAAAAATTTACAACGTGTCCAATTTTGATCAGTGGAATTGGTGTCAACGGCGCCAGCTAAAAAGGTCACTAATTTTTCCATAATTGTGAACTGCCATCTCAACTAATTCACCACTCTAATTAATTTAATTAAGTTACTAGTGACTCATTTTTAACCGATAATGACTCTTAAACAAATAGAAAATTCATATTCTGATCGACTATTTTAGATTCTCACCTTTCCGTGTTGGATTCTATTGTCCCTCCCACAAATAAAACTTATTAGCTATAAATATGAAATTATTTAAATAATCAGAAAATATTACTACTATTTGTGATTTCATTGTAGATTTTATGTGGGAGCGGACCAAATGTCCAATTTACCGGAGTATATAATTTGTATTATAGCTTGAATGGTGATGTGTCTCATTTAATAAAAATACATTTTAGTAGTATGAATTTGTTAATTTTGGAAAATTACCTATTTTAGGGAATTGGGATATAGGTGTAGGTTCAAATGTAAACAACATGTTATCGTGTGAAATGTAAACACTGCACGATAAGAGTTGTTTATACGGGAACCAATCTCTTGGGATATATATATATATTGCCATTTTATTCGTGAGTATAAATTGGACGTAAATAGAATGTAGAAAAAATTACAAATTTGAGACATAAATAACTAAATTAAAGTGAAGAAACTCAAAAAGTTATGCAATTAATTATGTGGTATTATTGTATGTGTCCACCATTGGTTGTCATCATGAGATCATGCCTTACCTAATTAATAAGAGTTATTAACGTGTAATATGATTCATATTTAAGAATTGAGAATGTCATTATCGGACTCTTTAATTAAACTTATGATCCATATTTTAATTTACAAAGTAATAATTCATCTTGTCTCATATATAAATAATAATTGCAATGTTATAGTAGTAAATAATGCACGAAAGGAATGTTGTGATATTGCTAATTTATTAAACCCTACTCTTAGCTACATATATATGTGACATATATAATGTCGGGAGGAGGTTCAAATGTGAACAGCTTGTTATCGTCTGAACGTGTGAACACTGCACTTTAAAGACAAATATACTGTACTTTAAAGGCAAAGATATTGCATTTTAAAGTGTAGTACTTAAAGTACAGTACACTTGTCTTAAAGTGCAGTATATTTACCTTGAAAGTGCAATACGTTTGTCTTTAAAGTGCAGCGTTCACACGTTCACACGATAAGGGTTGTTCACACGGGAACCACTCCCTATAATGTCGTTCTAAAATCTTGCTCAGAGTATCTTTGTAACTTTTTAAAATCTTGCTTTTCCCCCTCAAGATACTAGATTTGCACCCACGAAATTATCGATTTCACGGCTAACTCTAAATTCTGAAACCGCCACGTATGCATATATAGATATATACTTTTGTGTGTTGGTGTAATTGCTGGGGCCAAAACACCCTTTAGCTTTGCATGTGCAATGTTGGTTGAATATATGCTTTCTTATCCCTTAATAATTCTTTCTTCCAACCAAAAGCTACGTTCGAACAACTTCTGTCCTTCAATATATTACCTTTAATTAACCAAATAACTAAGAAACATAGATTTGTGCTAAGAACAACAATTAAATCATAAAAATTCATGAAACTAAAACTAAAGAAAAGCCAAACCACATCATTACAAGGAGAATCCCCAATGAAATTAATCTGTCAATAGAAAAGAAGAGAAAAAGATTGGATCTTTTGTTCTCCTACTCTTTGGCCAATCCCAACTAGCCATCAAAGAAGGAAAAGAGAAGAACACTTTAGGTTAAAATAAAAAGCCAAGAAACTGTAGATTGAAGCCAAGCATCAGACTTGCCTAGAAGTTGTGTCTTTCTCTCTCTTCAAGATCAAAACTCAACCCCTTGGAGTCAGTTGCTTCAAGTGTAACATGTTGCATATTTGCATATAATCCCTACACAAGAAATGTCCTTGAAATCGCCTCGATAGCTCGGTCTCAATCGTCGTCTCCGACATGTTTTCGACCTGAAAAGTCAAGGAGAGAGAGGGAGAGGGAGGGGGAAAGAGAGAGAGAGAGAGGTGGAAGTTTGGAAGGAGTGGATATTGATACTTATAATATGGGGGAATGATTTTGCTTAGTACATAGGGAAATAAACGAAGGTCGGCAGGCACAAAGAGGTTGGATAAGAAAATAATACTAATTAATAAATAATTTTTTTGTCCAAGAAAGTAATGGGCCTACAGCGTTAAACAAGATTATATGCAAGAAAAACCCCTTTTTGGAGCTAAAGAAGTAAGAAAGGGACTGTGTTGCAGATCGAATTGGGAGTCTGACCATGAAAACTTGTGGGTCAAACTCTAATTTAAAGAAATAATAAAAACAAAAAGAAAATGAATAATTAAATAAATAAATAAATGTTTTGGGCAAATCACTAGCTTAGAGAGAACAATCGAAGATAATGATGGGGCGGCTTCAATAGTTTTTTAATTATTCTATAATTCTCCGTTCAAGAAAACCAAGAGAATTTATAGGTTAAAAGATACTACTCCCTCCATCCCAAAATTTTGTCCGCTATTCTATTTTGGATTGTCCCAAAATTCTTGTCCACTTTCCTTTTTTAGTAAATTATTACACACAATTTTTTTGTGGGACCCACAACTTTATACCAATCTACACACAACTAACAACTCTCCTTAAAAACCGTGCAAAAAGCAAATTGGACAAGAATTTTGGGACGGAGGGAGTACTATAATAGGATTTATTGATAGGGACGGATTTAGAAATGTGGAAGAAGAGTGGACGAAATATGGAATTTTGCTAAAGAGTGGGCAAAATTTGGAAACATTAGGAGATGAAATAATAAAGGCAAAAACTTGTGTGCATCATGTTGCACGTGCAATATGATCCAATTATTCAATTTTGACCCATTTTGACCCGTATTTGACCCGTATTGACCCGTGTTTGACCCGCTGACATCAGCATGACATCATTAATTTTTTATTAATTTTTTTTTACTTTTTTTTTTTACTTGTTTTTTTTTTAACTTTTTTTTCCCTTTATTTTAAGGACGGACGTGTCACTCTTTGCATACGAAAATGTCAATCGTAACAAACAAAAGTATCAATCGCAACAAACAAATTTTTTTTTATTTTTTTTTCATTTTTATTCCCTTTATTTTAAGGACGGACGTGTCACTCTTTGCTTATGAAAGTGTCAATCGTAACAAACAAAAGTGTCAATCGTAACAAATAATTTTTTCTATTTTTTTCCAATTTTTTTGATAAGGAATGCGTGTCATTTGTAATGAATAAATGTGTCATTTGTTACTTATCCAAAGTATCAATCGTAACAAACAAAAGTGTCATTTGTATTTGAATAAAGTGTCATTTATATCATTTATTGAATATCAATTATTTTTTTTAAAAATGCGATTTGTTTCGAAAAAATGTCATTTGTTTATGAAAAAGGTGTCTCTTAAAGTGTCAATCACACTGAAGTAAATTGGCACTCAAAATTAAGGAACGTGTCACTTTCATCTACTAATCAATATGAAGCATAATAACCAGAAATATTACCTAAAGTGTCAATCGTAATAAACAAAAGTGTCAGTTGTCCCGAATGAAAGTGTCAATGTTTAGAACAAACGAACAAAAGTGTCATTGTTTAGAACAAACGACACTTTTGTATACAAAGAGTGACACTCTCATCCTTATAATAAAGGGGAAAAAAATGAAAAATATTTTTTGTATTTCAAAACGAAAAAATGAAAAAAGTATCGTGTCATTCTTTATATTTCCAAAAAGACGAAAAAAATGAAAAAAGCGAAAAAGACGAAAAAAAAGGCGAAAAAAGACGAAAAAGGCGAAAAAAAATGAAAAAGACGAAAAAAAACGAAAACAGGCGAAAAAGACGAAAAAAGTGAAAAAAATGAAAAAAGCCGAGAAACGAAAAAGGCGAAAAAAAAACGAAAAAGTCAAAAAAAAAACTAAAAAATGCGAAAAAGATGGAAAAAATGAAAAAAGACGAAAAAACAAAAAAGGTGAAAAAACAAAAAGACGAAAAAAAAGGAAAAAATGAAAAAATGAAAAAAAGACAAAAAAAATTAAAAAAACGAAAAAAGAAAAAAAAAGCAAAAAAAAATAAATACGAAAAAAAAAACTGGTCAACACATGAGTCAAAGCGGGTCAACGGGTCAAACATGGATCAAAATTGGGCAATTGGATTATGTTGCATATGCAACATGATGCACACTAGTCCATCTCAATAATAAATAAATAAATTTTAAAATTTACACATGATTGATAAATAGGGCCGGCCTTGAGGGTGGGCGAACCCAGATGACTGTACAGAACTCATAAATTTTTGGGGGTCAAAATTTTTAAATTTACCCAAATGTCGGTATGACTCAAACTTTAAGCCTCTTAAGAATTCATGTGTTATTTCCAGTAGACTAAAGCATTTTAGTTAGTTTTTTATACAAAACAATATAAATGTAAAATTTTAGAACCTCGATTCTTATATTGGGGAGCCCCATTTTTTATTTTCGCCCGAAGCCTTTTTTTCCTCAGAAACGGCCAAATCGATTAACGGATTTCCAAACGATTTTGAGACATCTGCATCCGCCCCTACATCCGCTTATGATTATTGGTTTGGTAATGTGATCTTATTGAGTTTGGATAAAAAAAGGTCGTTCAACTTCTATTATATTTTTCAGGTTACATAGTATGCTTTGTCAATATACTCAAGTTGATTATATTCAATTAATCACTTCTAAATATCTCGATTAATTATATACTTTTTTTCGACTAATTATATATTAGCAAGAAAAAGGGTATCCAACATAATTTAATTATTAAAGTCATTAACAACCATGATCCCACCAAAACATGATTAACTCTAAGCCATAATATAAAGGCATATTAATTATTTAATTTAAAGGGGTCGTGTGGGGATCACCGTCACTCCATATTTAATCCCGAATTCTCTTTTCAGAATACGAAAATTTACTATTTCGCTCAATAATTAAGATTCATAAGCCCATAATTACAAACTTCACCTAAGTTTTTAATCTTGGGTCCATGGCAATCAATACACCCCTTTTTTCATGAGAAAATGAAGATTAAAAGCACTGGATAAAACAAATAAGAAAAATAATTTGGATTTGGAGTTGCCTTTTTCTTGTTTTTGTCTTGTATTACAATCAAGAATGATTTGGGCAAGTGGGAAGGTATAAAAAATGCATATTTTCTTGTTTGTTTCAGGGAAGAACGTGGGAAAGCAACAATCCAACTATGAAAAAGATTTGACATGAACAACAAATGGTTGTTAAATGATAACCCAAACAAATGAACAATCATAGAAAGAGAAAATACAGAGAGTTTTGATGATGAAGAGAGAGAAAATGACAATCTCTTCAAACAAAACTGCAGCTTTGAGAATCCAAAATAATACTCCAATATACCGTTCAATGCAAAACTTGAAAAGCTCAAGGTACGAGATTGCTAAACATATGTCTCCACTTCATCCAATACACTACTCAATCCACTTACTACCTCATGCCTACACCAGGAGGTTTCAACCGAGGTCGATGAGGATAATAGCCCCGTATTCGGGATACGAACATATTAGGGAAAGATTTAAGCAAAACTCCAGCCAAAGAATTGCATTTACAGTTTAGAATTGGTACCTATAGTAAAAATGGAGGGGAGGAAGGAAGAGAGCTGATTGCTGAGCTGAAGACCCTGTAGTAAAAACAAAGGGAGCAACAAAGCTGATCTGTGGCCCACAACAAAAACAGCCACCAAGATTGTAAGTATAGTTTCATGTATAGACATCTCTCCAGAACATTTGAGAACAGTCGTGTAGGAGAGTAACGAACGGCTTCTACAACCCGAGAATGAAAGCGTGAATCTCTGTCCAGCTAGATACTGTATAAAGAACTCCGGAAAGACCCTTCCAACTAGACGGGTTTTCCTCGGTTACTAGTTTTTGTTTCTCGACCAGAGCTGGGAAGAGAGGAACGAATGAAACACCGAAATGGGATCCCACTCTTCTCAGGCTTGTGCTTGAACCTATCACAATTCCAACGTCTGCCTCAAGCAAGCAAAGAAGGTCACCTACTGAATCTCCGATGTATACCGTGAGGATCTTCTTATCCTTGGCGTAGTTCTGTAAGATATTGTTAAAAGCTTGGGCTTTGTCGATGGGAGACTCGACCTTCTTGACAATCTCACCCGTGGATAATGAATTATCATAGATAAGCTCGTTTGCATGTACGTTAACAGCATCTAAACCACCTGCATTACGTTTGATAGACGAAATTAGTACACAAAACACGTGGAATAAAAATTTAGACCACCCAGTCTTTTGCAAAGCCCAATCTGATATGAGAAATCAATTACAAGATAAACAACTTGATATACAAACATGTACACAAAAAACACGAGCTCTCGTAAATTAGATTCACATATGTTTAGCATTCATAAACTTAAGGTAAGTACGGATCTCTTCAGTTCTACAAATTCAGTTTAACCCCAGAAGAATGTGAGGAAATCTATGGCAATTATTCTGAGCTGTTTTATACCTAGATGTATATATATTCCATAATGTCATATACCCAATTAAATAACATAATCACTAAAGCCCAAAGTCATCTAACCCGATGTAACAGAAGCTCACCTGAGGAGAAAGCAGACCTGATAAGATCAGCACACCAACAATAGGATAGAATATTAATGTTTTTGTTCAAATTTTCATTCTTAACGGCAGTCTGGAAAAAATTGGTACAGCCATCTTGGAGAACGAGGCGTTCTCCAGCCCGTTTAATGTCATCAACATTGAGACCCTTCAGTACACCAGAGTCGATCACCCTCAAATTAGCTTTTTTCTCAAAATCTGAAAGACGTTCAAGTGCTGATCGCAACCCTTCATAATTCATTTTTTCTTCTGCAAAGAGCAATAATTCAAAAAACTTATCATCTTTATCCAAACCAATTTATATGTTAAGATGATTAACACAATAATAACCATAAGAGAGAACCATCACAAAACTCTAACCTTTGTCAGAAAGCAAGATGTTTTCAATGCACTGTTCATACTCTTCAGTGTATTGCTTGGAAAGTTCTCCCCAGGTACTTCTTAGATCAACTGAAGACATTCGAGAAAGATGATTTCCAGACTGATTTTGATCTGGTTTTGGCGCTCTTATAATTGCTATTTCTGCCAACATCGCTGATGAGTCCACAACAGTGCATGTCAAATCGAAATCTGAAAATAACATGAGGCAGTGTTCAGCTGGATTGTGCTCTTTTAATAGAGGAACTGCAGTATTTTGCGCAAGTGGCTGGGCTAGAAAGAACTCCATTCCAAGTTTCATAGCTTGAAGATAGAGCTTTTCAATAATATCGAGCTCTTCCCCAGTTAAAGAGACACTCAACTTTTCCAACAGGTCCTCATTTTGCAAGGCTGCAGTCTAAGAAAGGAAAAAAGAGGGGGGAGATTAATTAATTGCTACGATGTAAGATATGTGTTGCTTAGGCTGAACATCATGATCAAGAACCAAAGGGACAGCTGGTATTACTAACAAACCTGAAAAGCATCAGATGAATAATTGTCTATCCACTTTTGGTATGGATGGGTGCCTTCATTGGGATCAACAAGTGTCTGAAATTCCTTACCTAGAAAGGCATAAAGCCTCATACAAGGAGCCATGGCACCAATTGTGTAAGCTGCCAATTTTGTTTTCTCAAAAGGAGTAGCCAATTTACCGGGAGCTTTTACTCCATCAACCTTTCCCAAGGCTGTTGCCAACAAAAAGTCTGTATACTTAACGGTTGCAGCATTTGGAGTGATTTCTTTTGGCAAGTCAAAACCCCACTCCTGCACATTCCCAAGTTGCGAGTCATTAGAAAAATAGTACAGAAGGGATATTCATGGTGAACCTGATAATCAGAACCTACACAATGATGAAAAACACCTAATGGCAGAGTACAAAAATTGAAATAGGAATATTCACACTAATGAAAATGAGCATGAAGTGCGTGAAAACATTCCACAAGCTAGCACGTCTGTTTGTTTGGATAGAATCAGGTATTCCCACACAGTGCATGAAAACATTCCACAAGCTATTATGCCAGTTTGTTTGGATAGAATCTGGTATTTCCACACAGCAATGACTTGAGGCAAGACAGTTATGACCTAATGTTTCATAGATCAAGAGCTAATTACATCTCAATCTATTGTTGTCTATTGAATAATATAATTAGCTATTTACATGTCCTGCTGATCTGATTAGGAAATAGTGAACACTCTAGTAGGTCAAGAAACAAGACTCGTCTTCTTCTGGCCTACAAGGTCAACAAGCTAAATCTAACACATACCGAAATGGCACAAGAATACATCTTAATTTATAAGCTCTAAGTGCTTTATGCATTAAAACCCACAAAGTTTCAGAAGGACTATTTTACAAATAAAGATAAGACTAGTTAAAAGAACAACATTTCAACAAGCAACAAAAACATCAAATCAAAGATGTGCAGCTGCAAGTCTTATTACTCTTACTTGGCTAAATGAATCATGCAATTTGAGTTCTTCAAGAACACTTTTTCGCAGTTCACTAATCCCAACTTTTGCATCATCATCATCAGCACATTCCTCAGCCATTTCATACCTGATGCACAATTCTTCCACCAATATTAAAACCCCTTTGATGAAGCAGACACATGTGCTATGTAACTGGAAATACTTGTTGAATTTTTAAGTGCCAAATGTAAATTATATCACAGGTACTATGTAAAACTAAGAACAAGCATTACATGTTATAACAAGAATCAAACATTAATACTATTCAAAAAAAAAATCTAACGAATAAAAGAACAGGATAAAAGAAACCAGAGATCAACTAAAAAGAGTTGTTAGGATTACTAACGCTTTCGCGAACGCACGAAGGAAATATACGTCCTGTGCCATATAATCGCGAAAAGTTTCTAGTTTGAGATTTCCGGCAGCCAAAGAGATCACAAAAGGTGTATACAGAGCTTCAGTCCACTCCTTCCTGAACTTGATCCAAAACTTCTTCCCTAAGCCCTCTTCAAGCTCCGACCCCGGCAACTTCCCCGTCGCCGACGATGCCATCCGAAATTCGCTAAAATCACCAGTAATTGATGCTGATGTATAAGATCGGAGGCGTGGTACAGACGCCGGAATACGGCAAGGGCGAGAAGAAGTGGAAATGGGGTTTACAAAACTGAGCGACGGTCGCGATAGGGTTTTGATGGAATTTATAAGATTTTGCATCAAATTCAAAACAATTTTCCTTATTCTTGCGCAATTCACTAACTCCCGATGGAGTTGTGGTGGTTTATTGCTTCGGATGGTGACGTTAATGGCGGCGGCGCAGGCGGTAAGGAGCTGAAGAGAGAGAGAGAATGGAGCGGAGTTGCCAAATTTTCTCCAAATTTCAACTTTACTGGCTGCTGAATGAAAATTAGGCGGATGAAGGTGAGAGATAATGGGCTGTATTCGTCTGGCCTATTAGTAATAGAGCCCATCAATCTCAAATACTCAATTTTGTAAATTATACTCAATTGTCTAGTAGTATATCTCTTTCGAACAATTCTATTGAAGTTGTTCAGTTTTATTTTTTTATCAAATTAGAGAATAGTTCCCGTGTGAACCGTCCTTATCATGTGAACACTGCACTTTAAAGATAAATATGCTGCACTTTCAAGGTAAATATACTGCACTTTTATGCTATTGTATTTAAAGATAAATGTACTGCATTTTAAGTACTACACTTTAAAATGCAATATCTTTGCATTTAAAGTGCAGTACATTTATCTTTAATGTGCAGTGTTCACACGTTCACATGATAACAGGTTGTTCACATTTGAACCTCCTCCTATCAAATTATTAGAATTTTTTTGAGAAAACTATAACTATACACAACCTTACACATGTCAACTACTATTCTTAAAAATCAAGTCGAAAACAAATTGGATTATTTTAATAGGACGGGTACTGTGTTAGATTTTCGTGTTTATTTTCGGAGTCTTAATTTACTTTTTCTTCTTTATCTTTCTTTGATTGTATGCCCACAAATTAGAAATGGAGAAAATTTCAATTTTGTCATGTAATACAGTTTCTGTCGATGTTGTAAGGTAAATTGGCATAAAAAATCCTCAATCTTTGCATATTTTATTAAAATGGTCCCTACTCTTTTTTTTTTAGTTTTTTGGTTCCTAGATTATTAAAATTTGGCGGTATTAGTACTTCCGTTAACTTTTCCGTCGATCAACAGATAGTCAACGATTTTAAAATAAATAATAAAATATTCAAATGCATTTTTAAAATAGGTTTTTTCGAAAACCAATTCTGCCAAAACTTTTCTTCCTAATCTGTTCTGAATAATTTGGGTAATTGAGACAATAATCATTTTCACGGTTTCTCCAAATAAAATACTCAATAATTTATGAATTTGTAAGCGGCGGCGTGAGGATTTGGGAGATTGCTTTATGAAAAATAAATACAATCACATTACAAGACGAAAAACACTAATTTAGGGATTTGGCTACGACTCAGAGAGGATTTATTCTCTAAATAATATCCACTGTAATTTAGGGATTTGGCAGCGGTGGTGAGAGGATTTAGTAAAATCGAACTTTTTCGACAATTATCATATTAAAAATAAGAGAAGGACTAGTGTGCATCATGTTGCACATACAACATGATCCAATTTTCAATTTTGACCGGATTTGATCCGATTTTTCACTTAAAAAAAAAATTTCTTTCTCCCGTCTCCTCCCCTCCCCAATATCCCTTTTTCTCTCTCCTCTCTTTCTCTCTCTGCATCTCACCCCTCTCTCTCCACTCCCCTCTCTCTCTCTTTCTCACTCCCCTCTCTCTCTCCACAGTCCTCCCGATCTCTCCGCCTCCGCCTCCGATCTCCATCGCTCCTCTCTCTCTCCCCCTCTTTCACCGTCGTCTGCTCTCTCCCCTCTTTCATCGAGAATTCGAGCAGACACCCCCCACTATTTCTGTTTCGGTCTTCAGTCTTCAGTCCTCAATCAATTTCGTTAAAAATCAAACAATCATGTCGTCCGATGCTAAGAAGCGAAAAGCTGTGAAGAAAAGGAAGGAAACTCATCCCAACACCAATCGGGATCCATCCCATGCTCATACACAAGGTGGAAAATTTTAGTTATTTCGCGAAAAGTTGATTTTCTTGCTTTATTTTATCGAAGCCCATGTGCGGTGAATTATATATAGTTCCGTATCTTTTTTATCTTTATATTTGATTTTATATCAAATTTGAGTTTGTGGGTGTGCCTCAATTTGTATTTTCGGTTTGTTTTTAGACTTAATTTTGCGGTTCATTGTAGGCCATTATTGTTTGTTTATGTTAAATCATTAGCAATCCTTTTGCTTCTATTCAATTGTGTGTTTATAGGCATTTGAAAAATGGGTTTGTGACTGTTTAACTATTTATTGTTTCATTGGAATGTTTGAGATTTTGTATGAAGTGTTGGTGCAAATGATATGTGGAATTAGATTGGTTTACATATTGAATCTGATTGTGTTGGATGAATCCAAATATGTTATAGGGTGATGATGGACAGAGTGATGTTGGCGAGGTTAGTGGTTTCGTATGATAATTGTATTAAAGTGACACGTTCATTAATTATAATTGACACTTTATTTCACTGTGATTGACACTCTGAAATAAATGACACTTTTGTTCGTTGCAATTGATACATTATGAGAATGTGAGACTGTCCTTCGGGACAATTGACACTTTTATTTATTATGATTGACACGCTCAACAAGGAGAATTAACACTCTGCTCTCTTACTGTGAATTATGCCTTAACTAGACACTCTGCTCATTATTGACACGTTCTTTTGTCATGAGTGACACGTACAACAAATACAATTGACACTGTTGCTCTCTACTATGAATTATGGTTTAACCAAACACTCTTCTTATCATTGACACATTCTTTTGTCATGAGTGACACGCACAACAGTGACAATTGACACTCTACTCTCTATTATGAATTATGACCTAAACATACACTCTACTCATCATTGACACGTTCTTTTGTCATGATTGACACAAACAACGTAGACAATTGATACTTTTTTCATACACAATTGACACTTTTTTCTATACAAATCGCATTTTTTTCAAAAATAATTGATAGTCAATAAATGATACTTTATTCAAATACAAATGATATTTTTGTTTGTTATGATTGACACTTTAGATTAAAAATAAATGACACATTTATTCATTACAAATGACATGCCTTACTTACAAAAAAACCGAAAAAAAATAAAAAAATTTGTTTGTTACGATTGACACTTTTGTTTGTTACAATTGATACTTTCGTATGCAAAAAGTGACACGTCCGTCCTTAAAATAAATGGAAAAAAACGTTGAAAAAAAAAAAAAAAAAAAAAAAGAAAAAAAATAATTTAAAAAAAAAATTGTTTGTTGCGATTGACACTTTTGATTGTTACGATTGACACTTCCGTATGCAAAGAGTGACACGCCCATCCTTAAAATAGAGGAAAAAAAAGGTAAAATAAAAAATAAAAAAATTAAATTAAAAAAGGATTAATGATGTCATGCTGACATCAGCGGATCAACACGGGTCAACGGGTCAAATACGGGTCAAAGCGGGTCAAAATTGAGTAATTGAATCATGTTGCATGTACAACATGTTGCACACAATTTTTTGCCTAAAAATAAATACAATCACATTACAAGACCAAAAACAAATAGAGACCGCACCATGTTCCTATGGAGTCCGGATCTTCTATCCCATTTTTGGTGTCCCACTTGGTGGCCCACCAATCACGCGGTGCCACGCGTGCATTGGTGGGTCATGTTATTAGTAAAAAAAAATTTATTTACTTGTAACATGACCCACCAATGCACGCGTGGCACCACGTGATTGGTGGGCCACCGAATGGACACCAAAAATTGGGATAGAGGATCCTTAGGCGTTCCTATGAGATAGCATAGTGGTGAGGTGGGTGGTCCGGGACCGATAGATCATGAGTTCAAATCCTATTGGAAATGATATGTGTATGTCTGTCACCCTATCACATTAAGGATGATTTAATTCTATTGTTGTGAATCAAAATTAGCGGCTGCGGATTTCTCGTCATCAAAATAATAATAACAAAGACCGCACCATATAATCAAAATTGAAATTTTCATAGCTGAATCAGTTAACAGTTAGTTATGAACTAAACGAGCAAGTTAGTGGATAAGAGTTGCAGCTTAATACCTTTGAACCTCATGCTGTTTCCGTAGTACATTCACATCCAATTACACCAACACTTATGGAGGTTTCCTGAAATCTTTACTCCATTAGCCCATGCTCAATGGGATCTCAAGCAATTCATATTTTCTGCAGATTCCCAATTCCAAACTCTCATAATCACTTCCGCAGATTCTTAGATGATAACTGCACCAATTGCGAAACGCGTCGGTGGCGGTATTTTCCCGGTTGCCGGAGCAGCGGCTCGCGGTGGGACTGGGAAGGGAGCGCGAACCCCAATCGACGGTCTAGATTCAGAGACGCGTACGCGACGGACGAGGATGATGAGGATAATGAGTTTGGGTTCAGGAACGCCGCGAAGCAGAGGGTTTGGTGGTCTGATGAAGACGATGATGATGAAGATGATGGGTTTGGGATTCTCGAAGCTTCCATTGGATTCAGCTGGGTTTCTAAGGTAGCTGACATTGATATGCAGGCATTATAACTTTCATTCGTAATTCTACTGATTCTTGACAAATTTGCTACTCAATTGATGGTGATTTTGCTTAATTCATAACAAATTTGTGATATTTTGATGGTTAAATGGAAGATAGCAGCGATTCAAAGTAGCTAGTCCAACAAATTCATCATAATCGAAAAATGCTAACTCTGTTCTTGAAATTTCTTTATCTTGAGCTTAGCTTGAAGATGAATCTGATTTACACTTTATTCATAAACGAAGTTGAAGAAGTGGAGGAAACAAAAACCATAACAAGAATTATAACCCATTAGACTGATTGCTATTGCTTTTTGGTTGCTGTGTTCTGCATAGTATCTATTCTGTGTTCTATATTGATTACTGAATAATGGTTCCTATAGTTGTGTTGATTATTCTGTTTGCGTATTATGACAAAATGGAGTTAGCTATACGCAAATATTTCGAATTATATTGATTACGGAATAGTGGTTACATTGATTCCTTGGTTAGATTATTATGACAAAATGGAGAGAGCTATTCTGCAGATATTTCGAATGAGATTGATTGATAATGATGTTTTGTGCATAGCATCGTGTTTTCTGTTCTGTGTTGATTGCTGGATAATGGTGTTGTATACTTGTGTTGATTACTTTGTTGATCATATTATGACACAATGGAGTTAGCTATACTGCAGATATTTCAAGCCTTCGGATGGATGATTCCAGCAGTCGTCATCTCATTGTTGATGGGCACGGGCCCTAACTCAATCGTCATGGCATTGGCTCTTCCCCTTGCTCAGTCTGCATTTTCTTTAGCTGCTGACACGCTCTGGGGTAGAGCCGATGAAACCCCAAGACCAAAGTCCAAGCGTAAGAAGAGGCGTTCTTCTACTGGAGCAAGGAAGGCATCATCTGGTTATACAAGAGTGAGAAACGAAAAGGAATACCGAACTCAGATGAGAAGGGAAGCAGGGAATTACAAGTCATGGTCTGAGGGCAATAATAGGAACGGTTCGATTTTTGGGGGATGGGATGAGCTGGATGATCATGTGAGAGAGAACAAGGATACTGGAGCTGCACCGATGAAGGAGGACGAAGAAGAAGAAACGAGAACAACAGATGAGACATTGAAAATAAGTAGGAGAACAAAGGATACACCTCTGTTCTTGAGATTCTTGATTGCTATGTTCCCATTTCTGGGATTCTTCACCAAGCTATTCTGATCTCCTTGACCTTGCAAGCTTTCGATCATTAAGCTCGCTTGAGCTCTATACAAGTCTGGCTGAATGAGGCCGAGCCCGGTCAGGATCAAGAACAGACTGAGCATGGTGGATGCACACTACCCTTTTCATGGTTTAGCTTCTTTGGCTCCGACTTACAGAGATGAAGCATATTATGAAACTTGGTTCGGTGTTCGTCGGTTTTCGCGTCTTTCGACTCCATCAAGCAGATAATTGGTAATGTCTTTGCTATAGTTATCATTCTTGAATCATACTGTTTTTTTGGCTAGCTTCTTGAACTGTATTTTATAACTAGTTATAAGTTGATAGTGTGTGTATGTCTTCATTGAGATACATTATACTCCCTCTGTCCCGTTAATAACATTTAATAATATTGTGTATTTTTAATTGGACAATCTCAATAATAATGTCATATTTTCCAAAATAACATTAGAAGTCGAGACAACATTAATAACTGTGACCGAAAGTCAATATTAATAACCGTGACCAAAAAAAATACGGGCAATCATAACGGGCTATAACGGGACAGAGGGAATATTACTTTTTGAACTGTTAGTAACTATAAACTTCACAAACCATTATTCATAAATGCAAAGAAAATTACCCAATAATTTTTCATTACTCAAAAGTTGGAACTCAGAGTTTTCAGTGTCAAAAGGGCTGCCTACAAAATCACACACATAATTTTACAAACAGAAGCCAACTACATCTGCTGATAATGGGGGTGTGTATATATTAGTGCAAGACCTCAATAAATAGGATAGGGAGGATATAGCTTCAAAAAACCCTCCCCCTTCCAGCAGGCAGCGTTCGGCCTCGAGACACGAAAGATCGAAGACAAAATCCGAGCCGTTTCAGCAAATCTTTAATCAACCGCTTGCCTCGTCTTCACCGTCTTCACTATCGTCACTGTATCAACACAGACAGTTGAAACAATGTATATATAGTCAAGAAACCTTGAAGGAAGACTAATTCAAGAATATCACACATAAGGAATGGGAAAATTTGCATGTACAAGAAAGCTAAGATTTTTATGAGTTTCCCCATAAATTTATGGCAGATAACAATTGAGCACTTTGAGAGAGAGAGAGAGAGAGAGAGAGGGTGTATGTTCTCGTGTGAACAACTCTTATCATGCGAACGTGTGAACACTGCACTTTAAAGACAAACGTATTGCACTTTCAAGGTAAATATACTGCACTTTAATAATGCACTTTACATATTGCACTTAAAGACAAATGTAATGCACTTTAAAATGCAGTATCTTTGCCTTTAAAGTGCAGTACATTTGTCTTTAAAGTGCAATATTCACACGTTCACACGATAACAAGCTGTTCACATTTGAACCTCCTCATATATATATATCAACGGAAGCATCACTAAAACTGCTCAGTGAGAAGGAAATTCTCACCTGTGTTCGGAAAGCTTTGCTATCCTTCTAGCATCCAGGCCTGTAATATATTTTTGTGCGGCTTGAACATTTTCTGTGCCTGCAAGAAAATGGCGGAAAAAACTGGGGTTGGAAAAAATACGAGATGAATAAAAAGAACGTTTAGAAAACAACACGAGAATGAAAAATATGTACCCTTTGAGAGTTGGAAGCAATGCAGAGCACATCTTTCTGCAGCAACCCTAACAGGTGTAGACGCATCCTTTAAACATTCAGCAAGCGCGGGTCCGAATAAGGAAGTTTGAAGTAGGACACCCTGCGGATTAGCCTACAAGAGATTTTAGCATTGGAATCAGATGATCAACACAACATTTTGTTTAGATAATAAGTAATGGAATGCTGTTTTAGCGAAACGAAGTGAATGATATATATATACTTTGGCAACTTTCTTCAAAGAACTTAAGGCCCGTCGTCTCACTTCACTTGAATCATCTTGCAACGCCCACACTAGATAGTTCAATGACGCCAAATTTGCAGAAGGGTCATTCTTGCATTGATATAGTAGAAGTCTTCCGAAAGCTCGAACTGATGATTCACGAACAGGGAACTACAACGAGATCGAGGTATCAGAACCAATAAATCTCAAGTGAAGTAACAAAAGGGCATACCTTATCATCCTTCAACAAACTTTTCAGTCTGTCAACCATGCGAGTAAACAATGGAGAAGCAGAAACTATGGCAGCATTATATCTAAGCATGGATGATATGGCAAGAGCTGATCCATGCCTGGTAGTCCAAGTTGAAGAGGAGGCAGAATCTGCTACTTCCGAAAGTGTTTCAGAAATTTGAGCACCTTCCAAGTACTGTTTCAACCATCACCCATTAATGCCAAGAACTTCATACTTATGGAATTGAAAAGCAACATTAATGTTATTAGAGATGCATGAATTAGTAAGGGAACTTCTTTCATATTCATTAAGTGCGGGAAAAGTACCCAAAAATTCGCTGTACTGCACTTATTGTACCAAAAGATGCCGATAATACTGAAATTATCAGTAATATCGTAAATTTTGGTACTGTATAATACAGTACCGTGCTGTAAGACTTCAGTACGGTAACAGTAAGTATGCCAATAAGTACTGAAAATTTTGTATAATGGCAAGTCCAGTATACCATGAAAAATTGGTATAACGATGGATAATACGGCACAGGTACATGATATGTTCCATACCAGATTTTTGGTATGCCGAACCATCAGCAAGTATTAGTATGATATTTTTCATACTGCAAAATTTTGGTACAGAGTCTACATGGCAAAAAGAAAGCGACACACCCCTAGGTTCATATTTTATGAAGTTCCTCACCCATATGCATGAAAAGACAGGTCTATTTTAGATCCCTTGAGATGTATGAGCATACGACATTAACCCCACATTCCACATGCAGTATGGGTTTACAGATAATTCAAATGTTAACTCGAAACAGGGAAGGAAATCAAAACTTGAGGGGAGGTGGTAGTAACTGTAGACTTCTCATAAGTAAGAGAGTCACTCGAAAGATTATAGCTTCTCACCTGCAATAAAATTCCCAAGATACTAGCTGCGGAGCTTCGCATTTGATCATCATCACTGTATATCATCTCCATCAGCTGAGTGTGAAGACGAGTTATAACAGCACTACTTAAACTTTTTCCAGCATTCCTAATAACACCTTCCAAAGCTGTTAACATTGCCTCCTTGACTGCAGAATCTGACACCTGGTAACAATAATAAGCTATGTTAAATCTCAAGTGTCAAGGCCGTTGTGAAGAAAAAGAAGGAAAAGAATATTATCATGCCTGAAGACCAGACAAAAGATCACCAACTAATGGATCAATCCTTGTACTGAGAGCACTAAGCTTTCCGAGGGCAATTGCAGCACTTGAACGAACAGTCCTGCAGAAAAACTCACCATTGAGAACAACGTTGGAGCTGCTGAAACATACGTTGATTAAGTAACTATGATGAGCGAACCTTGTATTGTCTTGTAGGCACTTAACAAAAGTTGTTTGGAGCTGGGGAAGGAAAGGCTTTAGGGCCATCCCACCTTTTTGTATCATGATGCATAGAGTTGATAAAATCGCACTTTTTACTTGCCAAGGAAACCGGTCTCCTATTATGCGAATTAGTGGGCTACAAATAACATGTGCAAGGTATGATGATTAGAAAGTAGAACTATACATCCAACAATGTTAATAATGTTCAAGGATATAACGACAACTTCATTACATTCCTCGTGATAAGAGAACACAATTCAATTTCACAAAAGAATAAATACCAGAATCTATATCTCTCAACAAATAGGGTTCGGTTTTTCTGTAAAATTTTGACATTAGTCTAAAATGCAATATTGATTGCTTCAGGAAAACATAATAAAAGTTCATAAACTAAGCACTAACAAAAGATGTAGAGGACTAAATTGATGAAAGCATAACCTAACATACCCTGTGATTGGAATTACAAATTCTCGGAGGGCTTTTTCACTTGTGACTTCTATCAATTCACCAAGACCCAAAGCTGCTTGTTCTCTTAGTTCAGCTGATCCACTTATGAGACCCTGAAAAGCATAAAAGTTGCTCACCAGGCATTTAAGAGGACTAAATACTAATTGCTCATCAATAAGGATAAAAACCATTATGACTGCCCGATCGCCGTCAATAACTTAAAGCTAAAGCATTTCGATCCAAGTTCTAAAATTGTCTTTTCCATGCATGGGACCCCAAAAATGTGTGCCTTCAGTTCATCAGCTGTATACTATGCAGTCGTGACATATAATAATTCTACACATCAGCATTAATTATACTAGAAAGCATGGTCAGGCCGAAAACCTCTAACATATCGTGTCAGAAATGTGTTAGACAACTCCGATACGACACAAGATTCCCGTCACCGTGTCAGAAAAACGATATGCCACCGCCACCACCATTGTTATGTTTCTTTCTTCTAATTTTTTCTAAAATAATTGTTGTGGAGCTATATATTAATCTTACAAATGCATAATATATTATTTTCACGTTATTATTGATACATCATAGTTATTTTACTTATTTTAGTTACTGTTTGTTTTCATTTAATCATTATACATATGTATATATAACCGACGAGACATGTTCGAGGTTTTTCAGAAAATATTGTGTCCGTTCCGTGTCAACTGCAATCTAGTCATTTTTTCTTTCCTTTCTTTGGTACCCATAAATACGACGGCACACACAAAGGAATACAGACCATAGAGGATTGGTCAAGACCCTAAATACATAGATTCAATGCAGTACCTGGAGAAAGATGGGTAAAACGGGTTGAAGTGCCTTCGGGAGACAGAAACCTGGTATCAAAACTGGTCCTCCCTGTAAAGCATGAAATAAAGGATCACAAGTTAAATAGAACTAATCAATCAATAATATCAACCAATTCATTTGCAAACTGAAAAGAGGGAACATTAAACTTACTTTCTTTTTCCTGCGTTCTTTGTCCCTAGCTGTAGAGACTGCATCGCGAACCAGCTTCATATACGAAGGAAGAAACTCTTTAGGCACTGAGCCTACAACCCTCAACAATGCTTCCCAGGCAGCCTGTACGAAAAGTCATAAAGTAAATTAAATGCAAACTAACAATGAGGCAAGATAATATTTCCATTTGAGAATTACCGCAACTGTAGCAGAATCTGTATCACTAAGCAAAACTATCAAGGTAGACAGCAAGTTAGGTGCTTCATCAACCAGATACAATTTGCTATTTTGGAAGAAATATCCAATCAGATACGAAGAACTTCTTCTAATTGAGGCCTGGAAAAGTAAACCAATTTGTTACAATCTGTCTCTGAAAATTATATCACTTGCTATTCAGGGACCACGGTTGAGTTTAACAATATCAGGGCAACATGAAATATTGTCATGCCTGATTATCTGAAGTGCCTTTCAGAAGCTCTGAAATCAAAGAATCGATGCCTTCCTCATCGATTACCAAGACAACGGTTTCAGCAGTCCTTTTTGCAACCTTTTGGACATCCTAGAATATCACAAGAAAAGGAACCAAAATGTCAACAACCAACACTCAATTACATAGATCTACAAAGGACAAGATTGAGTACAACACCCTGTACATCAGTAAATATTTAGTTTGCTTATTTTAAACGGTTCACGGTATAAAGATAACAATTTTTTTCTTCATATAACATTCAAGTAATTGGTATTTACAATTTTTCAATGTTAAAATAAAAGCTATGAGCTGAGAATTCCTCTCTTTTTCAAATATTTGGACCTTAACCTTTTCTGTTTCGAGGGTGGGTGGGGGGACATACCTCATCACCATCACCTATTGCAGCAAGCAAAGGAGGCAATACGGTACCAAGATGAAAATCAAGACCAGGCCCTGCAACCTCCGCCAGAGCTCCCAAAGCATGTGCATTAAAAGCGCTGTAGGTGAACCAAACTATCTAAGCAAGGAATATAAAACTTATTTAAAATCACAAAGCAATCTGAAAATGTTTGCACGTACGATAGTGGATGATGAACAAGCTTAGGTAGTATATGAGGCAGCACCGCAGTGGTCCTGACACTAAAATCAACAAAAAAGCATTTGGTACAACAGCCATATAAGTAATAAAATAAACAAGAAGCCACATAAAATCTACACATACTTTAAGATTTGCTTTAGGCCATCTAGAGCAGTATCGGAGGTTTGTTCATCTTCCAGAGCATGAAGAAGTGTAGGAACTATTTCATCAATAGCCTGCAAGCCAGCACTCTACACACGACAAAACTGCTTTTTAACTACAATACTACCCATTAAAGCAGAGATAGTGTTCCCATAAGTATTTCAAAGGCATACCTTGTACAGGGTACTGAATGCAACACCTGCAGACTCACGAACCTCAGGCATGCTGTAACACAATAGAAGTTATCAGTATCAATGCACTACAACATGCACCAACATAGCGATAAGATGACGATAAATTAAAATGACCTGTCACAAAGAGCAGTCCGGATTGTCGGGATGAGCCCATCCAAGAAAGTCAGCAACTGGCTCTTACCAGCACATGCCATGACTTCGCTCAGACCAATACACACACCCTGCACCTCATGCCAGGTTAACATTCAAAGCGGAATGAAACGAAAAAAGAAGGGAAGGGCAATAAAAACAGCCTGAAGAAGTCAGTGTATAACCGCAAAAGAGTTTTTATTCAAACACCAAAGTTGATCACTTTGTTAATAAATATGGCATCAACTAAACAACAGTGCATCACATGTATAGATAACCAAAATAATTTACTTGGAAAGTAGAAAACAAAATGTGATCAAAAGGGAAGAAGGCCGCACTTGTCTTCTGCTAGGATTGTGGTCACTGAGACCTTCTGACAAAATAGGAATGATTAGGGGAAGCACTCTATCACCAAGCTTCCTGACAAGCTCACCCAATGATCGTCCAGCAACCTTAAGATTATGAGCAGATCAATTTGAATAATATGTTCATTATACTGCATGTCTTAGAAATGTCATTAAACGGCATATGATAAGGAACCTGTCGCCTCTCTGAGGATGATGAAGCTAGAGAAGTGATCAATGTGTTCATTAGAACTGGCATTATTTCCTTGAGTGTTTTTGGAGTATTTGCAACTATGGTTTTCCATACATGCAGTGCAGCCTAAGTAGAGAGCATACAATTACATATCAAATGGGGACAGGAAAACTTGGAGAGAAATTTGTTCAATGGAAGTCAAAATAGAGATGAAGAGTGGTACCTGGCGTACAACAATGCTGACATCCGTACGAACCATATACAGTGCAGCAAGAATTTCATTACGTTTTTCCTTTCCAAGTACTTCAATAATAGCCCGTCCATGAGCTTCAGTACTAGAACCTTCATCATCACTGCCACCTTCAAGAAGGGCTTTCCCAGAGGTGCCAGCAACCTAAGAAAGATGATAAAAATAACCTGGCCTGCATTCCAAGAGAGAAAGAAGATGCAAAGAGCTATGAGCGCATACCTTAAACAAAAGATCACCCAATAATTCCACAGAACTCTGCCGAATACGCCAACTGTCATTGAATATGCCATCCTCAACTGCGGGAAGGAGCAGGGGCAGAGACCTGGCAACATAAAAAAAAGCAATTTTGAAAACATTAACTCAATTAAAAAGAGCTAAATTAGAGAGAAATGCCTGCATATGGCTAAGAAGAATAATCGATGCTTCAACAATTCAATCTGGAAGAACAATAATTTCTGGCTATAGAAATGCCGGGAAAATTTATCCTCTTGCCAGATGACAGTGCATTTCCAGGCAGCTGTAGCACTCATCACAATTCCTAAAAGTTTTAGTTGTGCATACATGGAGCATTTTATAACTCAATTGACCAACGAATTAACCATTCTATCAACTGAACCTTTTCTTGGTTCACTTTCCAGACCTAAGTTCAGAAATGTACTTCATGCACTTCTTTCTGATGAACAATCATAAAAGGAAAACAACTAGGTGAACAAATGTGTTAGTCATGACTAGATTATGATGAATAAGAATTTGTAATCAATCTTAAAGCTTAAAAATTTTATGTGAATTCTAAAGCAGCATGACCATTCCGTTGATGCAGATATATGAAGAATCATCAATCATTAAGGAAAGAAATATAGTGATTAAAAGTGCATACGTAGTTGCATAATGCTCAACCAGGACATGCCCAGCACTGAGAGCTGCCTCTCGTACTGACTCATTCTCATCAGCAAGACCTGAGGGAAACAAACAACAATTATACTGATTATATCAAGGTGAACAGCATGACCAAGATACTATTAGATTATGCTCATGAAAAAAAAAATGAAAAAAAAAAGTTGAGAAAAGAAGATTTGATTTCTATGACGCATACCATCAAGAATAGCTGGTAGAACCTGTTGCAAGTACTTCTGGAACTGAACACCTAAAGATCTTGGTAGGTACTGCAAGAAGCATAGAAGCATGTCCGTCAAAATAACATGCCTTGAATGCATATGAAAGAAATACATATAGAAATTAGGAATGCCATTGCTATTGCCTTAAATACCTTGAACAAAGTCAAGTAACCATCTCGGACTGAAGCTTTTGGATGAGAACAATTCCGAATGATGTCAGGAAGTAAGCCCTCAAAGTACTCTGTCCCAAGTGCTGCCAATACCTATAGAACAACGAGATAGCATTTGGCATGATTATTCTCATCAAATGAAGAATCAACCAATATAAATGCAAAATGAAACAACACAGCCAAATTCCAAGTCTAGAAATCCCAGGCAAAAGTTGGCCTTCAAAGTTAATCTTCATTCACTTAATTTAGAACTATATCTAAAAGTCTAACTTCAATCAGACCACACCACCGTGCCAAAGTGTAAAACAGACAGTCAACAGTTAATATTTAAGAATCTTATAGAGCAGCTATACTGCCTTATTGAGTCCACAAAAACTAATCTTCCTTCCAACATATTCTTCTTCTCTCTTTCTGCAAATTACGTAAAATGCCAAGCATGCATTATGACAACCCATTGGTATAACCTATATTGTTGAGCATGGGTAATAACATTCTTTTACTTGATTATGCAGAACCCAATAAAACACTAAATTCCAAAGGCATCAGAAACCTCCCCTGCATGCCTTGAATGGAAAAGCACAAATACAAATGAAACAAGAAGAGAAAGATACAAGAGCAATTGAAGAGAAATCATAGTGATCTCGTTCAAGCAGCATTGAAGGAAATATTTTATACTAATAAAAAAATATAACAGACGAGAAAGATGCTAGAGCAAGTCATAGACTATTCTAACCTCACTCAGCCCTTGAGCAGCTCCTGAGCGCTCAACATTACTACCATCAGACTTCAGGGTATCTAATAACCATGGAACAAGGTCTGGGAAGTTATCTTCACCCATTCCTCTTATGAGAGAACCAAGGGCCCTCGCAGCAACTGCTCTAACTTCAGGGATAGGATCAAGCAGGACCTGTTACATAACAAGTCAGTAAGTTCTCATAGTCATAGTAACACTAATTTCCGGCATTAGACATTTCTCTACAGACAAAAGTACCTTTTTCACTTCGGGTAGCAGCAAGCCTATGTAAGGAATCATATCATTCGGCTCTGTAACTAAAGAACACATGTTTCCAGCAATTTGAGCAGCTTTCTTTTTTGTCTCCGCACTCCTTTCCCTGAGCCCTCTGTGGGCAATGGGCACCAATAGTGCAAGAGAAGGAGCATCTACAGTATTAATGAAGGTTGTCTGCAAAATCAGAAGCCATTAATACCCAATGTAGTCACAAAAATCAGGTAAATCCAACCATCAAAATGCACACATTTGATGCAGTTACCTGGAGAAGAATATCAAGAGAATACTTGGTATATTCATTAGGATCAGTGAGACCCATCAAAAGAGTTGGGACAAGAGCTGCTATTTCTGGATTTTTAATCACACTTCCAACCTAATTGAACAACTCATCAGAGTATGTACCAAAGCAATAATTGAGTCTTTTGAGTAATCTTCTATTACCTGCTGGAGAGCAGTTTGTGCAGCTGACTGGACTTTGGGGTGAGTATCTGTGAGAACCTGCATATAATCGAGAAAACTGCTAAAACACAAGAGCACATTTACTCTTTTCCAGAAAGAATCAGCCACAAAATAAAGAGACTTTTATGTAGTGAACAGACCTCAGTCAACTTTGGAACAATCTTCGGAAGACACTGAGAGAGTTGCTGTGGAGCACAGTAAGCCATAGCACCTAGTAGCTGTACACTACTTTGCTTTGTTCTCCAAGCTTTATCTTCAAGGCCCTAGCTCAAGAAGCACTATAGTCAGCACTCAACTATCTGCTATACAGCATTAAACTAATACCCAAATTTCACTCCACAAAAAGATTTAACTGAGAAGCACTGAACAGAGAAACAGGCGCAGTTGCAGGGAAACAGGCAGAACAAAGAATGAGAACCTCAGATTTCATTCACAGAGTTCAGTTTACAAGATATTACAATTTAAAGATATGAATCCAGAAACTAACACGCCATGGAAATATATCATAATTTCTATTTGCAAGTACATGCAAAAATACCTTTAAAAGGGACGGAAGAACAAGTTTGACTCCTTGAGCGCTAAGTTGAGACATCATTGCACGAGCTGCACCCTCAGCAGCATCTCGCACGGCGACAACTTGATCAGAGAACAACGCCAAGAGTAGGGGTAACATCAGAATCACATACCTGAAAGGGGAGAGGTGGTGAGGTTATCCATAAATTTATCAAAGAAATCATTAAACCAAATTTAGTAAAACAATATCTATTAACTTACGGTTCAAATAATCTCCCCAGCTTTTCACATAAACATTCAAAAGCAAGCAAAGCTCCCTCTCGGCTTTTAGCAGAATTTCTGCAATGAAGAACAAATAGCATATAAGAATTAAGAAGTGCAAAATTGATAACTACTGATGGCTTTACAGAAATGGGTATTTATTTGGTGTGGGTTGACATAAAACAACTAGCCAACACAAACTATAAAATAAATATGTTAGATCCATTGAGAAGAAATGATTTATTTCTTAAAAAAAAAAAAGGGGAAAATATGCTTTAACTGGAACTTTTACAGGCTGCTAGTTAATTTATCAAATATTCTACTGATGCCCAAGTCGCTCACGTTCCTGCCACACTGCATCTATAAAATCTGATAATGCAATTAACAATTCCCCAAACAGGTGGAGCATAAAACTCGGGAAACACCCTCATCAAACAAACCTGTCTGAAAGACCATTGCTTAAGGCTGTGATAACATTATACTTCTTCAGACATGAAATTCTAAATCCTTTGACCACCCCAGCAAGTCCAAAAGCTGCACCTCGGCGCTCACCATATTTGTCACTCTTCATCAGTTTAACAAGCAGCCTGGAAATAAGATCCCCTGCTTCTTCCTGAGGCCATATCACACCATAAGTTTGACCTTATTTGTGAAAAAAGGTAACGAAAAACATAGCTACAACAGCAGCCAAAAATCTGCACAAAATAACAGGGGGAAAAGGAACAAAAAAAAGACAAAAGACGCAAAGAGAGCAAAAAATCATGACTTCAGGTGAGCAGAAAATGGAAAGTAAGTGGTTGCTATAATACATGCACAAAGCTTCCTGGAAATTACTGTAATGAAATTAGTCAAAAACACTATAAATGCCAAGCAAGGAAAAGATTATAGAAAATCAAAATGTTAAAGCTAAGTTGCTAAGACAAACTAGAATTAATTTGAGAAGCAAAATATGTTACATACCGGCATACTGCATTTAGTTTCACTAAAACTCGCCAAATCATTATCACTTACATTAATTCCATAATACCATCTAGAATTTATCATACATCTTCTGTTTTAGATCTAATTTAACAAACGCAGTCAGGCTTACAAAATGTTTGATTTCCTTTTACTGTCTCTAACTAAACCAAAATAATGAACTTTTAATTCTCATTGACACTAAGGCAAGACCAGAATACTAACATTTCGCATAACATTTCAGTATTTCTTTTATGTGGTTGCATTAAATAATAGAAAGTATAGCTCCACATAATTTTCATCAATTTGGAACATAATATGCCAACTACAGTACAGTGTAGTATTCCTAGGAGTATACACATTGACCGAAAGAGTTACTACTGGAAATTACTCAAAAAGGGAGAATTTTTATTTTTGAATCATTTGCATGTGTTAGGAGTATTTTCCAACACAACTCTCCATGACAACCAGAAGGACTAATGCAAATAGCGGCTTGTTAATGACATGTGTATACAAAAGGAACAATTTATGGGTGTTTGCAAAGTAACAAATTTAAGGCTTTAAGCATAACTTATCTGGTTACAATACCTGCTTTGATTGCATTAATGGTGAAAGGCAGGAGGAGACCGCTCGTTGCACGGACTCAGAAGGAGTATCCAACACATCCAACAACTTCTCCACGACAACGTGAACTTTTGGATCATCCTGTAAATTAATTAAATGTTCAGGCTAGGTGTCCATTTCAAAATGGTAAGTTGTTGTATGGTATGTTTAAGACCTTTGACAAGTGTTTTGCTAAAGCTCCTGTAAAAATAACCACACCTTCACGGACCAAATCATACTTCTCCTCATCTGATGCCTGAAAAGAATTCCATGATCATGGAAACAGGAATTAAATTATGTTTAATTGATTAGAAATATCACTAGTCGTTCTGAAAATGCCTGTGAGGAACCAATAAATGCAGATGTTCTAAAATTCATAAAATTTATATAATAAAACCCACAAGCACATGAAGGAAAAATAGTAGGGGAGGAAATATCTAGGTGGAAAGAACCTTTTTGTTCAAGTAATTCTCAAAAATAGGAAACAACAAGGAAACATTGTCTCGTCCGTGTTTGTCAATAATCACAATGCCAGCATCAACCATTCTTCCGCGAACATCAGCATTAGGATCAGCCTGCATTCAAACGATCATCCAGCAAGCTCAATATCAGTGAGATTCAGGAAATGGAAGGGGAATGAATAGTAAAACCAAATAAATCGCACCCAACAAGACAAAACTAAGAAAGTCCCCCCTATATTCATACAAAATTCATATTATATTCAATCAGAGTGGGTTTTAAAATTGAAGTGCCTAGACAACACAAGGAATAACATCAGATAAAAGTTAACAAAGCTGTGCAAGTGGTGAAGTATGAGTACCAAAGCTCGTGATATCAGGAAAGTCATCACAACAGGAAGATCTTTGGTCCGAAGGACATCTGCCACACAAAGTAACGCCAGAGCAATCCCTTGTCTGCCGAGCCAGCCAGCGTCAAGGTTCTCCTCGCCAAACCCAGCATAACGGAGGTATAAAGCAAACAAGGTTGAGAGAGATTCCTGAGTTATTAACCATCAGACAGATTAAATACCATATCAAGTATTAGTTGGGGAAGATTAAAACACTAGGCTAGTGTGTCACCTGTATCGTATCAGGTTTTTCATCCAAAGCGGCACCAAGTGCCTCAGCTGAAGCAACTCTGACATTGTAGTTAACATGTGAAAGTGCATCGAAAAGTCCAGAGTAATCGGTACCAAATTCATGCCGGTAACAATCCCACACATCCTCAGCAACCTCTGCAACTGACTGGACAACATAAATCATAGGCGAGTCAAATTACTACCAAAATGCTTAAATGCTTTCAGGGCAAACATAAAATCTAGAAACAAAATCTTGTTCATTCGCCCTGTGATTGGTAATGCCCAAAAGAATTCAAACAAGGTGAAATAATTCAGTTTGAGATTACAATTCCAAAACAGAGAATTCATTGTCCACCAAAATATTGCATGAAACCATGATTATTCACATCCTTCATATGGAATCTACTCAAACCAAGTAACTAAAATATACTCCCTCCGTCCCACTGAAATAGTCCAGTTTCTTTTCGGCACGGTATTTAAGGAGAGTAATTGATGTGTGTAGAGTTGTGTAAAGTTGTGAGTTCCTAAAAATAAGTGTTTGTAATAATTTGTAAAAAAAAATGGACAACTTCAATGGAACAGCCCAAAAAGGTATACATGACTATTTCAATAGGACGGAGGGAGTACTCATTATTCCCTCGCATTTAGTTTCTTAACCATTTTTCAAACAGAGCCTAGAAATGGGAATATACTATTCCCAAACAAAACACTCACGTGGACTATAGGTAGATGGAAAAAGAACACTACTATCCTAGGTTGACTGTAAGTGGAAGACTGCAGCATTACACAAACATCACTCATAGACCACACACAAAATCAGACAAGTACAGCAAAACTAACAAATAGTCTAAGAAGTTTTGAGAAAACCAGCCATATTACCTTCTCCGTATCATGCAAAGCAAGCCATATGCTGGTAGCAACCTCGACATTCTGAGGAATTGAACAATTGGAAACGGCGGGAATGCACTTCACTGCATTTAAGCAGGCCAATCTAACATGAACATCTTTGGCATAGACACCAGACAAGGCCTATCCAAATAGCAAGCAAAGTTCAATGAGCACAATATAAGATAATAAATTGCCAACTGTAAACAACAAACGGATCCATACAGGTGCTACTTCATCAGGCTGTAGACCAAGACACAATTCATTCAATGCTGGGCCAACAGATGTTTGGTAAGCAGGAACAACACCTAGAACATGGTAGAGGACCTGAAAAAGGTGCACGGGTAACATGAGAATAAAAAATTAATAGGCAAAGTGTGTGAAGCTATAGTATTAAGGTCGTAACTGTTAACATTCTAATTCTCGGCAGTGGTAAAATAGGATCCATGTGCAAGAAAAGTATCTGGAGAACATCATCATGAAGACCCGTCTTCCTTGGAGAGAGCAGTATCCTTTCAATTACCTGCACATGAATGGCTAACACTATCAAAACTAGTAAAGGCAGCAAAATAAAGAGCCAGAGCCGGATAGATTATAATAATTTACCGGGAAAATAAATGTAAAAGAGTCGACTGGAAGAGGCCCAGATTTGCAGGAGATGGTTAACCCACTGACTAGACGTTCAAAAAGACCAAGTGATGCAGTTCCATCTTGCTCTCCTCCAATAGATGGAAAGAAGTCCAACAAAACACTAGTTTCTTCAGTAACATTAAGTCGTAAAGCAGTTGCAATCTCAAGAGACCAATTGCAGAGGGGATCAATAGTACATTTTGAAAGTTTCACTAAACTCTCAAAGGCAGCATCATCAACAATGGGCGACCGAAGGAAAGGACTGACGAACTTAACCTAAAAATAGGTATTGAAAAATATATTATAGCATTACCATCATAGATCTGAATCCATGTTAACGAACAAAGAACTATGCCGTCCACAAGAAATGAACAAAAAATACAAGATATTTAAATACAATGTCCACATGTCGTTGGAACTAGAAAAGGATGTCATGCTGCTTGGATGTGCATCTCAATCAAATACTTGTTGAAGCATTTAAAGTACAAGAAAAGTTATAAGGAGACGCTTCTAAACGAAATAGAATACCCTTTGCTCCCTGACACAATATGCTGAGAATTTCTTGAAATACAATTTTTTCTGGAAAAATGCCACAATCAAAAGAGTATCTTCGTGATGAAACTACTGAAGAAAAAAGCACAAACTGATAATCCTTATGAATAGTTATGTATAACTAGATCATCTAAAGTTAATAGAGTGAGAATTAGCGTACATTCTGATAAGCGAATGTTAATAAAGAGTTGGGTACTAACCGAAGTTGGAAGCTGACTATGAGTAAATATAGGATTAGCAATCGCCATTTCTCCCAAAGCTTTGAGCATCAAAGAAATGTTATGTTGAATTAACATGACCTTTTCACGAATGCGACTCTCTTCGTTAAGCTGCAATTCACGGGCTTCTTCTTTTGCAGTTTTTGTCTTCTCTAGAAACACGAAAAGAAAAGAACAAAGACAAATATAAGCCAAGTAAAATATGAGTGAGATCCCTTAGTGTGACAAAAATAACTTGCCAGGTTTTTTCAATGATTTTGAAGCATCTTTTTTGCCAGACACAGCAACATCTTTATTGGTGACATCTCGCCTTGTAGAGTGATTCGAATTAACACCCGAGTGATTAGAGCTAACTTGATCCTGAAACCATGCATGTCTCTGCTAAATACCATTAAAGCATCCCTACTTCTAACTAAATTATTTGCATATAATTACCGAGGTTTCATCATTATCATAAGCTCGGAAACGTCCTTTTGCTTGCTTCATATTCTTGGAGGCAACAGACTCCGCAATATAAACACCTTGCTCAGTAGAAAGCATTCCCCCAGGAGTACGGAAAATCTGAAGAAGAATGAGAATAATCAGTTTATGCACTGACAAACACAAACTGCATCCATAAAAGCATAGGGAAGAGAATGATGGGAAAATAAATTTTGTGTAGTTAGTCAAGGGAGAGGGAACCTGAATATCACTTTCTGATAGTGCATCATGCTCAACACGATCTGGGAGATCAATGAAGTGCTGCAAAATGAATCATATAGTAAGAACCATATACACATTTAACTGTGATCATCTAATAAATAGCAGATACAGCAGATAAGAAGGATGTAGAAGACCTTCGCAAATTGTGCGTAAGTATCTCCTGGAATGATAGACATCAACGTTGACAAGGAGTTTAAAGCCGCCTCTTGCTCCAAATAATTAGAATTCAACAATCCCTCTGGGCCTAATAATGCCTTCAGGGACAAACAAACTTCAATAAGCAAAATAATATCCAATATGAACAACAAGAAATAAAAAGAAAAGGATCCACACTTCACAATGTGGGTCTCAGTTGCAATGAATGCTCAAAGTGTTTCAAAATAGTAGACAGAAAAACTTGGAAATTTCATAGAACCACTAAAGTTGACAGTTATGGAAATATATAGGGTATCTATAGAAGATGAAAAAAATAATAAGTAACAGATAATGTGGAAATAGGGACTTTGGCAACCTTTTTTGAATTGACCTTCTTGATACCTGTTGTAAGAAGTCATAAAGGATATGGATTTTGTACCATCGTACCACAGTCTAGGGCTTTTTTCCCCATTAAACCATGCTGGGTTCATTACCAAAAGGGACAAAATTTAATGGGGTGCCATGACCCAACATTGTGTTGGTCACTGTCGTCTGAGTGATATACGACGTTTATGATATTAAGGATTTCTTTGTATGTGGTATTGCTTGTTAGCTCATTTTTTGTTGCTTCAGCATTCTTCATTCCCTTGTACTAAAACAACATTCTCATAAATATATTTTTATTTCTTAAGAAAAATTAGATTAAGAGAATTCGAATGGCATCAATGTTTCAACAAAAGTTATTTAAAAGTGAGCTGTAAGTGCAACAAAGAAATCAATGAAAATAAAGTATCGCATATCAACAAAAATATACTATCCAGTTCCCGTGAAAGTGTGAAACATATTTGATAGCTCAAGACTATCTCCCGAAGAAGTTCCTCTAAGCTTGGGAATCAATACATAAAAGGAAAAAAGTGCAAATGCTCAAATGTTACAAACTTAAAAGAGGTGCAATAAGAAATAAATATTTATGAATTATGATGGACTAACTGAGGCACATCCTGAATACAGAAAATTAACTTTCCAAAGAGATCAAATTCACCTTGCACAACTTCGCAACATCACCAGCAATAAGACCAGTCACATCAATGCCCAATTTCTGCAAACACTTCTGCACCCTCTGAAGATGGATGAACGAATATTAGCACAAATTGCAGAAAAAATTATGCACACATTGTCAACTGGGAAGGAACTATCAATTTTGTTGATTCACATGTTCAATATATTCCAATCATGGAAACGAAAAAGGCACAGGGGACTATTTTCAGCCCAAACATTCTGAATTGCCCTTTATTGCCCGTCACCCTGGCAAGAAAATAACAATAGCAAAGAAGCACAAGAAGGGCCAGAAAAGTGCATTAAGAGGAGATAGATACCTTCCAAACAGCATTTTTTTTCCCTGTACCAGTGATACAAGGGTGATGTGAGCACAGCAATAGCTGCACACAAGCATCAGTGCCTCTAGCTGAAACCACAGGTGCTATTACAACTAGAGCCTTCACTAAAACTTCAACTGATGGAATGAAAGGAACTTGAGAATCTGTAACATTTTCTGCATCACTGAATAAAAGTATATTATATAATAAGTGAAATAAAGAGGATTACAGCTATGTGTACACCAAGGAAGAGCAAAATGAAATAGTAAAGTAAATAGATTTAAAATTATCATATAAGACGCCACCACAAGATATAAAAATTGCAGCAATCAATACAGTTAGTTGCATATATTTTCAACGATAAAACACAGAAAATAATAGTTGTGGTCGAGTACTGACTCAAAAACAATCAAAGACACAGTTAGATGCATATATTTTCAATGATAAAACACAGAAAATACTGACTCAAAAACCACCAAAGACAGCAAAAACTAGCAATTGAGTAAATCTTCCAGTTCATCAACCTTCCCTAACCAGTCAGAAAAAAACCAGAATTTTGAGGCTGTTCGATAAGGTTAGTTTATCGGTTATGACTTTCACCTGTCTAATTTCCCAACGGTTATACGAGTATTCCCAATTAAAACCACACAAAGGACTAAACGAAGCAAAAAGAAAAGGACAACTGAATCACCTCATCTTAAGAAAAACAGCTTTTTCTCCAACAACAGAGAGATAACTCAAGAATTCGCGCAAAATAGCTTCAGCTAATGGAGGAGATGCAACAAGAGTCTTCCTTGCAGTGCTATAGGCTGCTTTCTTTATTTCCCAATTTGGATGGCACAGCAAAAACAAGATAAACTGAAACATAAGAGAATCAATTATTAACAACACATCCTTACAACATAAGAAAAAAGTGTAGCCTAATAGGCTAACATTAATCACCTGGAGGAATGCTTTGGTAGAAAAAATTTCCAATAGCCTGCAACATAAGAGACGAGTCAATTTAAACAACTGAAACTTAGAAAAAATTAAGATTATACTGCAAGAACAATTGTAGCATCCAATTCTAACACCAAGATATTTCACCTCGGCCAACATATTCAGTCACAAGATTGAGTACCTAGTGTAAATTTACAGTAAAGAAAGCACAAATACACATTCCCTTTTTATGATTGAAAAGATTTACCAACAGATGATACAATTAATTTCCGGATAAATATACAATAAAGAGATGAGCAATTAGCAATTTGATGAGGATAATATTGCTTTAGTAATGTGCTGCAGCACCATATCATACTAAATGAAGCATACCTCTGAGAGTAATCAACAAGTAACACCTCAACAAGGTCAACACAGGCCATTAGGTCCTCAGCTGACAACTTCGACGCCTGTGAAACTAAAATAAAATTAGCTAAAGGACTCCAGAAAGAGGTCCAAAAAAAACAATGGCACTCGTTCTGTATCTGCAAAATGATGATGGCTTTGACATTTTTCATTTCCCCTCGAATAAACAGAAATGTGCATTGATCTAGTTATAAGTCTAACGATTTTTACCGATTCTTTTCACAATGAGAATGTAAACATATTACCACCAGGTCAATTTAGCCATAGAGATGTAGATTTCACAAATAAGGTTGTAATAAGTTGCTTATTTTGTCATAAGATGACTATAGTTAACAGTACTGACCAAGGAAATTGGAATAATTGAAGGCTCATTCTGCAATATCAACTGCCAGATCTTCTCTTTTGAGATTGTCTCGTCTAAAGGAAATGAAGAACGTCAGAAACAGGAGATACTTGAAACGAGGAATAATTGTGCAACCAAAATGCATCTGCAATGAAGCAGCACATGAAACAAAAGCAAGAAACTAAGCACCTGCTTTTACATCAAAAGCGGCAATTTTCACCACGCAAAAAAGTGCATAAATGCCATCCAATCTCTGTGCAGCTTTAGTAAAACCAGTTTTGACTAGTTGGAGAAGAGGCAGCAGTAAGGATGACATCTAGAGCATGCAACATAATGTCTGAGCAAAATGAGGGACCTATGGAGAAACTACCAAGAATAAGCATACAGACTGTGAGCCACATATAACCTCACCTGCATAACTGCATCAGCATTTCTGCATACTAATCGCAGACAGCGAAGGTAACCCCTTCTTAGTGTTTCCTTCTCTTTGATCCCAGAAACAAAGAATGTAACTAAATCTGGGGAAATAGCATCTGCTGATTTTACTGCCCAAGATGCCAAACACGACAAAATTGCAAGTTTTACTTCTTCATTTCCTGCACATCAGCAAACTCAATAAGTAGAGGGGAAATAGGACACATACTTTCCATGGGCACAATACCTGCAAAGAATAGGTTAACTAAACTATAAAGTATCCTACACTATCTTACAAATGATTATGTAAACATGCATATATAGATTGAGGTCAAGCAGTGACAAACCATCATCCTTGTAGAAGGACAAAAGATATCCACAAACTGTTGGTGACAAGTTGCTAAAATATCTTCCTTCAGGAGCATCTGAAATTTCTCTTAGAGCATTAACCATGCCAACTCGCTGGTATGGAAATGTAAGCCGACCTTCCGAACCTATTCATGTCACAATTACATGAGATCACCAACCAATGCCAGGAATTGGTTGTTGCAAGTTGAAGTTATTACTATAATATTAGCTGCATTGATAACTATCCAAGTAACATAAATGAATACACTAACCTCCCAATACAGATTTGATTGCAGTGAACATAGCTTCTATAGCATCAGGACTGCTCGACTTTTGGCTCAAGCACGTAACTATGCTTAATGCAACAAGTCGCCTTCCTTCATCTGCATGCCTAGCCTGCGTTAATACCACTGAAAGGATTTCTGTGGCATATTTACTCAAGTCGAGATTGATGGATTGCAAAAGAACTCCAATTGATTCAAGAACGAGTTCTGGATTTCGTTTCAGCATCTTGAGAGATGATGGGAGTATAGTGTTCTTAAAATCATCATGTGACAGACGAGTAAATAATGGAACAAAAGCTTCACTGAGGCCCTTTATGGGCTTTTCCTTTGCATTTAGAACTGATTTAACATACACGTCAAGAAATATGTCCTGTAGAGCCAAAGAGAGAAGTAAGCTCTCACAAACCCACAATCTTAAGAAATCAGAGTTCGCTATTATTATGTACCAGTACATGTGATGGAATAGGAAGATTTACCTTCGATTTATCCAATGAACTAGGATATGAATTAGTATAATCAAGCATCAAATATATTAACTCTGGGCTGTCTTTGTATGGGATTTTTCCATCTTTCAATTCCTCCATGTATGCTTTGTGTATGTTTGGTGACTGAGAATGAAGTTAAAGGAGACAAACTTCAGAAAATGAAGTTAATAAATCAAAGATATTAGATCAAACAAACTACAGAAAAGAAGTGCACAAAAATCAGACAGAAAATGAATATAAGACCTTCGTAAGCAAATGAAAAAAGGTTTTCCTGGAAGCCCTTTTCACACGATATGATCCTTGCATAACAATATGAAGTATCAATGTCTGTGCTTGAGCAACTCTGGACAACCCATTCTTTGATAGCACGGCAAACTGACTATGAATTAAGAGGATACAAGACCACTTTAGAAGCCTGTAACCTCCTGTCAGTGATTGGAACTTTGAATGCCTTTCCATGGCCTGTACAAGGGTTGCTGCAAAACTTTTCATGAATAAATCTTCACTTAAAGCTTTAATTATAACATCGTCCACTGCTTTCCTTGATCCATGGTCATCGTAGATGGATAATGTTTGGAAAATAAAGTCAACCAATAGAGACACAAACTCAGCATTCATCTGTGAAGAGCCTGAGGAATTACATGTCAGCAAGTTGAACAATAATGTCAACAAATACTAAATGGCACAGAGAAAACACCTCTTTGCAATTGCCATATAACTTTTCCTTGATAAGTGAAATGAGAGGGTATTGAGAACAACATTCCCCATAAATAGAGGTATTGCAAGAAAAGAGAAATACGACAAGCTCGAACGAAATGTTTTTTGCATCTATGAACGTATAAGGCTTTATCAAGATGCTGTTTATTTTGTCCAGAACATTAATAAGAATAATGGAAGACTAAGCCCTAAGAACACCTGTTCCTTAGTAGGTTAGTCAGAAATACACCAACATGGAATAATCAAATCGCAATATGAATTCGTTCGAACACTTGATTGACTGTGATTTAATCCAGTCAGTAACTACAAAAAGTGCTTTTCAATCTGACTGCCAAATTCTGCAATCTAATCCACTGTTCATTATGGTTTATCATAAACAAATCATGATTAATATCAGTATTCTCTATGAGGAGGGCAGCATTTAGACATAGAAAATGGCAGCAACTCATTCTCTCTCTAGTACAGAAATAAAATGCTAAAACAAATCTTATTATCCTATTGTCTTTTTATACTGGACTGGCTACAAGAATGAGGCACATATTTGAAATCTGATAACTTCTTATGCGTACTTTCTCTTTCAAGAAACAGCATTCTGCTGAGATATAGTTTCTAATATCACCATCGACATCTATTTCCAATATATACAATTTTTCCTTATGCACAGAACTCGCAGGTTGACAAAATCACTTGGTTTAACATTGATGGTACTCCAAATCAGTAGTTCGCCATCCAGGCTATCTGGATAATCTAAATAAGAGTAACATCAACTCTAAATTACTCTAATGATCAACTGATTAAATAATTTATGATACCCGTCAAATCACATTGATGTCCGCTGTCACATAACTAATTCAAATAACTGAATTTCGCGTTTGCAAAACTGGCAAATGAAATACTTCATCCCCAACCAAACCGTCACACGTAGTAATACAAATTCGAGCAACCACTGCCAAAATCCAATCTTCCCCACATCAATGAGAAGTTCCAATTTTTCCATGGACGCATTTGAGGATAAAATGCTTGCAGGGAAGGTCAACAATTCTTAAACTCAGCTATCACTTGCAGAGCAAACACTATAATTCCCTCGAAAATATTGCCCACGGCGCGCATACATCAATTAGATTCATTTGCAGTGAGGTACCTAAACTGTTGAGAATTGCCGGAATCCTGCGGCGGAAGATCTGAATGCGGAGGGTGGTGGACGGCGTAGAGATTGATGGAGCGATCGCCGCCAGCAACTCCATGGGA
Source organism: Lavandula angustifolia (assembly GCA_028984105.1). NCBI lineage: Eukaryota > Viridiplantae > Streptophyta > Magnoliopsida > Lamiales > Lamiaceae > Lavandula > Lavandula angustifolia. Next base: position 27,893,720 of record CM054817.1, read on the forward strand.
TTATCAGCGTCGGCCACCGTTGAAGCGGATGAGCTGCCGCCGGTTCGAAGTTAGGGTTTTAGGACCGAGAATCTGAGTGGACAAAATTGCAGTCTTGGGAGTAAGCACACTCTATTTATATCAATCATAGTGAAAATTCACGTGTTCATGTTATATGTTGTTAAATCTCGATAAATTAATAATTTATAAATCTTAAAAAATTATTTATTTAACGAGATTATCACTTTATTGAACATTATTCTCATATCAGGACTAAAAGAAATTATTATCTTATCAAAATTATTATTTTATCGAATATTACTTTATTAAGATTTAACTGTACTAATTTAATTATTTTTATTATTAAGTACTCTCAATTGAGAAAATACCTTAATTGTAGATTGTCTGAATTTTTAAATTAACCTAAGCTTAATTTTATTTTTTGACATTACGAGGGAAATTCGCATACAAATATCGTTGGATATAACTTGACATCATTTGAATGTTTATAATCAACTATGTATAGAGTATAATAACTTATATTTAATTTTTAGTCAAATTATAGTTAGTATGTGGAAGTTTATGAATGAGTTAATACATTATTAATAGAAATTTGTTATTCTTTAACATAACCTCAAATCATGTACATTTTGTTGGGAATGTTTTGCATGTAATCAGTATATATATTATTATTAATTGAAATCGATTTCAATGAGAATCGAACAATAGATCAACCACTTATGTAGAAGTGGGAATACCAATTATACTACATATTGCCGGTGTAATCAGTAAATATAGGATAATAGGAACTGATTGCAATGAAAACCATTCACTATATTAACTAATGGATGAACAAAAATTATGGTTTCGGATGAAAATTCGAGTTATTACTTTGTAAATATACGAAGGATAAGCGGATTTTGATTTGTACATTACTTTCAAATTTTTAGAACGAAAGTATGATAATATATGGTAAAAAGTATTATAGTGTAGAGAATGGTAATGCGATGGGTCGTTCATTTAGACATGCCTGACATGTAAACGAGTGTGATTGCAAAATATGGTATTTGGTTTTATATATAAAAAGTTAATGAGAGGATTATTATTTTTTCACATAATAAAAAAAAACTATTTTGTGGATATTTTTATAATTTGTAAATTCTGGTGAGTACGAGTAAATCATTAAATTTTTTTTGAATATTTAAATATATTTTAATTTATAAGAACAATAAAAGGAAGAAACTAAATTTATAAAAATGTTTTTTTTAATAAAAAAGATTATGATTTGTAAAAACAATTAAATATCATTCACAAACTAAAATATTTTTATAATTATTTACAATATTTTTGAAAAGAACTTAATATCTACATATATTTCATTTATTTTAAATTTATATTTTTGTAAAAAATAAATATTTTTTTACATCAATACAGGATATATTTTTAAATGGGTATGGTAACCAAAATCAATTAGTGGGTATAAGAAACTTTCTTCTTAGATGAGTTTCATTCCCATAATAAGGTGCTCAACTCACTCTACAATTTCGAGAGTTGAAAAAGTATACTTTTGAGGAGATAAAATAATATTCCCTCCATCCCGCCCGACTTGTGTTTTATTCCTTTTCGGATCGTCCCACCCCGATTTGTCTTGTTTCCTAAAAAGAAAAATAATTACTACACAAACTCCTACGTTTTCTTTGTGGGACCTACTTTTTTACACACAACCACACACTCATCTACACACAACCACCAACTCATCTTAATCTCTGTGACCAAAAGAAACAAGGCAAGTCAGGCAGGACGAAGAGAGTAATTTTTAAAAATATACGTGATGTGGCCTCTGCACACCTTAAATCCGCCTATGTACGAATCTTCGAACCAATCTCAACCTTAGACTACGACAATTTCAACAATTAGAAATTGACTTGCAAATCAAAAAATCAAATAGGCACTCGAAAGCATATTCTATAATCTACAATTTTCGAATTATACATACAAGTTACTAAAAAACTACAAAGATGCATCATTGGCTGTGTTATCCTGCCTAGCAGAAATGACTCTATCAATAGTCTCATCCTGCACTTTGATTCCACTGGTCTCGAGGTCTGCTACAATGGCAATGGAAGTATCAAGTTCTCCAAGATCTATACACAGGGTGATCACTTCGTCGTATAACGCGCTGCCAAAGACGTAAAATTCACTCATAAGTCATAAGAATCAATAACAAGTTATTGAACATAACTTCATTAGTAGCTAGAAGAAGCATTCAAGAAATTTCAAGTTGAATGCCTGCAGAAGATCTCTGCATCTGCAGTTTCACACGTCATCGCTAAGAACTGAATTTTTGAATTAAAACGCGTAAAACAGTACACGTTGGGGCTGGATATGCTTTCGGTTTCGTGTATTTTCTCACAGAGCTAACTTCTGTCAACATGTAGAATGACAAGTTCTGTTTATAGGCAACAATTTCACCATCATCAATTTTTTTGGGCGAAAAAAAAACATATACTCGTCCGAATTTGCATATTTTAACACGCTAAGTATACTTTGGTCAAACAAATCACCAACTTTCAATTTCTTGCAATTTAGAGCATGCTCCGATCCTCAAATTTTTTCGGTCTATCGGAAAAATTAAAAAATCCTATATTCTTCCAATTGCTCTATACACATGTCGAGCACAATTTGTTGAATTTTTCCGGCAACCGGAAAAATTTGGCAGTAGAAGCATGCCTTAAATTGTAGGAAATTGAAAGTTTGTGATTTAATTGACCAAGGTAAGCTAAACGTGTTAAAATTGCAAATATATACAAGTATATGCCTTTTACGCCAAAACCCTTTTTTTTCCCCATTTCCCATTGGTGTAAATTTTATCACAAGAAAATTAGTGGAAATATATAGCATTGTAATCCATAAAACTAACCTGCCAAAGACATAACCAAGACTATGTGTTGTCTGCAAAATCAGTAAGAAGGCCGAAGGCATAGGAGCTCGTATAGCAGCTCGAAGTACCACGGCGCAGTCGCCAATTGTTGGTTTCCCACCCAATTCAATCACCTAAATGATGTAAAAATCACTTTATATGATGGATATAGTTGAGAAATGAGGATCTAGATTAAGTATTAATAATCACCTTGTTCATAAGTTTAACAGCCAACTCGACCTCCCACTCCTGGGACCATCTTATAGGGGCTTTGTTCTTATAATCCTTGTCCCATGTCCAACCCCAGGCATCAGCAAGTGTATACATGTCTTGTACATCAAACACTTTCCTGTTCCTCAGTTCCTTGAACGCTTCGTGAATATCCTCAGGAAACCAGTCATCGTCGTCATCATCCTGCATTCATTTGAACCAAAGATGTTCAGAAAAATAATACTCCATCCGTCCCATTATTTCCGACTCTTTTTTTCCGGCAAGGGAATTAAGAAAGTAAATGATAAAGTATGAGAGAGAGTGTAGATGATAAAGTAGGAGAGAGAATATGAGTGAGATAATGAGAGAGTACATGATAAAGTATGAAAGAGAAAATAAATAAAGTAGAAGTAGATAAAGTAGGAGAGAGAAGATGAAAAAGTAGGAGAGAGTGTATTGGTTTTTTGCCAAATTGGGACCGAATCATAAATAATGGGACGTCCCAATTAGGAAAGCGAATAAAAAATAAGGAGACGGAGGGAGTAGAACATTACTCATGAGCCCAATGAACGAGATCATATGACGAAATTGGTGTCACGCGAAAAGCTTTATAGTGCCAATTTCATCAAGAAGGATATAGAGTTTTTACATGCAAAATGAATCCAACTGCTAACGTTATTTGAAGTGTTATACTCTTTTTGTGAATGAGTTCAAGCCGATAGTGTGAAGAGTATCTCAGTAACCAATTCTTTTTAGTATGAGGTAGGAGCAAGATTGATTGGAAATTTACCTCCATTGATGCACGAGCGGATCTTCTCTTCAATTTTCTCGATGAACTGGTACTCTGATCAGAGTCCTTCAACAATTGCACTCCAATCATTTGAAGAGGTTTGGTAGATTCAGCTTCCTTATCTTTTACCCTGTCACTAGCTTGGATTTCAGTTTGTTCCACCTCCTCATCGGCCTCATCATCATCAGCATCTTTGGCAACATCTCCGATATCGGAATCAGCATCATCTAAGACATCAAGAACTTCATCGTCATCATCGTCATCATTATCATTATCATCACCATCCTCTTCTTCTTCCACCGGCTTGCTGTGATTTTCGTTCAGGCCCTCTCCAATGAAACGCCGCCTCCAGAACTCTGTATTGCCTTCTTCCAACTTAATCCGTGAAATTAACTCATCCAACTCTTCATCCACCTATATTTTAGCATCTTTTTGTTTAGCCAACAGTTAATTTTATATTTAGGACTAAGAGAATCCATATGGAAAGCTAGGGAACCTAGGATATATACATTATATATATATTATATATATGACAGCCAACACATTTTGTAGAAATTAGAAAATTTTGAAGAAAATAGGAATCTGCACTAAAAAAGAGTAACAAGATCAATCTTAAGGTTCACCTCTTCTTCTTCCTCTTCCACGGGAGGAACCCAAAGGGGTCGACCTCTAGAACGGTTTATTCTCCTTGCTTTTTGTACACGCTGATAGAGTACATTTCTAGTGCCGTCAGTGGGCAAGCCTTGAGCTTCCAGCTCTTCCTTTAGCTCTAATACTACCATCTTACTAGCAGCTTTTGGTTTCAGGGTATTTTGTTCCGGACCTTTTATAATTTTCATTAATCTCTCCACAACTCTAATGTAGTCAGACTCTGAAACATTCCCTAAAATTGCTGGCCCTTCATTCCTTAAAGTTCTCAAAAGTTTTCGATTATGTATTTTCCATTCCTCGAGACATCTCTGTTTGAAAGAGGTTTCCATAGGATTGGAATATGCAAAACCTTCAGCATCAGGATCTAGAGGAGTTTTTCCTCTACGTGGAACCCATCGTTTACGTTTACCTGTAAGCCCACCTTCTTCAATGTACCTATTATCCACCGATGTTAATCATACTTCTTACAGTGGTTAAAACTTAATGGCAATCTTTTCAATTCTAATTCTTCAAATAAATTAACAGAAGCAAAAGCATTATTCATGAATAGATCAACTATTTTTGTATGAAAAAGCAAAAACATTATTTATAAGAACCTCTAGTGTTTTCCTTACAGTGCACTAATTAATTCACTTGCCAAGTAGAATGATAAATAAAGGCACAAGAAAGAATTAGAATCATCAAGGATAGCTCTAATAACCTGGCAATATAATCAATTTCATGCCCAAGTTCAGCTTCTTCTTGCAAAGGTTCAATCCACGAGCTAACTAGTGTCCGATATCTCCTGCTCAATATCATGGCTCGGGGTGGAATTTGTTGTTTATCCCTCGCCATGGTTTCAAGTGCATCGAGTAGCTCAACAATTCTTCCTGATTCCAAATATGATTAACAGTTAAAAATGACCTCTGAAGATGAGATTAGAGGTGTTAGCAAGAGATATATGATGAAATATATTTCTCCTACTTTTTGTGATTACAGTGCATCTGTATGCATAAAACGACTCAAAAGCTTACTTGAAATTTCATCAAATTTTGTTTTTCTCTCTCTCATACTGAGCTATTCCATCAGAAAGAAGAAATAGTACTGTCTTGAGATTTCCATGATGCATATTCATCTTTTAGATATCAGGATTAACATTTGAAGCTCAAACTAATTCGGAAAATCTTTTTAGGACACGGGTCTGCAAAATGCTAATAGATGAACACAAGCTACTTCATGGAGTGCAACTGGAAGAAAGAACAAATTATAAAGTAGAGAGAGTGTACTTGGGAGTACAAACCTTCTCTGCACAATGCTCGAAGATACAAAGAAAGTGGATCTCCATGTTGTCCCTCACAGTACAAAATTTTGGTCCCACCTTCGAAGTTCTTGAGTGCGCGAAAATGCCTTATTGCTTCCCTTGTGACACAATACTTAGTAAAGCATTCCACCAACAACCTAAACAAGAACAGTAAAAGCTTTACTTGCTAAACGAGGCTGCAAACTAGTTACACGATAATCAAAATTAATGATGCCATCCACTCTATCCACTGATTTGTAAGGGCAATTACTTTGTGGACATACGACACAAATATAAAGAACTTGAGTTTCATCATAGACTACATTGACAAAGTTAACGTCATTCAATGATCACATAAATATCTCTCCTTCTGGTTCTTAAAATAATTTCCAGAATTATGTCAAAAAATCTAAATGCAAAAAATATCATCCTTGAAGCTTAATATTTTTATTTATAAATGACGCTAGTCAAAAACACTTATAGTTTACATGACAAAAGAAGCAACCTCATATTTTGAAGGTTCCGTCCATACAAATTTTAACTGAGTATGAGTCAAATATATAGATGACCAAAACCTGGTCTTAGAAATGGATCTGAAAATATACGCTTCAAACTTATTTATAGAGAAACATAAGAAAATCAAATCCTAACACGAAAAAATACTAATTGATATCTGCTAGGGGGTAAGTTTGAACAAATGAATACGAACATCTTACAAGAATGGAAGATAAACCACTGAAACAAGGAACTCGCATTTCTGAATGAAGTCTCAAGAACAAAATTCTTACGCGTAGGTTCTCACATTTGGTTGCAAACGCTTGTAGTCTTCAACCATCATTCCAAGTAACTCAGCAACATCTTGAACCCTAGATTGCATAGTGAAATTTGAACACATTAAAGGAGTTGAAAAACAAAGTGAAAGGAATGCTGGCTGCATTTACATAAGAGCCAGTAAAAGAAGTCATCACTATCACTTGTACAATGATAGTGTGGAGAACAGAAACTTGTTGCGTACACAGCATGACATACCTGTCATATGACTCAGCTCTTGTATATGCTTGTATCACCCAATTATATGTCTCCGTATCAGGTTTCATGAAAGCTATACCAACCAATAGCAGTCATAAGGGCGGGATTTAAATAGATACAAATCCATAAGCGGGAACTAGATTTCCTTCTTTCTTACGTAGTCTCTAGAAAGAGTAAAACATGAGCAATGGTCCTAAATAGATCAACTAAGAGCAGCATGCGGATAAGAGAGTCTAATTCTACCATGAGGCAGGGCCATAGTTGAATCAACAGTGTAAAGGCAACAAATGTATAAAAAATAGCATTGAAAATCCATCATAACCTTAAAACCTTATTCAAGAAGATTGAGATGTTGAGAGCTGAAAGCTTATGCAGCAAATATGTGCCAAATAAACAACTTAAGTGAAAAACTGACAGAAAACACAAACCTTCTCCATATTCCATGTTTTCAAAGGTAGCAAAAGCAATTTCAGGAATTCCACAAGTAGCCTGGCAATATCATAAAACGGAAAGTGTGCATTATTAGAAACACACACACACACAAATGGCAAAAGACTATACTATACATTATAAACAGATTTAGCATTTCTAGGTCAGGACTTGCAGCTAATAAAAAAACAGACCTTATTTTGTTAATAACACACTACACCAATGTTCTTAATTCAAACTAGGGCCCGAGCAAACACAAGCCTGCATAATGACTAGCTCAGGTATCTTTTTCACTTCTTGTGTGTCTATGAGCACCTCTAACCGCAAGAAACATAAATCTTCCACAAACGCCAAAGACTATTATAGTAAGATCATCTCAATTAAGATATCTCATGTGAAAAATCGGGAAGCTCATCAATATTTCTGCTTGGCAACAGCTAAACCTATCACAAAAGCAAATACTAGAATATGTTTCTAGTTAGAAAACAGTTTCCTTTTCATATGATGAAACCAATCCATTACTTCTTTCACAATTAAACTTGAACTATGGCGACAAACACACAATGTTATCTAGAAATACACTTCAATCAACAGGGATATTGGTACCTGCACGCTCAAAAGGCAATTGAAATGAAATGTAGTTGCCATTCTACCAGCTGCTTCCATTTCATAGGCTATGGTCAATGCATTTGAGTGATCTCCCGCCTTACAGTCCTCCTCAATAATAAGATCATAAAGCTGATCTGTAGCTCTAAGGCCACCCTCAGCACCCTTCAGAAAAACTCTATTTGCATCTTCCAGATGCTTGTTTTTCACAAGCTCCTCTGATGGAAAGAAAATGATGAATAAACATAGACCTTATAGGAACAAAACTGAATTGCATGATAACAGTGGCCAATCCACGATTTGTACACTGTACCAACAAGAAGTATCCAAGCTTGCCGAATGTCATAGTTGAGCTTTTCCATTGCTGCAAGAATTTCTAATCCTCTAGTAGCATGACCTTTTGAGCCAAACAACCGAACTAAGGCAAGAAATGTTTCATGAAGAGGTCTAAGGCCCTCACTCAGTTCCCTTCTAAGTGCGTGCATCTGCCATACATGAGTTCTAATATAAGTACACCCCCTGCTAGTCAAGAATGGCAAGATTTAAATTCCACTTTGACATATCGACAGCCCTAAATGTTGAAATATCGAAATAGGGTAATTTCTTAATAACTTATGCTTAATCTTAGGCATTCTCGTTCTAAATATACACGTTGGTAAATTTTGCAAAACTTAGGTAGGAAATTTTTCTCAAGATGAAATAGGTGCTTAAACTTATTTGAAAGTCCTAAACCGGGCTGTATTAGTCACACGATTAGAAATCTAAAATCTTTACATGAATGAATCTGCGAAAACTCAAATGTAATCACATGCTTCTCAATATCTAAACTAAATGGTAGACCAAATTGGGGTAAATTGATAAGAACTTAAATGGAATTCCAGACTCACATATAGCTTCCAATCCAACTTTTAAAATCTAATGGTACATTGTCTCAATTAGCTTGTATTCAAGCACTAGTTTGTTAGAACTTTAAAAATCAAGCTAAAGCCTGTGTATTTAGTATTTACCCATAAGCTTACGATTATCAGGAATACAAATGCTAAAACACAATGCACTCATACTAACTGCAATAACCAGAATTCAATCACGAAAGATAATCATACAGCGCCCTCTTCATCGCGAGTGAGCACGTGCGAGACAACGAGACCGTGAAACGACCTCGGTCCAGGCGTCAGTCCAGCAGCAATCATATCGTAAATGACATCGGAAACTCCGGAAATGCTGCCGCTGCGAGCGCGCTCCATCAACTCCTCCATGAACACAAGCCTCAGAAGCTTCTCTGCGCTCGAAGGCGTGAAATTCCCGCCCTCAATTCCAGGATAGCCATTTTCGTCGGAAGATTTTAAGTCCTGCTGCTTTTTCCGGCGGGGTTTTCTCTGAGAGGTGGAGATTGAGGCGGAAGGTCCTGCCGCGGCGGAGATGGCTACGTATACAGAGCTCCGAGCTGGGGCAGTGGAGGTTAGTGAGAGAAAGAAAGGCGTCTGCGTTAACAGCGAGAGCGCCATTTTCGTTGGGAGAAAGAGGTTTGGATAAGGGAGGTCGGTTTTTACAGTTTCATTCTTTCAAAGAAGAGGGGTTTAAGGAAATGGGCCGGGTTCGGGTCTCTGCAAACGATTGATTGGTAACGGGTCGGGTTCAAATTATTTTTTGGTTGCTTGTATTTTTAGTAAATTCATGTAAATTCTAAAACATATACTATTAATTTTGAATCTCAATTGAAACTCTAATAAGACTTTCCCATCAAATTTATAATGGACTGCTTTAGTTTGTACAAATTTTGTTTCGCAAAAATAATCTGATTCTAAATTATTAAAGTTTTGTAAAACTAAAAAAATAATATGATTTTCAAAAATCTCGTATTTGATTTAATTAAATAAAATTGAAGAAAAGTAAAATAGAATCATAACAACAAAGAAAATCAATAAATATTTCAGTATTTGTTTGCTTCATCTTATCCTCAATAATTTTCGTAATACGGGAATTTTATATATCGACTCCCTTTATGTTTATGAACATATAAACTTGATACATGATTTTTTCTAGATTGTGTATAGTCTAAATTGTTCCTTTTTTTCCTTGAAAATCTACTATTTCGCTCATCCGAAATTATATATTATGTCTCTCCTGAACTCCAAATCCTAAATTTACACTTAATTGTATGCTCAATCCGTTTCATTCATACTGTCTTGTATAATATATTGGACTGTCTCACTCATACTGTCTACTTTCTATAAAATGAAATAAAATAACACTACAAAATCACAAAAAATCATATGGGCCCACATCATTACACACAAAAATCAAACTTCTTAAAATCGGCACCGAAAGCCTACAGGACAGTATGAATGTGACGGAGGAAGTACATGATACTACACAAAAATAATAAACTTATTCCAAAAACCGAGATAAATAAATCTTTATCATTCATTATTCATAACCCATGAACCCACAAGATCTCTTAAAGGAAATAAACACAACTAGAGTACAATTGAAGTTGACATGATGATCAAGGCAAGTCTTTGATTAAAAAAAAAAAAAGTAAACTAAATTGGATATACCATTTCTAAAGGCATGAAATTTTATATTTTTTAAATATCCATGCCTCCAAAAATAACCTCTAGAAGCGGGCTTTCCTTAGGCCCGCGAGTCCATAGCCATGATGGTGCTGAGATTCATCGGGCGCATGTAGGTTTCGGACCCGGTCAGTATTTGCTGGACAATTAGCTTGTTGGCCCGCTCCGACGGATGAAACGGGTCCCAAAATGCGTATAAATCCCTGTTCGGGCAGAGATTCGAGAGCGGCGTGCATAGGCCCAGCCCATTGTACGGGCCCTGTCCACAACATGCTATCTTTGAGGTCACAAAGCCTGTCACACAAAAAATGTACATTGTTAGGTATAGTTATAAGCACCCAAGTTTCGTTCTTGATTAGTATCGGTAATTTAAATTCAATTTTGATGACCTTGGATTTGATTGAGATTAGTAATTCTTTATTTTTAAGGAGATTGAGACAATATTAATGTTAGATAAAGTCATATGCCAGTTTTTCCACATAATACAATTAGAGACGGATCTTAAAGAGCGTACGTGTATGTGCTTCTCCAAATTCTGTAAGTGAACTGTTATTTTTTCCCACGAAAATTACAAATTCATACCACGAAGTTACAGGTATTGCTGACGGCTAGAGACATATCTAGGGGATGCATATGGGTTCTTTGGCCCTCGAAATTATGTAAAGAACTCGGATTATTTTTATATTTCTTAGAGAAATGTTATTTTTCTACCCGTAAAATACAGATTCGTACCTTGAATTTGTAAATTTACTCTTTTACCCCCTTAAATTCTAAATTATGGATCTAATGAGAAATACATATCAATTTAAGCAACATATATGATTTAATTTAAAGAAATAACTTACCAAATTGTCGAGGGTTGGATATGAAATCAAGGTGCATTTGATTGGTGTTAGCAGCAATGAACACATTTCCACCAACTTCTCGGTTGAGTTGATCAAGCATTTGAACTAGCTGAGGGTTGAAGAGTGCTGCAGCCTTCATCAATTCAGCCGCACATTCCCCATTCCTACTATGTTGAGCCAATTCCGCCGGCACGCATCCCAACGGCCCCGTCCCGGTCACTAGGATCCTCCGGGGCCCGAGTCCGTACAATCTCTACATCATCAATCAAAATATTAGCGAATAGTAGCTTATCATAAAATGACAATGCAACTAAAATAGAATTTAAACTCGTGATATTTTTCGTGAGGGTATATTGAATTTACCCGCAAGACTTTCTTGTACTCGGAAATGACAAATGGGACATAGTCTTCAAGGGAGTACTGCTGAGATCTCACGGAGAAAGGGACCAAATAGTAATTGTTCACAAAATCATTTCCTCCTAAAGTAATTAGGACTAGTGAATCTCCTACTGCTCTTTTAGCCCCTTCTTCTCCAATCAATCTCCTCAGTCTCTGCTGGTATTGTTTGAAGTAGTTCAGCTGTTGAAATATTCTAATAATGTTCACCTGCAAACCAACGCAAATTCTTGCCACTTTTCAGCATTTAATTAAAAAAAATACAATAATAAATGCAAACATATAATAATATTTTCATGAACATCATATACAGATACAAGAGGCCATATGGGAGCCAACCCAAATCGTGTCGAACCCCGGATTTCATGAATTTTTTGAAAGAAAAATATTATTTTTTTTTAAATTGCAGATTTTGCCTTTTTTAAAAATAAATAAATAAATAAAATTTGAGCATTTAATATCATGAAATAATAAATATTTGTGTGTATTTAGTTGGGGATTTGTTTGGAATTAAAGCGGGGGAAACTTACAAACTGGATTCCTGTGTCATTTAGTACTCCAACTCCGGCAGAGGCAAAGTTGGCACCAACCCGTAATTTCTGACCGGTGAGCTGTGGGCTGAGGTATGGTAATGTTGCTTCCCAACCCATTGATTCACCTGAAAATAGTCGAATCTTTATAAATTAATACTCGATAAATTAATATTTTTTACGAAACATCATAGTTCAGAAATTTGGAAAAGGGCTCAATTGACATTTCTAGCAATGACTACTGATAGGGGCGGATCCAAGAGAGACGGGTGGGCCCTTAAATAGTGCAGAATCTCGAATTTTTATAATTTTGCCCCTCTTAATCTTGGTTTGTATGTGCATGGCATAGATAGCTATTGCCATTTTTCGAAAACCAGAGGATAAAAATGTACTTTCCGCATAGCGACCCTTTCCATGCATTGCATGCATAACTACAAACGTAATTAATTCAGCACTCATTTAAAAATTAGAAAACAACAATTTCTTAAAATGCAAATTAAATAGAGAAAATAGAAAACTTCACTGATGATATCGGGAATGTTGAGGCCGTTGGAGAAGCGGCCGGTGGGGCGGTGCGACGGGTAGTCGATGCCGTACGGCGGCGCGTCGGCCCTCGCGGTGGTGGCGAGGTAGTTGTTGTTGCCGTTATCCACCAACGAGTCTCCAAACACAAAGAAAGCCTTTGCTTCTACATTGGTCCCCAAATTCCCCATTAATATCAGAATGAGCAGAAACACACCACACATTCTTGGGTTCTTCATCAACCCAACCATTTTAATAAAAATCAAGAAAAAATATGATTTTTTTTAAAAACTATTTTTTGGAATGAATTCCTATGAAATAAAACTCTAATTTGGGTGGAAATAGTGGAGGGGTTTGTGGGTTTTTATACACACCAACTTTCAACTAATGGCTTGCTGCAATTACTGGTTAAAGGACAAGGTTTCAAGTCAAAAGGTGATGAAACAAAATATGGGCCTAATAGTCAGCTAGAATAGTATTAAATTTTACAGTTAGAGAATATATATATATTCTCTAATATATATATATATATATATATATATATATATAGAAGTGGATCATGTGAGAACCTGCATTTAACGTGAGAACTGCGAACCATGCATAATCATTGTATAATTTATGCATAATCGTTATATATTTTATGCAAAAAATCTATAATTTTACACTTTTGTCCTTCTAGATAAAAATACTACATAAAAATATGTATAATGTAAAATTATATATTTTTTGCATAAAATATATAACGATTATGCATAAATTATAAAAGAATTATGCATAGTTCGCATTTCTCACGTTAAGTATGGGTTCTCAACAGATCCACACCATATATATATATATATATATAATAATGTATATGACTTCAATCATTTGCTGGCATTTCTTGCTATGTGTAGATTTACCCCGTAAAGTTCAGTTCGTACGCGTTACTTTCGTTATACGAAAACGTGTTTTTTGGGATATAATTGAACAAAGTAAAGGTCCGAGCCTCTGTATATAATCTGAAATTCATTGTAATTAATAAATATTCAGTTCGTACGCGTTACTTTCGTTATACGAAAACGTGTTTTTTGGGATATAATTGAACAAAGTAAAGGTCCGAGCCTCTGTATATAATCTGAAATTCATTGTAATTAATAAATATTTGCCCAACTGTTCACTTGTTCAACTATTTAATAATTCTTGTGTATATTGCATAGATTATTAACCATTAATTCGGTGCACTGAAATAAAGTTAATGGTTTATTCAGTTGTGGGTGGGAGAAATAATGAAACCTAATTTTTTTGTCGAAGACAGAAGAGAAGATTTTTATTCTATCTACATATTTCGCTTTATTAATCTCATAATCAATAATTTAGTCAAAAGGTTTGCTGAATTTATGGCTATCGATATGTTGTCTCTAAAATCCATATTCCCATTATATTCAAGTCAAAATTACATCGTTGTAGGTAATTTTAAACCGATTTATACAAAAAAAGAAAAAGAAAAAACAATAAATTAAAAACTCGATCAAAACTATCTAAAACGGTGTACTTTTACTTGAAAAAGAGGATCTCATCCTGAATTTATGACCATTATAACATTATTAGTGGGGATGAGATCACCTGTCCAATATATTCCTGTCCAATTGGTCTCCAATTCAAAACGACGTAGTTTTGTATTGAAAAACAACAAATTAAAAGGATGAGATTGAAAAATAATTTAATAAATAATTAAAGAATGCATTTTTATAATACAAAACTACATCATTTTAAATCAGACACGAATTAGATAGGAGTTTATTGGACAGATGATCTCATCCCTTATTAGTGAGGTTTGTTTTCTAAAAGAATTATGGTCTCCTCACAAAGTCCCAACAAATATTTGCCACCACATGGAATGAAATATTTGCACATGTAATTGCAATCAAGGGTCTTCTCTATGGCTTCATTTAAGGCTTACAAAGTTAGATAATTTAAGCATTACAAATCTAAAGCCCACAAGAAGCCGGTGTTTTGTCGATATTAAAGCATCTCCAACTCACACTATAATGGCGCTTGGAGTAGAAAAATTATCATCAACCAACTCTATTTTCAACATTAAAATGAGGATTTGTCATTTTTCTCTCTCCTCCTACTTCATAAATGATGTATACTATTCACAACACCAATTCACTTTTTCAATTTTGCAAAATTACTCTCAATCCTTTATTTTGTCAAAAAAAATCAAAATCTACATTCTAATGGAAAAATTAATTAGACGATTATATATAAAAAAAATTTATATGGCAATGACAAAATATTAATTATTAAACAATATGCTATGTTGTTAATTGTAAAAAATGGGCCGAATTTTTTTAACGTATTAATTATGTTTAATAATTATAAAAATGAATTATGGTATTTATAGAATACAATTATACCAACAATAATAAAAAATAATGAAATACAAAATAATTACATTAAAAACAATCACAATAATAGAAAAAATACTATGAAATACATACATACCCGATAATAGAAAAACACTACGGTAATTGTATTACATATATAATTGCTAATTGAAATTGTTGTGGGTCTAATTTATAATATTAAGAAGTATATATGTATTGTTGTAATAGCAGTATGAAATTGAATATATGATGAATATTTTTTTGAGGGTGAATTTGAGGTTGTGGGTTGGAGTAAGATTACTGCTTGATGCGACACAAACTGCAAAATGATGTTAAAAATAAGCATTTCGGCTGGAGATGCTCTTAGGATTGAGAATTGAGGTTGAAATTTGCTATTTCTAGTGGTGGATAAAGATCTATAATTTCGAGAATGTTACGTTTTTCTAAAAAATATGAAGAAAATACTTGATTGGACATATTATAGGAATGACCTCAAGCGTCCCCAAGTCTAAGGTCTAATCGTAATAAGATAGATTGAATATGAAGTAGAATATTCAAAGTACATACGTGGTTATTAACAATCCACCTTAAATAAGTACGAGCTACTTCGGCGATTAATCTCTCACTAAATTATTAGTAAGAGCTTGCATTTATTTCTTGGGAAGATTAGCTAGAAGGAGATTTAGGAGTTGGGAATGAGGATTGTAGAAACAATAATTTAGGGCTAATCCATTAGGTCAAAAAGATTAGGTTACATTTTTAGGGAACTCGTTGAACTCAACCTAATTTAACTGCGGGCCAATAATTCATGCTTAGTAATCAATACAATAAAATACTCCCTCCGTCCATATTTTATATGCTCATTTGTTTTTTCACATAGATTAAGAAAAAATTTAATGATACAAAAGTTAGATAAATGTTGGTGTTGAAATTTGCATAAATTAAAGTAAATTAGTAAAAAAATCAATGTCATAATTGTGTTTGCTATTATAAAAGTTGGATAAAATAGTTTTTTTCTATATTATCATATTAATTAAATCTATTAAAGTTGGTGAAAGATTTAATTAGATACAAAAAATTGCTAATATACATATAGATTTGGGACATATGAAAAATGAAAGTAGACATATATATATATATATATTTGGGACTGAGGGAGTAAATCTTTGGTATTTCCAATTGCCAAAAAGGCGAAAACATGGACCATGTGAAATGGGTTGGGCTCGAGACTCTCCTGCAGCATTAGTTAGACAATGGACTGGCCCAGCCCAAGAATGGGTTAGATTTTTTGTTATATTTTCATGTTACATATATTCCCTACATCTCAAATCTCAAATCAATTGTCCAGTTTCTTCTCGGCACAAATATTAAGAAAAAAAATGGTTGTGTGTAGATTAGTAATAAAGTAGTAAGGTCCACTAAATTATGTAGAGTATTATGTTACTAAAAAATGAAAGTTGACAATTAGAGTAGGACAACTCGAAAATGAATACTGGACAGTTGGAGTGGGGCGGATGGAGTAATATTTTACGACTAAACAGTCAAATTGATCCTTCATCTTATCTATAACATTCACATTGGTCATTCACTTTTCAATGGAGTCAAATGAGCCTAAACGTATTAAGGTCTCGCTTGGAAGAGCTTATCAACAGCTTATTCTAAATAATAAGCACTTAGGCCCTGTTTGGAAGAGCTTATCTGCAGCTTATTTCAGCTTATTCTGAAAAATAAGTAATTTTGCACGCATTTGGGAGAGCTTATGAAAACGGCTTATTCTAAAAAACAAGCTATTTTTGGCTTATTTTCATAAGTTGGTAGGAATAACTTATGAAAATAAGCCAAAAACAACTTATGAATAGATCATCATATCAAATCCACTGACAATAATTTTTTAAACTAAATTTTACTTATTTTTTTCTAATTAAGTGCTTATATATAAATATATCCAAACGCAACAGTTTATTCAATTTAAGAGCTTATAACATAAGCACTTATACCATAAACACTTATGATATAAACACTTATTTAAGCTGTTTTCTCAAACAGTGCCTTATACGGGCATTTGGAAGACCTTATGAAAATAGCTTATTTTAAAAAAAAAGTTGTTTCAAAAACAGCTTATGCGGAACTTATAAAATAGATACACATATTGAATCCTGATAAATGCAAATTTTCACTGCATTTTATTTTTTTATCCTTTAATATTAATAACTCTAGAAAAATTATTCCCAAAATGTCCAGCGTAGAATCCCTAAACCCCAAATTTCTTAATAAAGCAAATAGCTTACACAATTGTCGTCTTCCATAATGAATGGTATAGAAATATTCCGGCTCCCTCCGGCAAGAAATCACCTTTTCCGTTCGTACACTACCATCAGACTTTGTTTTGCATATCTAATTATCAATCTCTGCCTTTCCGATTTTTTGCAATTTAAATTGTAAGTATGTTATTTTATTTTATTTTAAATTTAATATTATTTATTATTCAATAAATGTTTCTTATGTTAATTTGATTCTTTTATTTTTTTTATGTTAATTTAATTCTTTTATTTTTTTATCATCTTTACAATTTTTCCGTTTTAGTAGTTTTTGTTTCTTATTTTTTTTATTGTAATGTCAATATTATAAGTGTTTAAGTAGAAATGCATCCAAACACTTTGATTTTGTATAAGTTATTTTTAATGGGTGCATCCAAACACATCTAGCTTATTGAATTTAATTGCTTATACTATAAGTGCATATGTCATAAGCACTTATTTAACAAACGGGCCCTAATTCCGTCGCCACATTCGTCCCTCCATCTTCCCATTTATTCAAATTGGTCCTCCATCTTGCAATTAAGTCATATAAACCTAAACATCCTAATTTCTTCCAGAATATATTCATCTTCTCATTCGCCATTTTCCCTCAATTTCAAAATCATAAATCAACCATAATCTTTTACTTGAAGGAAGAAGTTAATAAAATAAAAAGTGTATATCTCAATGTTGTAATGAAGCTAATTCTACAAGGAACCATGTCAGCAGAAAGAGAAGGTGAGGCAAAAGGGATTACGAATATGACAGACAAACTTATGATTTTTAGGCTTATACTATGACTTAATTGAAAAATGAAGGACCTATTTGAATGTTATGAGAAAAATGGATGACTAATGTGACTGTTTACTCAGTATTATACTTATTTGAAGAATAAACTCAAATATGTATGATGTTATCAAATTTAGTTAGTAACAAGGTCGCAACTCGCAATACTAATATATACTCCCTCCGTCCCACATGAAACGTCATGTATTCTATTTTGGGCTGTCCTATACAAATGTCCTATTTCTTAGAAAGGAAATAAATCTATCTCGCAAAAACTCACTTTTTTTTTGGACCCCATTCACATTACTCTATCTCCTAACACACAAGAATCTACCGCATAAATTACAGCGCTGAAAAGAAATAAGACGTTTCGTCCGGGACAGAGGGAGTAATATAGATGGTTTCATATTTTATACTATTACTCTTGGTACTTGGGTGTAATGGATCTTAAAACGCATATAAATCCGGTTTGGGCACAAGTTGGACAATGGTATAAAGAACCCAATCCACAAACATGCTACTTCTATTAATGTTTCGCCATAAATCAATTCTATCAGCCAGATGTAAAATCGATATTAAATAAGTCAAATTAGCTATAAAATTTAATGGTTTATAGCTATTTTCTGAAATTCTTACAGTAGTTCACAAATTGTTACATAAAGAGATGCATCGGTGCTTACAGATTTCATGATCCAGTTTACGTCAAAAGTTGCAGCTGGTAAGATTTGTTGGACAGATTCTGAGTGTCGAGAGATCCGCAAGAAATGACTTGGAGTAGCTTGAGCTGTGGCATTCCACCGTCTTCTACGTCGACACTTCTAAGTAAATTCAAGGCTCGCATGGACAGGCCTCTAAGGCTGGGGAAGCCGTCATGCAATACCTGCATCCTCTCACCCCAGTAAGAGAACTTATTCAACTTGAGGTATGACAACTTCGGCAGCTTGCCAAGTTCTTGCATCGGATCTTCGTCTATGAAGGAGTTCTCCAGTGTGAGGTGCGAGAGATTTGGAGGAAACATACTCGCACTTGGACATTTCCTCACAGCACCAAACAGAAGTTTAGTTAAATTCTCGAGACGAGGAATAATTGTTGCGTCAAACGTGTGGCCATAGTACCACTGTAAGTCCAGTTTAACAAGATTCTTCAAATGCCCAAACGACGCATTACTCACCCTGCTTGAGTCGAGAACTATGCCTAGTTCCCGAACATGGCAATCGTCGATCATTCTTATACTGCTTTTCATCCAATCCTCCCACCTGATGTTTTTCAATGTCTCAACATTCTTCCAACTATCAGTGATCATCGGGGCGCAAATGTCGTTGGCATAAATATGACGAAGGCTATCCATTTCCAGTGCAACATTTGGGAACTCGACATACTGATAAGCCCGTATATCGAGTACCTCGAGTTTTTTATGGGTATTCAGCCAGGCAGGGAGCTCGAGTAGTGGGGCATTGGAATGTTTATGTATTCTCAATTGCTTCAATCCAACCAGTAACCGGAAAGAGTCGGGCAATCTTTGCAAGGAATGATAACCGCCAAGATCAAGAGTCGTAAGGAAAAGAGAACGGATACTCTTTTTCTGATTCATGGAAAAAGCCTCACGATCATCCCACTTGATAACGCAATGCCGAGGTTTAAGCAAGGAAATGCCGTGATCCGCCTTTAAAACCTCGAGCCCTATTTCTTCTTTAGCTTTCTTTAAGCATATGCTATGAAGAGAATCATGGAGGTGACCTGAACCATGTTCCGGTTAATCAGCTCATCTATATAGCCTCTTGCTATCTCCTCCACCATGGCCGTTGTTCTTCCCTGGATCAAACATTGTCCAACCATGATATTCAACAGCCTCTTTACGGGGATCGTAGCATCTTCTTCGAAGAAGGCAAGGCACAAGAAGCAACATTTTAGTTCCCAAGGCAAATTCTGATAATTGAGTTCTAGAATTGCTTCTAGAATTGCTGAGACGCTGTTTCTGGCTCTTTCCAAATGAGAGTTTAATTCTTTCAGAGCTTCTTCCCACCCATATTGTGCCGCTTTTCAGATAGTAATCCCCCAATCACAGTGATTGATAATGGTAGACCTTCGCACTTGTCCACGATTTCTCTCCCTATTGGCTCCATCTCCTCTGGAAATTCTTCATTGCTATTGCCAGTGAGGCCCTTCTTTAAGAACAGTTCCCAGCTCTTTTCAGAGTCTAAAAATCTCATCTCATGGAGACTTTGACATTGATTCGCAATAACCTTGATGCGAGTTGTGAGCAACAGTGCACTTGTTTTATCTGTTGAACTAACAATTAGTTCTACACGTGTAAGTTTCATATAAGTAGAACTAGAATAAAAGGAGAGATCATCTGTCCAATAAATTCCTGTTTAATTGGTGTCCATATTAATACGGCGTAGTTTTGTATTAAAAAATACATTTTTAATTATTTATTAATTTTTTTTTCCAATCTTATCATTTTAATTTGTAGTTTTTCAATATAAAACTACGTCTTTTTGAATTTGACACAAAGTGGACAAAGATTTATTTGATAAGTGATCTCATTCCGAATAAAAAATACATTCACAAAAGTAGGAGGAGGCTCAAATGTAAACAACCTCTTATCGTGTGAACGTGTGAACACTGTACTACAAAGATACTACATTTTAAAGTGCAATACTTAAAGTGCAATATATTTGTCTTTAAAGTGCAGTATATTTACCTTAAAAGTGCAATATGTTTTTCTTTAAAGTGCAGTGTTCACACGATAAAAGTTGTTCATAGGAGAACCACTCCCCACAAAAGTATTACTCAAACTTAGCGAAAAGTCGGCTAAAAAGGGCGGAACCACAAATCTATTTCTAAGTGTTATATATAACATAGAAAATAAAAAACTTTGATAAAATTTTTAAATATACATTTAAATATTTTCAAATGGTATACAACGAAAAATGTTAAAACAAATAAATTCCCATTCGTTATTTCATTCCCTCTATTTGTGTAATAAGAACAGAGATTTGGATCAAACCTACCAAGCCCAACAGGATTAATGGTTCGGGTTGAGTCGGCCCAGCCCAAAATTTGACTGGGCTTCTAGAACTATAACCCGACCCAACTCTTCATGGGTCTTGGGCTTGCGGGTCAAATTGCCACACAAATTAAATTGTAAATGATTATAATATGAATTGAACACGTAACTTTTTATTTAGAAGTAAAAGTTACTATCATATGCTATTTTAATATTAATAAAATTATAACAATAAATTAGTGGACAGGTTTAGTTATAGTACATGTGCTTTTATAGCCAAAAGCCCTGATCTATCGAGTTATTGGGCCTCAAAATTTATAGTCCAACCTTTCCCGACGTACGAATAAGTCGGGCTAATTCATTGATGCGGCCTTTTGGGTCAATTTTGAACATAGCATTATACCTTAATCCCTAAGTATACTAAATAGCAGGTCTATAAAACATAAAAGTAAGAATGTTTAAAAAATAAAAGTCAAAAGTCAAAAAACTAATAACTAAATGGTTACCAATAAAATTAAAAGAACACGCCATTAAGATTGGAACAAGTTCTTGGGCAAAATGGGGATGAGATCACTTGTCTAATAAATTTATGTCTAATTGGTGTCCGATTCAAAACGACGTAGTTTTGTATTGAAAAACTACAAATTAAAAGAATAAGATTGATAAATTGATTTAATAATTAATTAAATAGTACATTTTTAATACAAAATTGCGTCGTTTTGAATCGGACACCAATTTAACAGGAATTTATTGGACATGTGATCTCATCCTAAAAGTTTGACATTAAAATATTTGTGCTTTATTTCAAATTGCATTTGAAAGAGATCACATGTCTAATAAATCCCTATTCAATTGATGTCTGATTCAAAATGACATAGTTTGAGATTAAAAATACGCTCTTTAATTATTTATTAAATTTTTTTTTCAATCTTATCCTTTTAATTTGTAATTTTATACTCCCTTACATTTCATATTCTATAAATATGTTGATATGTATTATATATGTCCCACTATAATTAATTTGATATTATTATTTAATTAAAATTTATGTTTCATGACAAATATTCATGAGGATGATATAAAAGGGAGTATAAATATGGAACATGAAAGTCTATTCGTAAATAAAAAATGAGAAATACCTGGTTTCTTGGGGAAAGCAGTTATGAGAGAGTCCAAGTCTTCCTTCTTCCACACATCATCAATCACTATGAAATATGATTTTCCATCTAGCTGTTCATAAAGCATTTTTTTGAGCTTGCTTTCAAGGTACAACCCGTCCCTCATCGTCTTTTCCAATCTCTTGATTTCATCGAGCCTGTGTTTTTTATCTTGTTCAGAGCTGGTCTCTAGGATGAGCTGCTTGACGGTCTCTTGCGGAGTGAATTCGCTCGAGACAACAACCCAACCTCGGCAGTCGAATCGACCCGATACGACGTCCGGATGGTTGTAGATTTCGCGGGCGAGAGTCGTTTTCCCGATCCCTCCCATCCCGTAAACAGCCACGACGGAGAGGCCTTCCGTCTCCTCATCCGTTATCTGTTCTAGAAGCTTCTTGATATCATCCTCCACGCCCACCAGGTGTTCGTCCTTCTCCCACGGAGCCAAACGGCGCCTCGCTTCAAACTCCGAGCTCTGCTTCGTCTCTCCCACTGACTCTACGAGATCTTTGATCCCATACCTCTCGCGGCTTTTGTCAATCGCATCGAGCCTAGCATGGATGGACCTGATCTCTTCCCCAATTCTGCTATGGTTCAATAAGGACGAGAAGCGATCCATGAAGCCGTACTTCCTCTTCCTCGAATTCACGTTGACACCGAACATCTGGATGGTGTCTACGGCGTCCTGAGCCACCTCTCTGATTTCTGATATCCACTTGCGAGCGCTATCATCTCGAATTCGCTTTGTGTTGGCGTCTCTGAGAAAGGATTGCATCCTGTTCAGCTCGTCTTTCAGCGACTCCACCTCGCCTTCGATGCCTCGGATGAAACTCACGTTCTGGATCAGCAGATAGCCCAGAAGTTGCACCGCTGTTGAGATTGCACCCTCCGCTGCCATGTCTACACTTTTACTTGGACAAAGCACTTCACTAAATAACCAAGAGGTAGCAATAGCGATGAAGTTGGAAGATTCTTGTTACTTACTGCGAAATGGTGCATGGGAAATGGAGAGAGAAAGGAGGAAGGAGGAGCGAAGCTAGTAAGACTATTCCATTGACACCCCAACCCCAATACACGCCTAATAAGACAAAAGATAATTTAATTAAAAGAAATTGTAAAATCACCCCACTTGGGGTGTTTGTGACGTCTCAAGGCATGTAATGTTTATTTTTTCCCATCCAATAATCATGTGACAAATGATAATTCATAATTGGATTTACATAATTTTATTGATAATAATTTTCTTAGATTAAAATTATTAATTTATTTTTCATAAAAATTTTAAAAAATTATATCAAAATTCATATTTTTTTTACTGTATAAATAGAGATCAATATTGAGTAGTTCTCACCAACAATACTAAACTCTCTTTTGTTCTAAATTTCCAACAACAAATCAAACCTTGGTTTTTTTTCTTACCTTATGTATCCAAATCACCCTGATTATTCGTGGTATATCAACTCCAACTAATTTCCCAATTTCGAATACCAACCAAACTCCGAATATTATCCTGATTCTCAATTTTCTCCAAATTTGAATCAATTTAAGTATTTTAATCTTCGTGTAATCTCTATTTTGTTATAAAATCAAGAACCTACTTTTTAATTGTATGATAAATATTTTTAATTAACATCATCAATTTTAAATAATATAATTTTATAGTATTTTTAAATTTTAATAAAATACTCCCTCCGTCCCAGCTCAAGTGACAAAAATATTTTCGGCACGAAAATTAAGAAGGTGGAAGATAAAGTATGAGAGATAAGTTTATGATAAAGTAAGAGAGAGAAGATGAGTGAGATTGTGAGAGAGCAATTAATAAAGTAGGAAAGAGAAATAATAAAATAAGAGAGATAAATGATTAAAGTAGGAAAGAGAAATGAAAAAGTATGAGAGAGAATTGATAAAGTAGGAGAAAATTTATGATTTTTTTTTAAATTATTTCTATTTTTGAAAGTGTATCACTTGAGACGGGACGCCCAAAATGGAAAGTGTGTCACATGGAACGGGACAGAGGGAGTACTATATTATAAATAATATTTAAAAAAAATGTGAAAATAAATTATAAGTTAGGTTGGGTTGAGTTAGGAATGAGAATATAAATTAAATAAGTCGGGTCACTTAGTACTCCTACTTTAAAATATCAAATTTAGCCTTTATCTTTGGATTAATAAATTTAATTCAAAATTATTATAATCACCCTTCTATAATTGTAAAAGTTTCGAATTTTGGTTTGGGAGGACGATTCCAACCCCAACATCAAACTGTTTATGCAAACTACATACACCATTTTCGAAAGGTATAATTTCAAAGGCGTAATAGATGTCAAAAGGTAAATTGTTTATTTACTTTTTAACCGTATAAATAGTTTTTAACATTTGGTAAAACCTATTTTCTGCTTAGCTTCACTAATTATGTTGCAGTTTCTAAAAATACTTATTGAAATGTTTTTCTTGCTTAAAGCACCATAATCTATAAATTTGTCAAAAATATCTATTTTTTTATATTAATTCAATTTTGTTTAAAAACTGTTATTTTCAACTTTATTAAAAAATAACTAAGAAGTATTTATAATAAGTATTTGCAAGCATACGCTCTTACCGACAGAAAAGTCAAGGAAAAGGCTTAACTTGCAAGCTAGAATTATCGAGAAAAGTCAAGGAAGAAGCTTAACTTGCAAGCTAGAATTATGCTATTACTTATTTTGCTGTTTACTTATAATGAGTGGAAAGAAAAGCGCAATATACATTAGATTAGACACCTCAGTTTTTAATTAGATTTTTTATTAAAATTTGCAGAATGAGATACCAAAATACTACTCTCTCCGTCCCGTTATTAGCAATTTATTTTTTTTCGGCACGATTATTAAAAAATTAGGTAATAAAATATGAGATAAATAGTTGATAAAGTAGGAGAGAGTAAATGAGTGACATAATGAGAGTAGGGGTGAAAACGGATCGGATATTATCCGTCCGATCCGGAGCCGGATCCGATCGGGATCAAATTCGGGGAGCAAATCTAGTATCCGATCGGATACGGGTTCGAATCCGGATAGCCTAAATCGGATACGGATTCGAATTCGGATTTCACATTATTCATCCATATCCGATCTTTCCCGTATTTAATCGGATATTTCTCGAATTATGAATTCGGATATTTCCCGAATACTGAATTCGAATATTTCCCGGATTATGAATTCGGATATTCGAATTATTTAATAATTAAAATTTTAATATAATAATAAATTAAAATTAATAAAAGATATTAAAAAATACATATACTAAAATTTTGGAATTTTTTCGTACTTTCTTGATCCTAAAAATTATGCTATTCATAATTATAGTATATTAACTATAGTTTGCATTAAAACTTCTATTAAATATTGTATACGTGATTTTTTCATGTGTTTCAATCAGAAATAGATGGTTATTTATGAATCATATTATCCGATTATTGTTATTCAAATTCAATCCGAATTCGTCATATATCCGCCCTGTATTCGTATCCCGAATATTCTGAATTCGTATTCGTATCCAGCCTTCCCGTATTCGATTCCGAATTCGAGAAAAAAATATGGGACAAAATATGGGAAGAGCACTATCCGTCCGTATTCGACCCGTTTTCACCCCTAAATGAGAGATAAGATGATAAAATAGTAGAAAGAAGATAATTGTGATAATAATAAAAAAAAATAATAAAATATGAGAGAGAAGATGATAAAGTAAGAGAGAAACATTAAAATTTATTAAATTTGGAATGAATCACGGTACATCTCAATTAGGAAAGTGAGCCGATAATAGCGGGACAGAGGGAGTAACTCCTAATAGCATCTTCAAAGTTTCATTTACATTTTACACAACTCCAGCATAATTCAATTTTTAAATCAACAACAATTGACTCTACATTCTGCACTTAAGTGGGATAATATATAATAATTTGGACGTTTTACAATTATAATTCCCTATTTATCAAACTCAATAATTTCATGGAAAAAAATCGATTATTTCCAGTCAATGTTCTTGCAAGTCAATACATTATGAGTACTTTCCGCAAGTCCGAGGCATTAATGGGCGCGTTTATTATCCTACCGTTGTTTCGAGGAAATTGTGTGGAAAAAGTAAAATGAATATTTTGAAAGTCCCTTAAGAAAGTAAGAACAATGAAATATGACAGAAAGAAAATAGGGGACAAACATAGATGAAAAAGAGGGTAATTGTATATTGATTGGTTGGAGAGAAAGAAAAAAGAATAAGAGATAACGAAAAATGATGTTATATATGAAATGATAAAAATACTCTTCAAATAAATAGAAAAATAAAATATTATTAAAATTAAAATAATCATTTACTTCAAATCTTTCTTTCTATTCAATTTCCTTTCATATTTGGAGAGGAATTTTTTAAGGTGAGTCCTATTCTTTTATTCTCTCTTCTATCCTTTTCTCTTCAAACCAAATAAACGAAAATCTTACTTTCTCAAATCGCACATTCTTTCCTTTCAAAATCTCTTCAACTGAACAAAGACTTAATGTCGCTTGATTTCAAAATTTTGAAAGAAACCGTAATATCCCTTAATCATGTAGAATTTTGAATTTTAAGTATATCTTTTTTAACAAATTTCTATTTCAGCTTTCTTAAATTGTAAATTTTGCCTTCTAATTAATAGTGGATTTGATGCACCATTTTTTTTGCAAATTGGCAAATATAGTTCTCAATCTTTGCGATTTTTTAACATTTGTCTTCAATCTATTATTTTTTATTTTTTCGTTCAGAAACTACTTGTTTTTTATGATTTTGGTCCCATCTTTAATTTTTCCATCAATTCGACCGTTAATCAAATTTTAATTAAAAATAAATAAAATAAAAAGGGTAAAATTGAAATTTTGAAATAGCTAATTGGCAAATCCCGTCATCAAACTTTCCGATTTTGTGTAATTAGTCCTCAATCTTTTTATTTTTATTTTTTCGTCCCCGAAATTTTATTTTTTGCGATTTTCGTCTCGCCATTAAATTTTTGCAGTTTCAGTTATTAAAAATAGAGTAAATCAAAGACCGTTCCCCAGCAACGGCGCCAATTCGGTGAACGTCGTTCATGCTCACCAAATAATTAGTTCTGTAACACAAGCTAAATAAGGATTAGCACAATGATAAGCAGGGTCGAATCCACAGGGAGCGGGAGAGTTATCCTATATCTCCTAATAATTCGGTTTTGGTGTAGCCACCACGCTTCAAGTTTGAATTTGATTATAACTAGGCAAGAAACAAACAAGAATTAAATACAAAGAAATGTGATAAGAGAGAAGGGACCCGACTCGGCAATTTCAAACTAACCACTACCCCCAATCCTTGACTCAAGAATTTATTCAACCCCTTAAGCTAATTAGCTGGAATAACATGTTGAGCACGATTATGTCCCTGACCTTACCATCTAGATAGAAACAAGCATGTTAAATATAGAACCCATTTCATTTTCCTTAACATAATCTAGCATGTTGAGCAATTTCTAGATTAATATTAAGAAGCATTAAACTCAAGGTCACCAATTTAGCTATTTACCCATGATGAGCATGCAAGCAAATTAACCAAAGAACAATTTCCATTCAATTAAATAATTTACTATCTTAGGGTGATCAATCCTAAAACAATCGATTATTCAATTATAACCTGGAATTAGCCAAAACTTAAGGAGAAGAATTTAAGCACCATTAGGTCTCAAGGGGGAATCGAGGGCTAGCCTCGTCGAGTCGAGAAGATTAGCTAAACATAAGAGTATTAAAAACAAAGTTTGTTGGAGGATAAAACATCAAAGAGGTAACCATTAAACAAGCAATAAATACTATATGATTTGTTTTGAGAAGAACACTTGAACAATTTGCATTCACTAATTACCAATCCTTCATTCTTCTAGCAACTTGAAAATTAGAAAACATTAAAATCTCCCTCTGGTTCCTTGGCAGCCGAGAGCAAGAAGAGAGTTGGAGTCCAAAAGTTGTGGTGAAAAAGTTTCTCTTTTTTTGTTCCCCCGAGAGCACAAAACCAAACAAAAGCAAAAGCCAAGTGGGTAAATGATTATGTTCCCTCCTTTTTGTTCCCACTATTCTATCAATTTCATCATGAAACATCGAACATTAACGTTGTCTTTGTTCTTCGTATCTTCGAGCTTAAATTACACCAAAGATGCACCAAATAGCCTCTATTATGTTGAATTTACTCCACAAGTCCGACGAAAACACGAGTAGCAAACATACTTACCAGTTATACTCATTTATCTCATCAATTGAAATTTTGCTTCTTATGCCTTGCCTTCTTCAAAGAAGATGACACTATCCCTGTGAAAAGGTTGCTATGTATTATGGTTGGATAACACTTGTAACGCCCCGAAATTTTACCTAAAAATAAATAAATAAAATAAAATGCATTTGCATTTCATGCATAATATCACGAGTTTAGTTCTGCAAGTCGCGCCTTAGAAAAATGAGAATGAAAATTAAACATCTATGTTATTTTTCATTAAATTATTTTTATTATGTAAATTTATTTTGAATTTTGAATATGTTTATTTATATAATATTATGATTATATTATTTTGTTGAGATAGAAATAATATTAGAATTATTAGGCAAGAAAAATATTTATTTATTTTGGATTTCCTAAACCAACTAGGATTGAATCTCTTATATGGTAGGTGATAGACTAAATTTTATATAAATTATATATGGACGAAAATAATTATGGAAAAAATATATTCGATACCTTTTAGGATTAGGGATCTTTAGATAATGATTTCTAGGCCTATAAATACCCCTTAGTCGCTCATAATATAGCATCCCATAAAATTTTCGAAAAACTGCCAGCATATCAGCGAACTGTTCCAAAAATTATTTCCATATCTTCCCCTCTTCATATCGTCTTGAAAATTTAGGATCATCTTCCTCGGTATGTCTAGTATACTTAATAATTTTTGTAGAATTTTACAAGCATGATAAATATTTGTTAAAAATTGTTCTTCGTAACCTGCCAGTTTTTGACAGCATGTTCATGAGCTTGATAGGAAAATTATTTTTCATGTTTTCTTTATGTTATTTTCGACCATGCTGAATTTTAATAGGATATACTATATGTTAGGTCATTCATGTTAAAAATATAGAATTTTTAGGATACGTGTACTATATATTTGTTAATTTGTTTTTCTTGATATGTTCGATTCTATTATGTCAATACTTTGGTTGTTAAAATGTTTAAGTTTCATGAGAACATAAATCTGTCCAGCAACTTTACCTTTTCTGCCCGAGAAGTTCCAAGGCCAAATACATGATCTTAAGCTACTTGAAAAATTCCAGAAAAATTATAGAGATACAATTTAGGATGTCTTTAAGATTTCTATAAATTTTGGAAATTTTTAAACAAGTCTTTATATATTTAATGAATTTTAAATTTTACACTACCGAGAAACCATGCTCTCTGGATAGAGCTTAGTAAAATGTTTATATCTCACTCCACAAAAATGGTTTTCACTTGATTCTTTTTCCTAAATACTCTAAACATGTAGGGATTTGTAAAACTATTTATTTAGTATTTTTAACATATGTGTATGAAAGCAGTTTAATACAAATGTCCGGGTAGTCAGTCGGAGCATGCATTTTCGTATTCAGTTTTTGGTGGAAACTATTATGTATTTTATGAAGTCGTTACTTATCTATAGAGATTGAAATTTTGACATGATATTTCTACGTATGTCCCATAGATGTGTGTTAAATCTTAGAATTTTTAAGATATGTTTAGTTCCCGATGCTTATAGTTAAAGGTCAGTAGGTCAGAAACCGCCTCTGTTGATGCAGTAGGTACTGTTTTGGTTATAACTCTTAGAGGACTTATTATTTTTATATGAAACCAAATCTGGAATGATTTAGACTCATTAAAAAATATATATATAGAAAATTAGAATTTATGGAATGAGTTCATGTTCTGTGGAACTCTTTTAAAATAGGTATTCTGCACGAGTTAAAATAGAACATAGAAACTTAGTATATATATATGATATTGTTTCATGCATATCACGACATTAAGATTTGAATTATTTCATGTTAGGATTGACGCGCATGACTTAATCCATTGATATACATCTTTTCATTCACTCAAAAAGGTTAAGGTGGGGTTTTACTTTTATCCTTATGATACACTATATTGTTTTTCTCATGCGTTATTCAGTACAGGCAGAGCCTTCGGGTTATTCACGCAGTAAAACCTTCGGGTTAGCCTTCGGGCAATTCACGCAGTAAAACCTTCGGGTTAGCCTTCAGGCAATTCACGCAGTAAAACCTTCGGGTTAGCCCTCGGGCATTCACGCAGTAAAACCTTCGGGTTAAGTCTCCGGGCTTGCATGTCTAATTTCTCATGTTAAATCCTTTATAATTTATAGTTTGGATAATGTTGACCCCACTGAGTAGTCGTACTCACCCCTCTATGTTTTCACTTTTTCAGATCATGGTCCGACAGATGCTTGAAGTGGCGGATGGTGATGGTCACACGGAAAAAGGAACTATGAAACTTTTTACATTATTAATTTAGTTTTATCATGAACTAAACATTTTCGTTTCATTGCATGTTTTTGAAAACTAGTAGTCGCATGTGCTTTTATTTTTTTTAAGACTTTCGTTGTGTATGAAATTTTGCACTAAACTTTCCTTTTTATGAAAAGATTTATTAAAGTTATTTTAAAAATTAAATCTAATGTTAAAGTTTATGCATGTGGCGACGTCCCTTAAAAGGTTATGAAAATTGGGGCGTTACAACACTTGATCCAAGAGACAGGAAGAACAACAGCGGAGGAAATAGCAAGAGGCTATCTAGATGAGTTGATAAGCCGTAACATGGTGCAGGTCAAGGATTTGACATTGGATAATCGAGTTAAAAGTTGTCACCTTCACGATTCTCTTCAGATGATTTGCTTAGAAAAAGCTGAGGAAGAAATAGGTCTTACGTTTCTTAAGAGGGATAGCGGGATTTCATGGCGTAAACGTCGCCATTGTGTGGTGCAGTGTGAAGATCTTACATCTTTACAGATCGATCAAAATAAGCATATCCGCTCTCTTTTTGTGCTTAATGTGGAGGACGATTCAGTGGAGATTAAGCCTGACTATTGGAAGAGCTTTCAACATCTTAAGATCCTCGATCTTGAGGGTTATTATCGCCTCAAAAGGTTGCCTGAATCTTTCAAATTACTTCCCGGATTGAAGCAGTTCAGAATAGGACAACAATCAAACAAGAAATCACGTAAATCATTCTACAGTGATTTCTACAAAAAATTGTACACACCGTTGAAGCTCCCTAGCTGGCTGGATTCCCTTCAAAAACTCGAGCTGCTTCACATACGGACCGAGGGTGTCGAATTTCCAAAAGTTGCACTAAAATAATAATAAACCCAAGCTAGTTGGACTTAATGAACTATAATTAATAATAAAAAGTTAAAAAGTATTAAAAAAACAGAAAGTGAAAACAAGAAAATGGAAGGAAAAAAAAAGGTCATGTGGGAGCTTCGAGTGACACCAGAGTTGGGACAATAGAAAAAACAAATACCTGTGCTATGAATATATAATTCATATCATTGAATTCTAGTAATACTTCTCAGTTGATAAAGTAATTTAGTTACAGCTGCAGAGCAAGATATTTTAATTTTTCATTTCTCTAAGTAAATAAATGTTCTCTGAAAAAACAGAATTAACATTTCGTTTTTCAATGTTTCTCCAATTTCTAACCCAAACATACACAGTTAAACCTCGATAAAGTAATAATCTTGGGACTGAGAAAAAATATTCATTTAACGATGTTATTATTTTATCGAACATTATTTTAGTGCATTGACCTATATCGGGACCGGAAGAAATTATTATCTTAGCGAGATTATTACTTTATCAAATATTACTTTATCGAGGTCTAACTGTACTAGCTCTAAAGCTTTCACCCCAAATCAATTCTGTAGCGGCATGTAAAATCGATGCTGATTAACAAGAACATTGCAGTCAAATTAATTACAAATACATTGGTTCATAGATAGTGACTACAAACTTATTTAACAAACATATACTACTAAAAAGAGATCACAATCCTTACAAATTTGCATCATACAGTATCCAGAATTTGCAGCTGATAAGACTTGTTCGACAGATTCTTCGTGTCGAGAGCATGGCAATCACGGGCTTGGAGTAGCTTGAGCTGCGGCATTCCACCTTCCTTTATAACGACTTCTCTCAGTTCACACATTTCTCGGAGGTGCAGACCTATGAGGCAGGGGAAGTCGCCATGTAATACTTGCATCCTCTCACCCATGTAAGAATGATCCTTCAACTTGAGGTACAACAGCTTCGGCAGCTTCCCTAGTTCTTGCATCGGATCTTCGTCAAGGAAGGAATTCTCCAGTGTGAGGTGCGAGAGATTTGGAGGAAGCATACTCGCACTCGGACATTTCCTCATCATACCATTCAGTTTAAGTTTAGTTAAGTTTCCGAGGTGCCAAATATTTATTGTTGCCTCAACCGGAAGGCGGTAGTTCCATAATAAGTAGAGTTTAACGAGTTTCTCCAACTTAACTAACGACTCACTTACCTTGCCTGACGCTTTATGCAGAACTATGCCTAGTTCCCGAATATGACAGTCGCCCTTCAGTCTTGAATAGCTTCTCATCCAATCATTCTGCCTGATGTATTTCAATGTTTCAACATTCTTCCAACTATCTACGATCATCGGGCCATGGACACAGTAAGCATGAATACGACGCATGTTATCCATTTCCATTGCAACATGTGGGAATTCAACCAACTCAATCCCCAAGTCGAGTAGCTCAAGTTTTTTAAGGGTATTCAGCCAGGTAGGGAGCTTCAGTGGTCTAGAAGATGGATTAGATAAATCACTGAAGGATATCTTATTCGTTTGTCTACGGATTGTCAACTGCTTTAACCCAAGTAGTAAACTAAAAGAATGAGGCAATATTCGTAAGGGAAAATCACAGTCAAGATCGAGAATCTTAAGGAGTTCAAATCTACTCCAACAAGGCATATTCTCTTTGAAATCCTCCTCCACATTAAACAGGAAAAGAGAGCGGACTTTCTTATTTTGAAGACGCGGAATAGATGTAAGACCGTCACAATGCGTCATACGATGGCGAAGTTTACGCTCGTGAATCCTACTACCCCAGTTCAGAAACTCAATACCTATTTCTTTCTCAGCTTTTTCTAAGCAAATTATTTGAAGAGAACCACGAAGGCGACAACTTTTAACTCGTTGATCCAATGTCAAATCCTTGACCTTAACCATGTTCCGATTGATCAACTCATCTAGATAGCCTCTTGCTATCTTCTCCCATGATGTTCTTCCCGTCTGCTGGTTCAAGCCTTGTCCAACCATTATATTTACCAGCCTTTTCACAGGGATAGCGACATTTTCTTTGAAGAAGGCCAGACATAAGAAGCAAGATTTCAATTCAGGAGGCAAATTCTGATAACTTAGTTCTAGAATTGCTGAGATGCTGCTTTTGGCTTTTCCTAATTGAGAGTGCAATTCATCCAGAGCCTCTTTCCACTCCCAACTCGATCGTTTGTCAACTAATAAGCCTCTCATTAAAATGATTGATAAAGGCAGACCTTCGCACTTCTCCACAACGAGTCTCCCAAATTGCTCCAATGCTCTTGGAAATTCTTCATTGCTAGTGTCAGCGTGGCCCTTCTTCAAGAACAGTTCCCAGCTCTTCTCCGGGTCTAAAACCTTCATCTTATGCAAGCTTTGACATTGTTCCACAATAGCATTGTGGCGAGTTGTGAGCAACAATCTACTTGTTTCATCTGCGCGAATAACAATTAATTCAAGAAATACAATACTCCCAAAGTTACATATTATTAGAACTTGATACAATTGCAAAAACCGTCACTCAAACTTAACATGATTTATTTTTTACCATAGTAAAAAAGCTTATTGTATGGAATACCTTGTTCGTTGGGGAAAGCAGTCATAAGAGATTCCCAGTCTTCCCTCTTCCACACATCATCAAGAACTATGAAATAAGTTTTTCCCTCCAGTTGTCTGCGGAGCAGTTCCTTAAGCTTCAATTCGAAGAGTTGTCTGTAAAATCTGCCTCTAGTTAACCTCTTCAATTGCTTGATTTCTTGGCGCAACTCCTGTTTTTCTTGCTCAGACTTGGTCGTCTGCAGGATGAGCTGTTTGAGTGTCTCTTGCGGAGCGAAATCCATCTGTACGACGACCCAAGCTCGGCATTCGAATCGACCAGAAATGACGTCGGGGTGGTTATAGACTTCACGAGCAAGAGCTGATTTCCCGATCCCTTCCATGCCGACAACAGCTGCGACGGAGAGGCCTTTGTTATCCTCGTCCATGATGTGTTCTAGAAGCTTCTTCACATCATCCTCCACGCCCACCAGGAGTTCTTCCTTATTTCGCAGAGCAAACTGGTGGCTTGCTTCAATCTCAGATCTCCCCGGAGACTCTCTCGGCTTCCCTAAATCTCTGATCCCGTACATCTCGCACTTTATGCGAATGGCGTCGAGCTCAGAATGGAAGGAACTGATCCGATTCCCGAATATCACGAGGTGGTCCCCCTCGGTTGGGAAGAGTGTCGAGCGTTTGACGAAGTCCCTGCTCTTCCTAGGATTCTCGACGTTTAGATTGAACACTTCAATGGCATCTTCGGCATCTAGAGCCAGCTCTCTGATACTTGATATCCAGTCGCGAACCCTATCGTCTTGAGATTGCTTTCTGTTAGCATCTCTGAGAAAGGATTGCATCCTTTTCAGCTCGTCTTTCAGTGAGTCCACCTCACCCTTGATGCCTCCGAGGAAATTGGCCTTCTGGATAAGCAGATCGCTCAGAAGATTCACCGTTGTTGAGATTGCCGCCTCCGCTATCATGTCGAGGCGTTCACTTGGGTTGATAGTTTCTTGCTCCTGTTCAAAGGTAAGCACTTGATAAAACAATAACTAAGAGATATAGCCGGAAATTGCTATTTTTTCTGTTCGGTCTGCATAGACTAAGTTGTGGCAGTGATATATATCTAAAACATTTTGGGAATTGATAATTCAACTACTACGTTTAAGGTATGGTGAAGTCTCGTGTAGGTGGAATCGGAGCCAATAAAAATAGTGGACCATTGTTAAGATTAATGATAATGCGTAGGTGTTGTTATTGGATTTACCTACTGGACCCCTCTAAATTAAAAATAATAATGGTCTATTTTGTGTTTGGCGCAAAAACCTATCCAATTTAATTTCCTTTTGTGTTTGGATCCCACTAACTTAAAAATAACAATGATCTATTTTTTTTTCGTTTCCTTGGGATGAAAAAGTTGGTAAGGTGGGTTGGCCCAAGACCGATAAGTCTTGGGTTCAAATCACATTGGAAGCAATTTTGTGGAGCCTGTCACCTATAGTTAACTTAGGGTGGTTGAACTTTCCTATGTGGTTTGCAGGCTACTGCACAAGGCTGCGGGTTCCACGTATGACCACGTATCAAAAAAAAAACAATGGTCTATTTTGTATTTGGCACAAAAGTCTATCCAATTTAATTTCCTGGTCTTAGGTGGTGTTACCGGATTTACTATAACCTAGTAGATCCCACTAACTTAAAAATAACAATGTTCTATTTTGTATTTGGCGCAAAAGTCTACTCGATTTAATTTCTTGATCTTAGATGGTGTTACCGGATTTAATGTAATTTAGTGGATCCCACTAATTTAAAAATAAAAATAGTCTATTTTGTATTTGGCGCAAAAGTCTACCCGATTTAATTTCCTCATCTTTTCCTATGATAAAAAAGACCTCCCTTTTTCTGTGAGTTGGATACTTATGAAATCATTAACCGTCGGATACTCATCCTCGCAATTAAGTTATTAGGACTTTTCCTTGGTATTTGGAGTAAATCCCACTTTTTGAAAACCTACACACACCTGACACATGTACCCGTCTCCTTTTACATTCCATATTTCTACTACTACGGGAAAATAACGAGTCAAATAAAAAAATTAAAAGTCTTCAAAATGCCCCTCGAATTCGGTAACACCACCTAAGCATATACTCCCTCCGTCCCATTAAAAGCGTCGCTTTCTTTTCGACACAGAAATTAAGAAATTAATATTGTGAAGTGTATATTATTTGTCATTTGAATAATTAATTTTTATCCACATATTCTTTGCTTATTTGAGAAATATGATACTTTTAATAGAATAACATAATTAAAAAATGGGCATTTACGAAATTCATTTTTTTAATGGATCCCACCATTTTTTTTCTCTTCTCACCCTTTTCTCTTGACAACCAAACAATATTTCTTTATTTCTTTTCTATTTATATCCTTCCCACTTCTTTCCTCTCTAACTCTCTTGAACCAAACAAGGGATAGAGATGCCCCTTGAATCTGGTAATACCACCTATGCATATATATTAAAAATAATGTGGACCATGCGTAAGATTAATGATAATTAATGCGTAGGTGGTGTTATTGGATTTAATATAACCTAATGGATTCCACTAATTTAAAAATAATAATGGTTTATTTTGTGTTTGGCTCAAAAGTCTACCCGATTTAATTCCTGGTCTTAGGTGGTGTTACCGAATTTAATACTCCATCCGTCCCATTATTAATGGCCACCTTTCCTAATTTGGACGTCCCGCTATTAGTGGCAACGTCCTAAATTAGTAAAAAGTTAACACCCTCTTTCCTACTTTTTCATTTTATCTCTCTTACTTTATATCTACTCTCATTATTATACTCATTTCTCTCTCATACTTTAATATCTTCTCTCTCCTACTCTCTCATTATTACACTCATCTCTCTCTCCTACTTTATTATTTACTCATCTCTCCTACTTTATTACATATTCTCTTAATTACCGTGCCGAAAAGAAAGGCGCCACTAATAATGGGACGGAGGGAGTACAACCTAGTGGACCCCACTAACTTAAAAATAACAATGGTCTATTTTGTATTTGGCGCAAAAGTCTACCCGATTTAATTTCCTGGTCTTAGGTGGTGTTACCGAATTTAATATAACCTAATGAACCCCACTAATTTAAAAATAACAGTGGTCTATTTTGTGTTTGGCGCAAAAGTCTACCCGATTTAATTTCCTGGTCTTAGAGCAACCCCAAAGGGAGTGCTATTGTAGCGTTTAATGTTAGTTTGCCGGACCAATTCTCTCCAAAGGCTTCCCGCAATTTATTCCAGTTTAGCATAACGCCTTTTGCACACGGCAACACTACCGTGTTACTGTTCACACGGTAGTGTTGCAACTAAATATTTATATATATAATATATACATATATATTTATTACTATATTATTTAAGATATTTATTTTGTTAATATGTTTAAGGTAATACTAATCAATTTATTTATTCATATGTTCAAGGTAATTTGTATTTTAATTTATTTTAAGAATATATATAAAGACAAAAAGGTTTAACATAAATTGAAGATGCAATAATATTAAAATACGATAGCGGCACATCTTGCTCTTTGTGATGCATTGATTGATCATATGTGGGAGGAGTATTCAAATTCAGAAAATTATAATACGTAATGTTAGTTTTTCTATTATATCATGTAATTTTTGGATTTGTGCTTTTAAAAGTGTTGTGTATTGTTAGTTTTATTATTGTGGAAATAAATTAATTATTTTACAATCATTTAAATATATTTTTAATAATTTAATTTTTATTTAAAAATATTTTTTAGTGAAATTAAGTACAAAAAAATATTTAAATATATATAATATTAGATAATTAATAAAACATTAATAAACATATTATTTTAATAATAAAAAGTACCAAAATAGAATATTCCATTATAGAGTTAAATGTAGAGTTAAATGTAGAGTTGACGGTTGAAGATGAATTCGAAAAAACTCAACATTCAACTCTACAATAGTGTGGAGAGAACTCTACAATAGAGTTCCCTCTTGGAGATGCTCTTAGGTGGTTTTATCGAATTTAATATTATAACTTATTAGACCCCACTAACTTAAAAATAACAATGATCTATTTTGTATTTAGTGCAAAAGTCTACAAGATTTAATTTCCTCGTCTTTTCCTTTGATTAAAAGACCTCTTTTATGTGAGTTGGATACTCATGAAATCATTGACCGTAGGATACTCATCCTCGCAATTAAGTTATTAAGACTTTTCGGCCATGCCGCCATGCGTTTAACAACGTCCACAACCACATCTAGAAATCCATCAAATACTTCATTAAAATCCCATCAATCTCTTGTATTCAAAGATGCTCATGAATCCGATAACACCATCTAAGCAAATACTCACTCCGTCCCATTAAACGCATTATCTTTTTTTTCGACACGGAGATTAAGAAAGTAATGTTGTATGGTGTATATTATTTATCATTTGAATAATTAATTTTTGCCTACATATTATTTACTTATTTAAAAAAGATAACACTTTTAATAGGACAACCTAATTAAAAAAAGATAACGTTTATAATGGGACAGATGGAATATTAATTATCATTAAATAAATGTATTATTTGATATGATAGAAATAGAGAATAAATAGAAGGAATAATAAATGATAATATATTTAAAATGACAAAACTACCCTTAAAATAATTGAAGAGCGTAAATTTGGTTAAGTTTAAAATGGGCATTTATGAAACTCATTTTTTTTATGGTCCCACCATTTTTTGTTCTCTTCTCTCCCTTTTCTCTTGGCAACCAAACAATATATTTCTTTTCTATTTATCTCTTTCCCACTTCTTTCCTCTCTAACTTTCTTGGACCAAACAAGGGATAAAAGTCTTCTAGATGCCCCTTCAATCTGGTAATACCACCTATGCACATATATATATATATATATATATATATATATATATATATGAAGTTGCATTTAACGTGAGAACTGCGAATTATGTATAATCCTTATATAATTTATACATAATCGTTATATATTTTATGCAAAAAATATATAATTTTACATTTTTTATGTAGAAGGACAAAAGTGTAAAATTATAGATTTTTTGCATAAAATATATAAATGCATAAATTATACAAAGATTATGCATGGTTTACAGTTCTCATGTTATGTATGGATTTCACCAGATCTACACCATATATATATATATATATATATATATATATATATATATATGATATGGATCATGTGGGAAACCAGAGTTATGTAGGAAGATAGGAAGTATGTATATTCCCTATAGGTTTTATGCATAATCCTTAAATTTTTTATGCATATATTTTGTATTTTTTACATTTTTGCCATTACGCATAAAACATATAAGAAATATGCAAAATGAATATTCCAGAGCATATTAAATCTAAACCATCAAAAAATGAAATGAAGGATACACATTTCTTCTTATTTCTTATTTTAAGGAGGCTTCTCATATTATCAATTCTATATATATATATATATATATATTAATTACTCTCTCCATCCCTAATATATATGCCTACTTTTATTTTTTGTCTATCCCAAATTTATTCCTATTAATAATTTTTTATGTCTAACTAAATATTTCACTAACTTTAATACGTCTAATTAATGTGAGAATTTATAAAAAGACTACTTTACAAAACTTTTCTAATAACAAATACAATTATGTCTTTAACTTTTTAATAATTTACTTTAATTTACTTATATTCTAATACCAATATTTATCTTTCATATCATTAAATATTTTCTTAATATGTGTGAAAAAATAAATAGACATATATATATTCGGGATTGAGGGAGTATCATTAATCTCAAACATGGTCCACTATATTTTGATATGCTCGGATTCCACCTACACGAGACATCACCATAACTATATATTAACTGAGCAGTTGATAAAACAATAACTAAGAGATATAGCCGGAAATTGCTATTTTTTCTGTTCGGTCGGCATAGACTAAGTTGTGACAGTGATATCTAAAACATTTTGGGAATTGATAATTCAACTGCTAAGTTAAAGGTATGGTGAAGTCTAGCGTATGTGGAATCGGAGCCATTAAAAATAATGTGGACCATGATTAAGATTAATGATAATTAATGCGCAGGTGGTGTTATTGGATTTAATACAACTTAATGGACCTATTTTGTGTTTGGCGCAAAAATCTACCCTATTTAATTTCCTAGTCTTAGGTGGTGTTGCCGAATTTAATATAATATAGTAGACCTTACTAACTTAAAAAATAACAATAATCTAATTTGAATTTGGCGTAAAAGTCTACCCAATTTAATTTCCTCGTCTTTTCCTTTGATTAAAAGACAAGCCTTTTCTGTGAGTTGGATACTCATGAGATCATTGACCGTAGAATACTCATCCTCGCAATTAAGTTATTAAGACTTTTCCTTGGTATTTGGCAGTAAATCCTACTTTTGAAAGCCTACACACACCTGACACATGTACCCGCTCCTTTTACATTCCACATTGAGGCATTTTTAGTATTTGTCAAGTAAATTAAATTAAATACAAATATAACCTATGACTATATAAAAATACAAATATAATCATAAAGTAATAAATATGAAGGGCCATCGGCCCTTATGTGACAAAC
Organism: Lavandula angustifolia; assembly: GCA_028984105.1. NCBI lineage: Eukaryota > Viridiplantae > Streptophyta > Magnoliopsida > Lamiales > Lamiaceae > Lavandula > Lavandula angustifolia. Next base: position 27,934,659 of record CM054817.1, read on the forward strand.
ATGAATTTTATAGGTCTTAGAGAGCTTACATGTTTATTTACCAAGAAAAATCATGATTGTACATATTGTGTTTGCATAGTTCATCATTTTTAAAGAACATGCTACTTGGGTTGGTTTCTATTGATTTTTCAGGAGGATGAAGACCTATTTTGAAGAAAAGGGAAGTTGGGCCTTAAAGTTCAGCTCGTTGGGGTCACGTGGCCGAAAGCGGATCGAGATTTAGATAAGAAACGAGTGACAACGAGTCAAAAGAAGTTTAGAGTTGTAAACTGTGATGACCCCGACGCGACCGCGTCTGGGCGTTACAGAGAAGAAGGAAAAGGACTTGATGCTACCCCGACGCGACCGCGTCAGGGTCGTTTTCGGCGCTGAATCTCGCGGATTATCCAATTTTGACCCGGTCACTATATAAAGCCAAAACTTGAAGCCCTAGCCACCACAACTCACCTACCACACGAAATTTCACCATTTTCACTCTCCAAATCCATCCCTTCTCCCCCAAACACCCAAAATCTTCCATTCACCCCCAAACACCCAAAATCTTCCATTCTCCACCATTGAAGTTGATAATTGTGTGAAGATTGAAGAAGAAGGAGTCAAACAATCAAGATTGAAGACAAGGATTTAGGATTTGTTTCCATTTTCTTTTACCCTTACTTTCTCATGTCTTTGACTTGCTATGATTTGAGTATTTTGCTAATCAAGAACATGAGTAGCTAAATTCCATATTCTAGGGGCTAGACTTGATGAGTTTGTTTGAGAATTGATGTTTACTAGATTTGCTTATGGTTAATTTACTCTATTTCTCTATGCTCTTGCTTTTGATGATTGTTTGAATGATTGATCACCATTTAAACTTATCCATGGAACTAATTCGATAAACGAGAGTTGAGAATTAATTCTAGATTAGGAGCATAGAGCACCTCTTTCCAATAGACCGAGAGGTTGCGGGATACGGGTGAGGGCAATAGACTCGAGGGCTTTTGGGAGTTCTAGGCTTCGATGAATTGGAGACGATAGTCTTAATCTAGAATCCACGGTCTAAGTTCACCGAGAGGTAGTTAGGCTATATCCGATGTCGCTCATAAATAGATGTAATTAACCGTAGCAAACTCAAGTAAGCTAGATCCTTTTACATATCATTAGTGTCTACCCCTAGAATATCTTCTCTTAGATTTTCATCCATTTTAGCTTCTTTATTGCCATTAGCTTAGATTTATTTCAATTATTGCCTAGGATCAATCACCCCGCTAAGTTTTCATCGTCTAGATAGAGTTTAAGCATCCGAATAGGAGTAGTTACACGATTAACCGCATAGTCCTTTGGGAGACGACCTTGCTCACCACCTATATTCCAACACCCCATACACTTGTGGATAGAGGTATAAGTAGGACACGATCAAGTTTTTGGCGCCGTTGCCGGGGACTATTGAGTTTATTTGTGTGATATTTTGAAACGGTGCTTGATTCTAGTTTAGACATTTATTTTCCTGCATTTTTTTATTTGTGTTTGAAGTTAGATCTTTTGTGGTTGATAGGTGCATGAACACAAGGTCTAAAGGTTTGTCATACGACCCTTTGAACCCGAAAATTGAGGCCTTTTGTCGACGCAACCGAGGTGAGGCAAGAAGGCACCAACAATTACCATCACAAATGGAGGGACAAGATGGAGATGTCATTCAACAACTCCATGAGCAATTGAGATTGGTTCAAGAACAACTTAGGAACCAAGAGGCGGAAAGGAATCGGGAACAACCCCCTCCACTCACAAATGTGTTTCAACCTACTACCATTCAACGAGGGGCCCCGCATGGTCCGGGTATCGATGCAAACAACTTTGAGATCAATCCGGAACTCATATCTATGATCTCGAACAATCAATACGGAGGTCGTCCGATGGAGGATCCTAATGCTCACTTAGCTACATTCTCGGAGATTTGTAGCACGGTGAAGAAGAACGGAGTGCCGGATGGAGCTTTTAAAATCAAACTTTTTCCTTTCTCCCTCCGTGATAAAGCTAAGACATGGCATCAATCATTGGAACCAATTGCCACTTGGGAAGAAATGATGCAAAGACTCCTCAGATTCTTTCCTCCGGGGATGACCATGAAGTTGAAGGCGGAAATCACACAATTTCAACAATTGGATGGAGAGACTTTTTATGAGGCATGAGACCGATTCAAGGAGATGCTTCGAAAGTGTCTCAATCATGACTTTGATCAAGATACTAAGGTATGCTTGTTTTACAATGGATGCAAGGGGGATATGAAAAGACTTGTGGATGCGGCCGCGGGAGGAGCATTAATGAGTAAGAATAGCCAAGAAGCCTTGGAGATCATTGAGAATATGGCTACAAATTCTTATCAATGGCCCGGAGAGAGGACAATCTTGAAGCCGGTGTCTTCAACTTCTACTTCGAGCTCGGATCCGATAGCTTTGTTAGCCGCCCAATTGACCGTTATGAATAGCAAGATTAATGCTCTTGTCTAATCCAAGAGTGAGGTTATGCCGGATCCCCAACTTCTTGTTGAGGATGTGAACTACATCAACAACAACAACCGAAATTATGGTAATCTTCGTCCTCAATAAGGGGGTTACCAAAATAATTACCAAGGAGGATATCAAGGCCCAAGGGTGCATCCAAATCTTTCATATGTGAACCCAAACAACTCTATTCAACCACCTCCCGGATTTTCGGTCACCAACGGAGTTATTGACCAAGAGAAGAAGCCTAACCTTGAGGATGTGTTGCTTAAATTCATGACAATTTCTCAAACAAGGATGGAGAAAACCGACTCAATTGTAGAGGCTCATACTACTCAGTTGAAGATGATAGAGAATCAATTGGGGCAAATCTCCAATACCTTGAATGCTCAACATCAAAAAGGGCAATTCCCAAGCAATACGGTGACAAACCCAAAGGAGGATTGCAAGACGATAAACCTCCGAAGTGGAACTTCATATGAAGGTCCAAAAATGCCGGTTGAGGAAGATAGTCACAAGAAGTATGATGAATCATCTAAGATGGGGGAGAGCCAAATTTCAAGTGGTGAAACTACCAAGGCTACAAATAAAGACGAAGGGAAGAAAGCCATGGAAGAGCCATCTCCATATCACCCACCACCTCCTTATGTGCCTCCTATTCCATTTCCACAACGGTTGAAGAAAAAGAATGTGGAGGAGCAATTTTCCAAATTCTTGGAGATTTTTAAGAAGATACACATCAATATCCCTCTTGTAGAAGCTTTGCAACAAATGCCCAACTATGCAAAGTTCTTAAAGGAAGTGGTGGCCAAGAAGAGAAAATTGGCGGAATTTGAGACGGTAAATCTCACCGAGGAGTGTAGTGCCGTTCTTCAAAGGAAACTACCTCCAAAGTTAAAGGATCCCGGAAGCTTCACTATTCCATGTGACATTGGAAAAGACAAGTTTGGGAAAGCCTTATGTGATCTTGGAGCTAGCATCAACTTGATGCCTCTTTCTATTTTCACCAAGCTCGAGATTAAAGCCAACCACAATCGCCCTCCAAATGGCGGATAGATCCATATCTTATCCAAAAGGGATTGTGGAAGATGTGTTGGTTAACGTGCATAATTTCATCTTCCCGGTGGATTTTGTTGTATTAGATATGGCGGAAGACAAGGATATACATCTTATCCTTGGGAGACCATTCCTTGCTACGGGAAGAGCACTAATTGATGTGGCGGAAGGCGAGCTTACTCTCCGGGTGAATGATGAAAGCCACACATTCTCCATTTTTAGAGCCCTTAAATTCCATGATGAAGATGAAGGAAGGAAGGAAATTGAAGAATGCAAGGTGTTGAAGATGGTGGAGTCTTGCATAGATGCGAAGGAGTTTCAAGCTCCAAGGGACCCATTAGAGGAGTGCCTACTTAACTCCTCTCCATCTCATTCTCTTGTTGTAAACACTATCAAGGGTGAACAAGTTGATTACTCCACGTCTATGAGTTATGTGCAAGAAATTCCCAAACATAAATCTTGTTTCATGAAGCTCAAGGATGAGAAGCAAGAGGAAGAAGAGGATGACAAGAAGACTCTCACCCTCGAGTTGAATTCGCTTCCCAAGCATCTCAAATATGCTTTCCTTAGTGAAGACAAGACATATCCGGTAATTGTATCATCCTATCTCTCTCCCATTGAACTTGAAAAATTGCTTAGAGTCTTGAGGGAATACAAGTCGGCTATAGGGTGGTCAATTTTAGATTTAAAGGGAATTAACCCCTCAATTTGCATGCATAAGATTTTGATGGAAGATGAGCATAAACCTAAAAGGCAAAATCAAAGAAGATTAAATCCGATAATGCAAGAGGTGGTTAGGAAGGAAGTCTTGAAGTTGTTAGATGCCGGGATTATTTTTGCCATTTCGGATAGTGAGTGGGTTAGCCCAACCCAAGTGGTTGCTAAGAAAGGGGGGATGACGGTTGTGAAGGATGAGAATAATGGTCTTATTGCTACTAGGGTAGTAAATGGGTAGAGGATGTGTATTGATTATAGGATGTTGAATGCCGCCACTTGGAAGGATCATTTTCCCCTCCCTTTTATTGATCAAATGCTCGATAGACTAGCCGGCTTTGAGTTTTATTGCTTCCTTGATGGGTATTCGGGTTATAACCAAATCATGATAACTCCCGAGGACCAAGAAAAAACGGCTTTTACTTGTCCTTATGGTATCTTTGCTTATAGACGCATGTCATTTGGTTTATGCAATGCCCCGGCTACTTTTCAAAGATGCATGATGGCTATTTTTCATGGATTAATTGAGAATGTGATGGAGGTTTTCATGGATGATTTCTCAGTTTTTGGTAATTCTTTTGATCATTGCTTGCATAATCTGAGCCTTGTTTTGAAGAGATGTGAAGACACCAACCTTGTCTTAAATTGGGAGAAATGTCACTTTATGGTAAAGGAAGGAATTGTGCTTGGGCACAAGGTGTCTTCTAGCGGATTGGAAGTGGATCGCGCAAAGGTTGTTGCCATTGAAAAATTACCACCACCATCTAATGAGAAAGCCGTGAGGAGTTTCTTAGGGCATGCCGAGTTCTATAGGCGATTTATCAAGGATTTCTCAAAAATTTCAAAGCCTTTGAGCCGCTTGCTTGAGAAAGATGTCAAGTTCGAGTTTGGGGATGATTGTTTGAAGGCCTTTGAGTGTCTTAAGAAGGCATTGGTGAGTGCTCCCATATTGATAGTGCTGGATTGGAGTCTACCCTTTGAGCTCATGTGTGATGCAAGTGATATTGCCGTAGGGGCGGCTTTGGGGCAAAAGAGAGACAAGATCTTCCGGGTGATCTATTATGCGAGTAGAACGCTTGACAAGGCTCAAGCCAACTACACCACAAGCGAGAAGGAGCTACTTTCCGTGGTGTATGCATATGACAAGTTTCGACCTTACTTGGTTGGAACGAAGTCCATTGTTCACACCGATCATGCCGCCATCCGATATCTATTTAACAAGAAGGATGCAAAGCCAAGGCTTATTCGATGGCTCTTATTACTTCAAGAGTTTGATATAGAGATCCGGGATAAAAGAGGATGCGAGAATGTGATTGCCGATCACCTCTCTCGAATTGAGGGCCCGGTGGAAGGAGAGAATCATGGAGTTCCTATTAATGAAAGCTTCCCGGATGAGCAAATATTGCAAGTGCAAGCAACTTCTCCATGGTATGCGGATATAGTCAATTTTATTATTTCTGGTGTTAAACCTCCGGACATGTCAAGCTATCAAAGAAAGAAGTTCTTTCATGATGTCAAGTTTTATATGTGGGATGAACATTTCCTCTACCGGAGATGTGCCGACATGGTGATTCGGCGGTGTGTAGCACAAGAAGAATGGTCTTCCATCATTCATCATTGCCATGCCTCCCTTAGTGGAGGCCACTTTGGAGCCAACCGCACGGCCACGAAGGTACTTCAATGTGGTTTTTATTGGCCAACTATTTACAAAGAGTGCTATGCCTTTGTGAGTGGGTGTGATAGATGTCAAAGAACCGGTGGAATTTCTAAGAGACATGAGATGCCTTTGACCAACATTATCGAAGTGGAGCTTTTTGATGTTTGGGGGATTGATTTCATGGGGCCTTTTCCCGCTTCTTATGGTTTTCAATATATCTTGTTGGGCGTGGAATATGTGTCGAGGTGGATAGAGGCTAAAGTTGTGTTGAAATTTGTCCAAAAGCACATCTTGTCGAGATATGGAGCTCCTCGTGCTTTGATAAGTGATGGAGGAAGCCACTTTTGCAACAAATGGGTTGCTAACCTCTTGACCAAATTTGGAGTGAAGCATAGGATCACCACCGCCTACCATCCACAAGCTAATGGGCAAACCGAGCTTGCCAACCGGGAAATCAAGCAAGTTCTAGAGAAAACGGTGAGTGTCAATCGAAAGGATTGGGCGATATTGCTTGATGACGCCCTTTGGGCTTATAGAACGGCTTACAAGATACCTGTTGGAATGTCTCCGTATCAAATGGTATTTGGGAAGTCGTGCCATTTGCCAGTAGAGCTTGAGCACAAAGCATATTGGGCGGTCAAGAAGTTGAATTTTGACTTTAAAACCACGGGTCAAGCGAGGATTCTCCAACTTAATGAATTGGATGAGTTTCGATGTGAGGCCTTTGAGAACTCAAGCCTTTATAAGGAGAGGATCAATAAATTTCATGATCGGTTGATCAAGAAGAGGGAGTTTGCTACCGGAGATGAGGTCTTGCTCTTTAATTCTCGTCTTTCACTCTTTCCCGGAAAGTTAAAGTCGAAGTGGTCGGGACCTTTCGTTATTGGTCAATGATGAAGAATGGTTCGATGGAATTGATTGGCCATGATGGAGCCCCATTTTGTGTTAATGGTCAAAGAGTAAAAGCTTACTTTAGGCCGGAGCAAAGGAAGGAGATGATGGTGATCTCCTTGGACTATCCCCCTCCTCAAAATTAATCCGGTGAGTTTACGACAATCTAGCACACTTCCTTTATTCAAACTTACTTTCCCTTCATGTTCAATAAGTTTGTGGGGAGGGAGTCGTGTCTTGATTGTTTCTCTTTTAATGTTTTTTTGTCTTTAGTTTGTGTGTTTTCTTTTCTTGTTTTGTTTCTTTTAGTTTGCTTGTCTCCTAGTGTCTTGCTTCTTCATGTTTGGTGCTTGCTTACATGGTTTGGTTGATTTGTTGATGAGGCTAATGATGAGATGCTATGGTTTGTGTTGAGAATATTGTTTATGAGTCTTATATGAAGTCTTGAGCATGCTTTAGCCATTTTTAGAGATTTGGCCTTTTTGAGTTTGAAATCAAAGAGCCTTTGTGAGACTTGAGCTATGACTATCACATTTTATGATCGATCTCCTTTCTTGTGTGATTTTGTTCGGGCTTGCATGTTGATCTCTAGAACTTGCCATGGTATCTTCCTTGAGGTTGCGTTTGTAAGTCGATTAAGAGATGATCTTAGGCCATGCTTCATAACTACACTTACCCAAAGAAGTGACCCAAGCATGAATATCCTAGTTCACCCCTTTTGAGCCTTAACCATTTTCTTTGATCTAGCCTAATGGGAAGGGATGTGAGCTTAAGAGACTTGGAGGTGTAGGTTTTTGAAAAATGATGAATGAGTTAAGAATGAAAAATGTTATCTTGAGATGCAAATGTTGAAAGTGTTCAATTGTTGGAATTATGTGCACCCACAAGAAAAAAAAAAAAAGAAAAAAAAAAGTGGTGCTAAAAGAAAAGAGATGTAACTTGGGTTAGAGAAGAGCTTAATGTCAAAGATGGGCTAGTTGAAATTGTGGGAATGAAGATAAAAGATCATATGAAGTGATGAGTATATGATATGAAAATTTTACATGCAAATTGGGTTATATGAGTCACTTTAGCCAAATATTCCTCACCCTTCCAAAGAGCCAACATTACAACCCTTATCAAAGACCTTTGTGATCTTAGTGAGAACTTACATTGTGCGATGGAGAGGTTAGACGATTGACAAGCTTATGGTAGATTGCATGTTTGACTTGAATTGAGTGTAAACACGTCCCACATAATACACTTGAGAGTGAGCGATTGGTTTACCCTTTTGTGAGGATTTTGAATTCAATTTGGCCAAGCTTTAATAATTGTTGGTGTATGCAAGAGATGGATTATGGGATTTATCTACAACTTATTTTTTGTTGAGAAAATTTGAAGCCTCTATAGTCAACATGTCGCTTTTCCATGTTTGTTGTCTTCGTCTTCTTCTTCTTTTTGTTGTTCGAGACGATCAACGGTTTAAGTTTGGGGGGTTGACAAACATGGATTTTATAGGTCTTAGAGTGCTTACATGTTGTTTATTTAACAAGAAAAATCATGATTGTACATATTGTGTTTGCATAGTTCATCATTTTCGAAGAACATGCTACTTGGGTTGGTTTCTATTGATTTTTCAGGAGGATGAAGACCTATTTTGAAGAAAAGGGAAGTTGGGCCTTAAAGTTCAGCTCGTTGGGGTCACGTGGCCGAAAGCGGATCGAGATTTAGATAAGAAACGAGTGAGAACGAGTCAAAATAAGTTTAGAATTGTAAACTGTGATGACCCCGACGCGACCGCGTCTGGGGCGTTACAGAGAAGAAGGAAAAGGACTTGATGCTACCCCGACGCGACCGCATCAGGGTCGTTTTCGGCGCTGAATCTTGCGGATTATCCAGTTTTGACCCAGTTTCGACTCGGGTCACTATATAAAGCCAAAACTTGAAGCCCTAGCCACCAAAACTCACCTACCACACGAAATTTCACCATTTTCACTCTCCAAATCCATCCCTTCTCCCCCAAACACCCAAAATCTTCCATTCACCCCCAAACACCCAAAATCTCCCATTCTCCACCATTGAAGTTGATAATTGTGTGAAGATTGAAGAAGGAGTCAAACAATCAAGATTGAAGACAAAGATTTAGGATTTGTTTCCATTTTCTTTTACCCTTACTTTCTCATGTCTTTGACTTGCTATGATTTGAGTATTTTGCTAATCAAGAACATGAGTAGCTAAATTCCATATTCTAGGGGCTAGACTTGATGAGTTTGTTTGAGAATTGATGTTTACTAGATTTGCTTATGGTTAATTTACTCTATTTCTCTATGCTCTTGCTTTTGATGATTGTTTGAATGATTGATCACCATTTAAACTTATCCATGGAACTAATTCGATAAACGAGAGTTGAAAATAATTCTAGATTAGGAGCATAGAGCACCTCTTTCCAATAGACCGAGAGGTTGCGGGATACGGGTGAGGGCAATAGACTCGAGGGCTTTTGGGAGTTCTAGGCTTCGATGAATTGGAGACGATAGTCTTAATCTAGAATCCACGGTCTAAGTTCACCGAGAGGTAGTTAGGCTATATCCGATGTCGCTCATAAATAGATGTAATTAACCGTAGCAAACTCAAGTAAGCTAGATCCTTTTACATATCATTAATGTCTACCCCTAGAATATCTTCTCTTAGATTTTCATCCATTTTAGCTTCTTTATTGCCATTAGCTTAGATTTATTTCAATTATTGCCTAGGATCAATCACCCCGCTTAGTTTTCATCGTCTAGATAGAGTTTAAGCATCCGAACAGGAGTAGTTACACGATTAAGCATAGTCCTTTGGGAGACGACCTTGCTCACCACCTATATTCCAACACCCCATACACTTGTGGGTAGAGGTCTAAGTAGGACACGATCATTATGCATGTAATTTTTTTTTACCTGAGGGCCGATGACCCTTCATTTTTTTTTTGTGTTTTTAAACATGTTGAGGGCCGATGGAGATTGGCCCTCCATCGTTCCTGACGACTTTTCATCTTAATCATTATGTCTGTTATAAAGTGTACTTTATAACTATGTTTGTGTAACGCCCCAATATTCAAAACTTAACTAGGGGACGTCACCTCGTGCATAACATTTAATCTTCTCAATTTAATTTTTTAAAAATAATAGATTTATAAAAATAATAAGGTTTTAAATGCATTTCATAAAAGCGGAAGTCTTGAATAAAAAACATGTGCAACTTCAAGTTCAGTAAATTAAATAGAGACAAAATGCATAGTTCAAGATGAAAACTAAATTAATGCGTTTAAAAGTGTTTTAGATCCTTTCACATGTGTGACCATCACCATTCGCCACTTCAAACATCTGTCGAATCATGATCTGAAAAGGTGAAAATATAAGGGGTGAGTACGACTACTCAGTGGGGTCAACATTATCCAAATTATAAACTATAAAGAATTTAACATGAGAAATTAGACATGCAAGCCCGGAGGCTTAACCCGAAGGTTTTTCTGCTATGAATTGCCCGAAGGCTAACCCGAAGGTTTTTCTGCTATGAATTGCCCGAAGGCTAACCCGAAGGTTTTATGCTGTGAATTGCCCGAAGGCTCTGCCTGTACTGAATAACGCATGAGAAAAACGATATAGTGTATAATAAGACTAAAAGTAAAAAGACCCCACCTTAACCTTTTGTGCAAAAGAAGTGAATGAAATGATGTATATCAATGGATTAAGTCCGTCGCGCCAATCCTAACATGAAAATTCAAATATTTATGTCGTGATATGCATGAAACAATTAATCTTTTTGTACATGGAATGCAAATAATTATATCGATACCTATAGTTATTAGGTTACAACATATCATATTTATAAACTAGGTTTCTATGTTCTATCTTAACTCATGCAGAATACATATTTTAAAAAACTTCCACAGAACATGAATTCATTCCAAAAATTCCAATATTCTACATATAGATTCCTTAATAAGTCTAAATCATACCGGAATTGGTTTCATACCAAAACAATAAGTCCTCTAAAAGTTATAACCAAAACAATATCTACTGTGCTAACAGGATCGATTTCTGACATACTGTCCTTTATCTATACATTTCAGGAACTAAACATACTTTACAAATTCTAAGATTTAACACACATCTAGGATACATACTTAGAAATATCATGTCAAAATTTCAATCTCTAATGATAAGTGACGACTTCAGAAAATACATAATAGTTTTCCCAAAAATCCAAATACGAAAATGCATGCTCTGACTGACTACCCGGACAATTGTATTAAACTGCTTTTGTACAAACACGTTAAAAATACAAAATAAATATTTGTACAAATATCTATGTGTGTAGAGTATTTAGGAAAAAGAATCAAGTTATAAAGATTTTTGTGGAGTGAGATATAAATATTTTTCTAAGCCCTATCCCGGATGCATGATTTTTCGGCAGCATAAAAGTAAAAATTCGTTAAAAATATACGTACTTGTCCAAAATTCACGAAAATTTACAGAGACCTTAAAGATATCCTACATTTTATATCTATAATTTTTATGGAATTTTTAAAGTATCATAATCTCGTGTATTTGGCTCTGGAAATCTCGGCAGAAAAGGTAAAATTGCAGGACAAATTTCTATTCTCATGAAACTTAAACATTTTAACAACCAAAGAATTGACATAATATAATCGAACACATCAAGAAACAAATTAACAAATAAATAGTACACGTATCCTAAAAATTCTATATTTTTAACATGAATGACCTAACATGTATTATATTCTATTAATATTCAACATGGCCGAAAATAACATAAAGAAAATATGAAAATAAATTTTCTTATCAAGCTCATTAACATGTTGTCAAAAACTGACAGGTTACGAATAAAAATTTTAAAAAATTACTTATCATGCTTGAAAAATTATACAAAAATTATTAAGTATACTAAACATACCTAGGAAGCTTCGCCTAAAATTTCACAATGATATAATGACGGAAAGATGTGTAAATAATTCTTGAAACAGTTCGCACGTGTGCTGACAGAATTTCGAAAATCTAATGTGAAACTAAATTATGGATGACTAAGGTGTATTTATAGGCCTAGAAATCATTATCTAAATATTCCTAATCCAATAAGGTATCAAGTATATTTTATCCATAATTATTTTCGTACGTATATATTTTATATATAATTTATTCTATTCACTTACCATATTAGACATTCAATCCTAGACAAATTAGGATTTGGATAAATAAAAATAGATTTCTTTCCTAAAACATGTATATCTCAAATATAATATCTATTTTATTCATAAAATATAATTTCAAAATATCTCTTAATAACTTAATATAATAATAAATATTATATACTTTTATGAATCCTAGTTGGTTTAGGAAATCCAAAATAAATATTATTCTTAGCTACTAACTCAAATGATTTCTAAATAAATAAACACATTCAAAATCCAAAATGAATTTACATAACAAAATGATTTAATGACAAATAAGATAAATGCTTTAAATTTTCATTTTAATTTCTAAGGCACGACTTACAGAACTAAAACCCATGATATTATGCATGAAATGCAAATGCATTTTATTTATTTATTTATAGAAAAATTTCGGGGTGTTACAATCTCCCCTACTTATAAAATTTTCGTCCTCGAAAATTAATTACCTTTATCCATTAAATTTGGGTATCGTAGCTCCATATCTTTTTCTACTTCCCATGTCGCCTCACTCGCGTTATGTCTATTTCAAAAGAACTTTTATTAATGGCACTTCCTTGTTCCTAAGTTGGATAACCTTTCGATCTAAGATGACATTTGGCATCTCTTCATATGATAGATCTTTGTTCAGCTCCAATCCTTCATAATTGACTATGTTGCTTGGGTCATGCACATACTTCCTCAAGTTCGCCACGTGAAAAACATTATAAATGGATGTCAAACTTGGCGGCAGTGCCAACTCATATGACACTTCTCCTTTTCTCGTAAGTATCTCAAATGATCCAATGTATCGAGACCTAAGCTTTCCTCTCTTTCCAATCCTCACTACACCTCTCATTGGTGTCAACTTGAGAAACACTTTGTCACCCTTCTCGAATTGTATATCCTTCCTCTTCAAATCAGCGTAGGACTTCTGTCTATCTTGAGCAATCTTGATTCTCTCTCGAATCTTTGCAATGACTCCCACGGTTCTTTCTACGATCTCGGGTCCCAATATTCTTTTCTCACCAACCTCATCTCAATGCAGAGGTGATCTACACTTCCTTCCATATAATGCTTCAAAGGGATGTCATCCCTATGCTTGCTTGATAGCTATTATTATATGCAAATTCCACTAAGGGCAAATGTTTCTCCCAATTAGTTCCAAAATTCATGACACATGCTCGCAACATATCTTCCAAAGTCTGAATAGTTCTTTCAGACTGTCCATCAGTCTGTGGATGGTAAGCGGTACTGAACTTCAACTTGGTACCCATAGCAGCTTGCAGACTATTCCAAATTTTGACGTGAACCTCGGGTCGCGGTCACATACAATACCGGCAAACACTCCATGTAGCCTAACAATCTCATCTATATAGATTTGTGCCAATCGATCCATATTGTCAGTCATCTTCATCGGTAGAAAATGAGCCGATTTCGTGAGTCTATCCACAATTACCCAAATTGAGTGATTTCCCTTTCGGGTTTTGGTAATGCTACCACGAAGTCCATGGATATCTCTTCCCACTTCCATTGAGGTATATCAAGCGGCTTTAGTAGGCCGAATGGTCGTTGGTGTTCAACCTTCACTTGTTGGCAAGTCATACAACTTTGTATGAATTCTGCAATAGTCCTCTTCATATTCCTCCCCCAAAAGTGTCTCTTCAAATCATGAAACATCTTTGTCCCTCCAGGATGGACAGTGTATGGCATGTTGTGTGCCTCCTCTTAAAATCTCCCTCATCATTTCACTTCCTTTTGGTACACAGATCCTTCTCTCGAACATCAGCGTCCCGTCTGCTGCAATCTCAGACCCCTCATTCTGCCCTTCCAGAACTTGATCTCTTATCTTGCATAAAAACCTATCTCTCTTTTGTGCTTCCCGAATTTGGTCCCTTAGCAACAGTTGGATCTTCATAGCTGCTAACTTAGTAGTAGTGTCTTCTGTCGAGGGTATAACTTCAATTTCTATTTTTGCAAACTTTTCAATCATTCGGGAAGTATATAGGGCAGTTACCTTTCCCGCTCAAAGCATCAGCTACGACGTTTGCTTTTCCTGGATGATAATGAATTGTGAAGTCGTAATCTTTCACCAATTCGAGCCACCTTCTTTGTCTCATGTTCAATTCCTTCTGTGTGAACAGATACTTGAGACTCTTGTGGTCAGAATATATCTTGCACTTGCCTCCGTATAGGTAATGTCTCCAAATCTTGAAGGCATGGACCACATCTGCCAATTTCAGATCATGTGTAGGGTAATTCAGTTCATGTGTCCTCAGTTGTCTCGAAGCATAAGCTGTGACCTTCCCATGTTGAATCAAGACACATCCAAGTCCTTGTTTTGAGGCATCGCAGTAGATTACATACCCTTCAGTTCCATCAGGAATAGCGAGTACCGGTGCTGTGGTTAACTTCCCTTCCAGTTCTTGGAAACTTCTCTCACACTCTTCATTCCACTCAAAGTTGATCCCTTTTCTGGTTAATTGGGTGAGTGGCCTTGCTATCTTTGAGAATCCTTCAATAAACCGCCGGTAATATCCTGCTAATCCCAAGAAACTTCGGATTTCGCTTGCATTCTTCGGTGCCTTCCAGTTACTAACCGCTTCGATTTTTGCTGGATCCACTTCTGTCCCTTGTGCAGTCACTACGTGGCCAAGGAATACTACTTGACTAAGCCAAAAATCACATTTCTTGAACTTGGCGTATTGCTTCTCGTTTCTTAAAGTCTCCAACACAATTCTGAGATGCTCTTCATGTTGGCTCCGATCTTTTGGGTACACCAAGATATCGTCGATGAAGACAATTACGAATTGATCCAAATATTGATGAAACATTCTGTTCATCAAGTCCATGAAAACGGCTGGTGTGTTAGAAAGTCCAAAAGGCATCACTGTAAACTCATAGTGACCGTATCTTGTTTGAAAAGCTGTCTTCGACACATCATTCTCCTTAATCTTCAATTGATGATATCCAGACCTTAGGTCAATCTCTGAAAACATTCTCGCACCTTTTAGTTGAATAAAAAGGTCTTCAATCCTTGGCAACGGATACTTGTTCTTGATAGTCAACTTGTTGAGCTCGCGGTAATCTATGCACATACGCATAGTTCCATCTTTCTTCTTGACGAAAAAATACAGGCGCTCCCCATGGTGATACACTTGGACGAATATGTCCCTTGTCTAACAACTCTTGTAGTTGTATCTTAAGTTCTTGTAACTCCATTGGTGCCATTTTGTATGGTGCTCTTGAGATAGGAGCTGCTCCAGGCATTACATCGATGTTGAATTCCACTTGCCTATTTGGGGGAAGACCACTTAGTTCCTCAGGGAACACATCGGAAAATTCCCTTACCACCGGAATATCATTTATGGTTAGTTCCTCTGTCTTTGTGCTAGTAATATTCACCAAATATGCTTGACAATCCTTCTTCCTCATCATCTTGGTGGCCTTAATTGCAGTTATGATATGTGGTCCTCTCTTTCTCTTACTTCCGTAAAAGGAGAATTGGTTTCCATCTGGTGTTGGGAAAACGACTTCACGGTCCTTGCATCTGATAACCGCATCGTGCTTGCTGAGCCAATCCAATCCCAATATGACGTCGAAGCCCTTCATCTCCAGGATGTACAAATCTGCTTTCAAGATCACGCCATCGATCTTCAATGTTGCTCCTTTTATTCGACGATTTGTTTCCTTTGCCTTGCCTACAGGAAACCCGACCTTGCATGCTGAACTCTCCTCTTCGCATTTTTTGGCTACTTTGTCGTAAAATCTTTTCGATATAAAGGAATTCGACGCCCCGGAATCAAAAGAACTACGACTATTTGGTTAAGGTACTAAAATGTTTCCTAAGGTAATTAAGTTTACTAACTATAATTGGATCTCCTCCTTGGCATTGCGGGAACATTTACCTCATAGCCGCCAGCAGTTGTAGATTGCTAAGGTTCTCTAGAAGGTTATCTCTTATCCCTCCACTACTTAATAGGGTTTCTTCTCGGAGGCATCTTCCTATTGTTCATATACTATTCAACTATGTAGGGCATCTAAGTTTTCATTCTTAAGGCAAACATCTTCGAGGACTTTAAATATTTTACATAATTTACTTGTGTAATAATCATGCTCATGTCATGCTAGAAAAAACATGCTTTCAATATTATGCTTCAAAATTAATTTAGAAAATCTTTCTTACCTCGCCGGCACGATGCTGTGGCAGTGATGATGGTTAATTTCCTGCATAACATGTAGCAAGTCTACAGGAAAATAGACATGCTCTGATACCAATCTATAACGCCCCAATTTTAAAAACTTAACTAGGGGACGTCACCTCGTGCATAACATTTAATCTTCTCAATTTCATTTTTCAAAAATAATAGATTTATAAAAATAATAAGGTTTTAAATGCATTTCATAAAAGCGGAAGTCTTGAATCAAAAACATGTGCAACTTCAAGTTCAGTAAATTAAATAGAGACAAAATGCATAGTTCAAGATGAAAACTAAATTAATGCGTTTAAAAGTGTTTTAGATCCTTTCACATGTGTGACCATCACCATCCGCCACTTCAAACATCTGCCGAATCATGATCTGAAAAGGTGAAAATATAAGGGGTGAGCACGACTACTCAGTGGGGTCAACATTATCCAAATTTTAAACTATAAAGGATTTAATATGAGAAATTATACATGCAAGCCCGGAGGCTTAACCCGAAAGTTTTTCTGCTATGAATTGCCCGAAGGCTAACCAGAAGGTTTTAAGTGCTGTGAATTGCCCGAAGGCTAACCCGAAGATTTTTCTGCTATGAATTGCCCGAAGGTTTTACTGCTGTGAATTGCCCGAAGGCTCTGCCTGTACTGAATAACGCATGAGAAAAACGATATAGTGTATAATAAGGATAAAAGTAAAAAGACCCCACCTTAACCTTTTGTGCAAAAGAAGTGAATGAAATGATGTATATCAATGGATTAAGTCCGTCGCGTCAATCCTAACATGAAAATTCAAATCTTTATGTCGTGATATGCATGAAATAATTAATCTTTTTGTACATGGAATGCAAATAATTATATCGATACCTATAGTTATTAGGTTACAACATATCATATTTATAAACTAGGTTTCTATGTTCTATCTTAACTCATGCAGAATACATATTTTAAAAAAATTCCACAGAACATGAATTCATTCCAAAAATTCCAATATTCTACATATAGATTCCTTAATAAGTCTAAATCATACCGGAATTGGTTTCATACCAAAACAATAAGTCCTCTAAAAGTTATAACCAAAACAATATCTACTGTGCTAACATGATCGATTTCTGACCTACTGTCCTTTATCTATACATTTCAGGAACTAAACATACTTTACAAATTCTAAGATTTAACACACATCTAGGAGACATACTTAGAAATATCATGTCAAAATTTCAATCTCTATATTTTATCCATAATTATTTTCGTCCGTATATATTTTATATAGAATTTATTCTATTCACTTACCATATTAGACATTCAATCCTAGACAAATTAGGATTTGGATAAATAAAAATAGACTTCTTTCCTAAAACATGTATATCTCAAATATAATATCTATTTTATTCATAAAATATAATTTCAAAATATCTCTTAATAACTTAATATAATAATAAATATTATATACTTTTATGAATCCTAGTTGGTTTAGGAAATCCAAAATAAATATTATTCTTAGCTAATAACTCAAATAATTTCTAAATAAATAAACACATTCAAAATCCAAAATGAATTTACATAACAAAATGATTTAATGACAAATAAGATAAATGCTTTAAATTTTCATTTTAATTTCTAAGGCACGACTTACAGAACTAAAACCCATGATATTATGCATGAAATGCAAATGTATTTTATTTATTTATTTATAGAAAAATTTCGGGGTGTTACAATCTGAGATTTTATATAGTAATAGGATATATTTGTGTTTAAACATAACCTATTTGGCTAAGTTTGTTTATTAAAACTCCCATATTTCTTTTTTTTTTTACCACTATGGGAAAATAACGAGTTAAATAAAATAAATTAAAAGTCTTCAAAATGCCCCTTGAATCTGGTAACACCACCTAAGCATATACTCACTGCGTCCCATTAAAAGCATCATCTTTTTTTTCGGTACGAAAATTAAGAAAGTAATGTTGTATATTATTTGTCAATTGGGTAATTGATTTTTGTCCACATATTCTTTGCTTGTTTGAGAAAAAAGTCACTTTTAATAGGACAACTTAATTAGAAAAAGAGAACGCTTATAATGGGACGAAAAGAATATTAATTATCATTAAATAAATGTTTTGTTTGGTACGATAGAAATAGAGAATAAACAGAAGGAATAAGAAATGACAGTATATTCGAAGTGACAAAATTACCCTTAAAATAAATAAAGAGTGTAAATTTGGTTAAGGTTAATATGGGCATTTATGAAACTCATTTCTTTTTACGGGTCTCACCATTTTTTTCTCTACTCTCCCTTTTCTCTTGGCAACCAAACAATATATTTCATTATTTATTTTCTATTTATCTCTTCCCACTTCTTTCCTCTTTAACTCTCTTGAACCATACAAGGGATAAAAGTCTTCGAGATGCCCCTTGAATTTGGTAATACCACCTATGCATATATATTAAAAATAATGTGGACCATAGTTAAGATTAATGATAATTAATGCGTAGGTGGTGTTATTGGATTTAATATAACTTCATGGATCCTACTAACTTAAAAATAACAATGGCCTATTTTGTGTTTGGCGCAAAAGTCTACCCGATTTAATTTCTGATCTTAGATGGTGTTACCGAATTTAATATAACATAGTGAACCCCAATAACTTAAAAATAACAATGGTCTATTTGGTATTTGACTCAAAAGTCCACCCAATTTAATTTTCTGGTATTAGGTGGTGTTACCGGATTTAATATAACTTAGTGGATCTCATTATCTTAAAAATAACAATGGTCTATTTTGTGTCTGGCACAAAATTATACCTATTTTAATTTCTTGGTCTTAGGTGATATTACCGAATTTAATATAATATAATAGACTCTACTAATTTAAAATATAATAATGGTCTATTTTGTATTTGGCGCAAAAGTCTACCCAATTTAATTTCCTCGTCTTTTCCTTTGATTAAAAGACATCCCTTTTCTGTGAGTTGGATACTCATGATCATTGACCGTAGGATACTCATCCTCGCAATTAGGGGTGGGCGCGGGACGGGTATTCGCGCTGCGGGTACCCGTTTGCGGATACCCGCGTCTGCGGATAATTAATTTTAATACCTATTCCCGTTCCCGCATAGAGCAGGTAATCGCATGCGGGTACCCGCGCGGATACGGTACGGGTACGGGTTTACCCGCAAATATTACCACCTATTTATAATATATTTAAATTCATAAATAAAAATTAAAAAATACCAATAAATGAAATTTTAAAAACATAAATTAAAATTAAAAAAATATCAATATATTTAAACCACTAAATAAGACTATAGGAGTAGATAATCTGTTTTATAAACTATGTTCCAATGGTGTTTCACCATAAATTATAATTATAAAACCGATCATATGATTATCAACTATGAAACCATAGATTCTTATAATTAAAATTACCGTAGAAAACTGTTTAGTCACACTCTAGTGCTAGCACAAAACATGCAAACGGGTATCCGCGCCGTCCCGTGCCCACCTCTACGCAAGAGGACCTCATGTAAAAAAAAAATTGTATATTAATGCGGGTACCCGTTCGGAAACGGGTATCTAAGAATAAAACACGTTCCCGTTCCCGACCCGCTTGATTTTTTGCGGGTACCCGCATAACTGGTATCCGTACCCATTTTTCTCGACCCAAACAGAAAATATCCGAACGGAACGGGTACGGGCGCGGGAACCCGAATTGTTTGCCCACCCCTACTCGCAATTAAGTTATCAGGACTTTTCCTTGGTATTTGGCAGTGGATCCCACTTTTTGAAAACCTACACACACCTGACACATGTACCCGCTCCTTTCACATTCCATATTTCTTCCACTACGAGAAAATAACGAGTCCAATCAAACAAATTAAAAGTCTTGAAAATCCCCTTGAATCCGATAACACCACCTAGCATACTCACTCCGTCCCATTAAAAACATTATCTTTTTTTCGACACGAAAATTAAAAAAATAATTTGTATCGTGTATATTATTTATCATTTAGATAATTAATTTTTACCCACATATTCTTTACTTATTTGAAAAAGAAAACACTTTTAAAAGGACAATCTAATTAAAAAAATGACGTTTATAATGAGATAAAGGAAATATTAATTATCATTAAATAAATGTATTATTTGATATGATAGAAATAGAGAATAAATAGAAGGAATGATAAATAATACTATATTCGAAATGACAAAACTACCCTTAAAATAATTGAAGAGTGTAAATTTAGTTAAGGTTAAAAGGGGCATTTATGAAACTCATTTTTTTTTATAGTCCCACCATTTTTTGTTCTCTTCTCTCCTTTTCGCTTGGCAGCCAAACAATATATTTCTTTTCTATTTGTCTCTTTCGCACTTCTTCTTTCCTCTCTAGCTCTCTTGAACCAAACAAACATTTTTTGTTCTCTTCTCTCCCTTTTCTCTTGGCAGCCAAACAATATATTTATTTTCTATTTGTCTCTTTCGCACTTCTTTCCTCTCTAGCTCTCTTGAACCAAACAAGGGATAAAAGTCTTCGAGATGCCCTTGAATATGGTCATACACCTATGCATATATATTAAAAATAATATGGACCATATATATATTTATCTAATTTTTATATTATTAATTTTTTTTGATATGTGTGGAAAAGTAAATAGATATATATATTCGGAATTAAGGGAGTATCATTAATCTCAAACATGGTCCACTCTATTTTGATATCCTCGGATTCCACCTACACGAGACATCACCATAACTACATGTTAACTGAGCAGTTGATCTATCAATTTCAAAGTCCATTAATTTACACTTTGCATCTCTATCTCGACTCCCTTGAGACCTTCCCTTTACAACCATGGCCGATTCAGTCATAACTCGGCCATAACTCCTTCAATCACAACAATCAATCGGGCTAAAACCTTGCTTAGCTTCTCCTCATTCCATATCACCCTTTTTTTTACCAAAAAATCGGTTAGATTCCACATGGCAGCGGAGGCGGCAATTTCAACAGTTGTGCAGCTTCTGGGCGATATGCTGATCCAAAAGGTGAATTTCC
Organism: Lavandula angustifolia; assembly: GCA_028984105.1. Taxonomy (NCBI): domain Eukaryota; kingdom Viridiplantae; phylum Streptophyta; class Magnoliopsida; order Lamiales; family Lamiaceae; genus Lavandula; species Lavandula angustifolia. Next base: position 27,955,899 of record CM054817.1, read on the forward strand.
TTCGAGGCGTCGAGGGTGACGCCCAGTTGCTGATAGACGAGCTGACAAAAGGAAATCTGAAGATGATAGGGTTCGCAACTGGATATCCGATATCAGAGAGCTGGCTCTAGACGCCGAAGATGCCATCGAAATGTTCGATCTCAACGTCAAGAAAGTGCGGAAGAGAAGTTTCGCGATCAGAGATCTAATCCCATTCCCGAGCCATGTAAGCCACCTCAACAGCATCGGGGAGGAGATCAAGTCCATCCGTGCTAAGCTCAACGCAATTGACAAAAGCTGCGAGAGGTACGGGATCAAAGATCTTGAAGAGTCGAGAGAGGCGCGGGGGAGATCCGAGGTTGAAGCAATGCGCCGGTTAGCTCCGTGGGAGAAAAATGATCATCTGGTGGGAGTGGACGGTGATCTAAAGAAGCTTCTAGTTCCGATCATGGACGAGGAGAAGAAAGGTCTCTCTGTCGTTGCTGTTGTCGGCATGGGAGGGATCGGGAAATCGACTCTTGCTCGTGAAGTCTACAACCACCCTGATGTAGTTTTTGGTCGATTCGACTGTCGAGCTTGGGTGGTCGTTTCGAGCGAATTCAATCTGCAAGAGACAATCAAGCAGCTCCTTCTCGAGACGACCAGGTCAGAGCAAGAAAAACGAAAGCTGCTCGACGGAATCCAGAAATTGGAGGAGTCAATGAGAGACGGTTTGTACCTTGAAAGGAAGCTTCAAGAACTGCTTCATACACGGTTGCAGGGAAAAACATACTTCATAGTTCTTGACGATGTATGGAAGAAGGAACATTTGGACTTGCTCATGACTGCCTTCCCCAAGGAACAAGGTATTTCCCTCAATTTCAAATTGCTATTTATCTTTAGCCATTAATTATATTCCCTCGTGTATATATATATATACATCTGTCCCAAATTTATATGTCTATTAATAATTTCTTATGTTTAACTAAATATTTCACTAACTTTCATATGTCTAATTAATATGATAATATAGAAAAAACTATTTTATCCAACTCTTATAATAGCAAATACAATTATATCATTAATCTTTTAGTAATTTATTTTAATTTATTCATATTCCAATAACAATATTTATATAATTTTCATATCATTAAATTTTTTCTTAATATGTGCGAAAAGTCAAATAGGCATATATTCGAGACGGAGGGAGTAATATGGTACATAAACTGTTAAAAATAAATGACGATTTTGCTAAGTTTGAGTACATTGACTACTTTTGTAAATGTATCTATTTCTTGTAATATGGAACTTTGAAAGTAATTGGCTTCTTGAACTAATTGTTACTTGAGCAGATAAAACAAGTAGATTATTACTGACAACTCGCGAAGACATTGATATCATGAATCACAATCAAAGTTTACATAAGTTGAGGTTTTTAGAACCCGAGAAGAGCTGGGAATTGTTTGTAAAGAAGGTCCTCCCTAAAAATAGCAATGGGGAATTTCCAAATGAATTGGAGCAAATAGGGAGAGACATCGTGAAAAAGTGCAACGGTCTGCCATTATCAATCACGGTGATGGGAGGCTTATTGGCTCAAACACGATGCAGTAGGGCCTGGGAAGAAGCTCTGGACGAATTAAACTCTAATTTAGGAAGAGCCAAAAACTGTGTGTTAGCAATTGTGGAACTGAGTTATCATCAATTATCTCAGCAATTGAAATCTTGCTTCTTATGCCTTACGTTCTTCAAAGAAGATGACATTATCCCTGTGAAAAGGTTGCTAAGTATTATGGTTGGACAACGCTTGATCCAAGAGACAGGAAGAACAACAGCGGAGGAGATAGCAAGAGGCTATCTAGATGAGTTGATAAGCCGTAACATGGTGCAGGTCAAGGATTTGACATTGGATAATCGAGTTAAAAGTTGTCACCTTCACGATTCTCTTCGGATGATTTGCTTAGAAAAAGCTGAGGAAGAAATAGGTCTTACGTTTCTTAAAAGGGATAGCGGGATTTCATGGCGTAAACGTCGCCATTGTGTGGTGCAGTGTGACGATCTTACGTCTTTACAGATCGATCAAAATAAGCATATCCGCTCTCTTTTTGTGCTTAATGTGGGGGACGATTCAGTGGAGATTAAGCCTGGCTATTGGAAGAGCTTTCAACATCTTAAGATCCTCGATCTTGAGGGTTATTATCGCCTCAAAAGGTTGCCTGAATCTTTCAAATTACTTCCCGGATTGAAGCAGTTCAGAATAGGACGACAATCAAACAAGAAATCACGTAAATCATTCTACAGTGATTTCTACAAAAAATTGTACACACCATTGAAGCTCCCTAGCTGGTTGGATTCCCTTCAAAAACTCGAGCTGCTTGACATACGGACTGAGGCTGTCGAATTTCCAAACTTTGCACTGGAAATGGATAGCCTGCGTCACATTCATGCTAGCCGTATCTATGGGTCGATGAGCAGACATAGTTTGAAAAAAGTTGAGACTTTGAAATACATCAGGCTGGAGGATTGGATAAAAAGCAGTTCAAAGGTGATGGATGGATGCAATGTTCGCGCACTAGGCATTTTTGTGTATGATGATGATGATGGGTCGTCAAGCAAACATGAGCCAAGCAGGGTGAGAGGGTCGTTAGATAAGTTGGCGAATCTTATTGAACTCTGCTTACTGTGGGATTATCGCCTTTCTATTGATCCAATAATTATTCCTCCTCTCAGCAACTTAACTAAAATTAAACTGAGAGGTAGGATTAGCAAATCTTTAAGTGCGAGTACACTTCCTCCGAATCTCTCACACCTCACACTGGAGAGGTCCTGCCTAGATGAAGATCCGATGCTGGAACTGAGCAAGCTGCCGATGTTGTCGTACCTCAAGTTGAAGTTCTTGTCTTACTTGGGTATGAAGATGCGAGTATCGCGTGATGGCTTCCCCAGACTCAGAGGCATGTGCCTACAACGCTTGCATAAACTGAGAAATGTCGTTATAAGAGAAGGTGGAATGCCGCAGCTCAAGCTACTCCAAGTGGATGATTGCTCAGCTCTCGACACTAAGAATCTGTCGAATAAATCTTATCAGCTGCAAATTATGACGGATAGTATCTGATGTAATTTGTAAACATCGACATGTCTTTTTAGCAATGAGTGTTTGTAATATAAGTTTTTACAACTCAGATAAGTTTTATAGTATGAACCCTCGATTCACACATTGAAATTCGCGGATAGTCGCTGTAAGTCAGGCTTATCCTCATTTCCTTACTGAAAGCATGTAACTTGGATAAGGGTGTTGTGATTATGAGTCTTGCAACGTTTGGTATAAGTGAGGCTTATCAATATGCAACACTTTCACAATTTTGCACTACTAAATTTTTATAACTAAATTAAAGTAGTAAGTATTGGTCGAGTTTGAACTCATGACACAAGCTTCAAGCCACTAATTACTCACCTACATCTTAGTAAAACTAACTATAGATTGCCGTAATTAGACTGGCACGACTCTTATTACCACCTTTAATCGACTGGAGGAAATTCAGCTTCTGGACCAGCACATCGACTAGAAGTTTCACCACTGTTGAGATTGCCGCCTCTGCTCCCATGTCTAGATCTTTACTTGGCGTTGATAGTTTGTTGCTCTTTTTCAGAGTTAATCACTTATTGATATAATTTCTATTGAGTAATGGGAAGATTGTTGCGACCGAGTTCAGACGGGAAAATGCTAGATCTAAAAGAACTAGGTAACTGATAAATCAACTGCTCAGTTTACATGCGGTTATACTGAAGTCTCGTCTATGTGGAATCGGACCCTTCAAAATTAAAAACCCGAAGTCATCTAAGTCGTACACGTGGCCAAGTTCGAGACAGCGGAGAACACCACCTTTATCTATTTACTTATTCAGCATATAGAGTACTGTATAGTGAAGTAGAATCTGAGCATTTCTTTCATGAACGAAAAGTTAACAATTAATATATATACTCGGGTTAAAAGTACTCGGACTTTGGTATATAGTTACAAGCTACAATTAATGTTTTGTTATATTGAATTTTTTCAATGTCTTCTAGGTCACAAAGGCTTGTGTGTTCCACATTTGTATACTCTTGTATTACACCATAAGGGTATTGACATGTGATAAATGTGGTCCACCTATTTTAATGAAAAATGCCACATCAATATCGTGTCAATACCGTTGTGATGTGATACACACAAAAATATACAAATATGGTACATACAAGCAGCTCCGCTTTTAGGTCGAACTAACCATAGTTCACCATTATAGGTGGATCGGAATTAAGAGAAAACAACACCCTTCTCTTATTAATTTGATGCCTTGTGGTTCCAGTCTGAGTAGATTCCATTTTGCTTTTTTTTTTTAATGTAACTTGTTTTTGGTTTTTTTTTACTTTATTATGGTCTTGTTCGTGTTTTCCGGTTTTGGTCTTCTGGCATAGATCGTAGTTCGCACACCTCTTTTCTTTCGATAACATCACGACTCTTGGATGGAAACTTACAAGAAATTGGGAAAAGATTATTATATGGCAACTTAAAAACAACAAAATCTTGGGAGGCAACTAATTTCTAGAATTTGTTTATGTAGAAAGCATAACCAAATCTCTTAGCCTAGTGGAAGTAGTTTCTTTAGTTTTCTACAAGGTTTTGAGAAACCCCACAACTTCGATAAATTGTATTTCATCCGTCCCGCTATTACTGTCTCATTTTCCCAAAATGGACGTCCCACTATTTTTATCTCATTTCCCAATTTGGAAATAACTATCATCATCTCTTCTGCTTTATCATTTCTCTCTCCTACTTTATCTTACTTTATCATCTACTCTCACCCATCTTCTCTCTCGTACTTTATCATCTACCCATCTCTCATACTTTATCATCTAATTTCTTAATTTTCGTGCCGAAAAAAAATGAGACAGAAATAGCGGGACGGAAGTAGTACTAGAGACTGCAAGATCTGTTCTTGCGAAGATGTTTTCTTCTCTCACCATTAGTGGTTTGGGGGCGGTTGTTAGCTGTTGAAAATGTGGACTAAATGAGCATATACTATAAAAAACTGTCTTTTACCGACGGAAAATACATTAAAAATCCGTCGGTAAACGATTTACCGACGGAAAATAAGTCGTCGTTATAGAGCTTGTCGGTAAACTTTATCGACGGATTTTGAGGTCCGTCGGTCTTTACCGACAGAAAATTCGGTCGGTAATCCATTGCTAAACATGTCGATGAATTTTTTGAAATTAAGCCGACAATTGACCCGTCGGCTATCGAAGTTGGTAGCCGGAGACAGTCGGGCGATGACAGTGGTCGGCGGAGATCGGGCACTGACGATGGCCGGCGGTAGAGGCTTGTGCGCGCGCATGCGCACGTGTGAAACAAGATTTTTAATAGCTAATGAGGTAGTTTGATATATAAAGGTGGAAAAAGTTTGTCAAAAATTCAATGTGGGATGCAGAATTTTAAGTTCATTGACGGACTACCAACGAAATTTTTCGTCGCTATATACTGACGGAAAAATCCGTCGCTAAACCCGTCAGTAATATCTGAGACGATAAAATAGTGACGGAAAATTCCATCGGTATTAGCAACGAAAAATTCCGTCGATAAACGCCGACCTGTGTTTTGTTCTCGGACAATCCATCGGTAAATACTGAAAATTTTGTAGTGACATGCTTACACACGAACCAACAACTCCATTTACAAAAAGCACTTTTCATCATTGTTGTCGAGCGTGTAGTCTGAAAGGAATAATAGAGGTGTCTGTAGGTGCTGAAAATGTGGTTATTGCAAAAAATTGCAACGACAAATCTCAACTTGCAAGCTATAATTCTTGAATCTTGATTCACACTCCAAGCCTTATTATTGACACTTATTTTAAATAGGATTGAGTATATATAGTAGGGTACTAGGGAGGACCGGCCCTGAAGTGTATCCGCCGTTGCCGGGGAATGATGTTTTCTTTCAGCTTATTTTTCCTATTGATCTTTTATGCTTTTTAAGTGTTGCATGAGCAGGTCTTCCCGCCCTTTTCTACACTTCGATCCAGAAATTGAAAAGACCGCGAAAAGGAACCGGAAGGCAACAAAGCTGCAAAAGCAACCAGTGCTGTCACAAACAGAAACAGGTCCGACTGACCAGATAGAGGAAAGGACCAGTGAGTCAGAGTCTGAAATCGGTCCGACAGGTCAGATAGACCCGTTTTCTAAAGGCAGCAATTCTGAACCTGAAATAGAAAACATGGCTGAAGAAGAAGGAGTCAATCTGAAGATGAACTCAGGTTCGAGGAACTTGGGAGAGGACTTGCCCGGACCAATCAACATAACCACCACTGAGCAGATAGCTGTGAAGCTGAATTTGGTCGCGGCATGTCCAAAGTTTTATGGGAAGCTGAACGAGAATCCTTTTGCTTTTCTGGAGGGATTCAATCAGGTCTGTGATCTGCACAGACAAGGTCATCTGGATGCTTTCAAGCTCAAAGCATTCCCTTTTACTCTTCAAGACGGAGCTCGAGCATGGTTTTCTGGACTTCGACCTAGGTCTATTACTACTTGGGCTCAGATGCGTCAGACATTCCTGGACAAGTATTTTCCTCAATCCAAGACGAATGTACTCAAAAAGGAGATTTCTGGGATTACTCAAGAGCTTGACGAGTCCTTTGGAGCATACTGGGAGCGTTTTGGGAAGCTAGTTGATAGCTGCCCAAACCATGGTTTCTCTGATGTGGATCTGCTGCAATGCTTCTACCAAGGAATGACAGATGAGTCCAAAACCATGGTGAATGTCGGATTGAAGGGTAGCTTTGCTAATAGCAACTACACTGATGCGAAGGCAATCATTGAGGGCCTTGCCGAGTTTACATCACAATACAAAGGACCAAGGATGCAAAGAAAATCTGTGAATCTTTCAAGTGGAGACTTTCTAGATGATCTTGATATGAAAGTTGGGCTAAAAATGGAGGAGAAGTTCAGCCAACTCGAAGACAAATTGGATCGTCTATTCAAGGAGAGGAATCCTCCTTACTCTTCCTCTTCATCTGCGCGCACAATGGCTGATCACACATCTGGTGCATGTGGTCAAAGAGGGCACACATCTTTGCAATGTCAAGGCGATTATGTTAATGCATCTGACAATTAGAATGGACAGAACAAGGTTCATCCGAACTTAAGGTGGAGACAAGATGATCAAGCGTCACAACCGCCAAGGAATCCTCCACAACAATCATTCCAACAGCCTACAAACCATCATCAACAATATCAGCCATCGCAGTAACAAGGGTTTCAACAACCCTACAGACCTCCACATCAAAGGCAATTCCCGCAGCAATTTCAGCAGCAGACTGACCCGTCTGGCCAGACGGACCAGAGCAGTCCGTTGGAGAAAATGATGGCTGAAATGATTACTTCTCAGAAGAGTACCATTGCCTATCAACAACAGATGCAAGAGGAGATTAATCAGACCAAGAGGGATAATCAAAGCACCGTCGAGAATTTATCCAAGCAGATTTCCAAGTTGAATTCTTCAATTCAAGAGATGAAGGCAAGCCAAGGGCAATTACCGTCGCAAGTCCAGCCTAATCCGAATGCTAGGGCTAACGTAAGTCAAATTAGCTTGGACGGTAAAAAGAAGACTGAGCTCGAGCAGGAAATTGATGGAGAGCAAGGTGCCCGAACACACAAGCACGTGGAATTTCCACAAAGTCAAGTGCAACAACTCATCCACCGCTATGACAAATTATATCGGACACCTACCCTCGGTATAGAGTAACCTTACCGAGCTTCGCATCAAATGGCATTGAAGCCGAAAAGTCAATCATGCCTCCGCCCGACCAAGCCGACCAAGGATCCTCTATGCTTGAAGAATTGATGTGCGAGATTATTGTTTCTCAAAAATATGTCATTGCATATCAGAAGCAGATGCAGAAGGAAATAACTTCAAATCATGATGAGCTCCAAGCCGTGAAGAGAGAGGTGCAACAATTGAAGTGGGAACAACAAAATATCTTGGACAATCTGACCAAGCAAATGTCTATGATGACCACTTCGCTAGATGAAATGAAGGAAAATCAAAGGCAATTACCTTCAAAGACTCAACCAAATTCGTCTGCCCATAGTTGCAATCACATCATGTTGAGGAGTGGAAAAGAGTTGTCCGAACCAACACCGAAAGCGAGTCCCCAAAAGATTAGATCTTCAGCAGAATAGACCGCTGAGCTGACCAGACCGAGCATTCTGATAGACAGAGAAGGTCGAACCGCCCTGCATGCACCCGGCTGAATTGCGACCGGGCGATGGAGAGCCGACCGACGAGAGAAGGTCGACCGCCCGTAAAGACCTGACAGAGTTGCATAATTTTACTGATGAAGTTCTGCCAAGCAGAGAAGGCCGATCTGTCCAGACAAACCCTAAAACTGCTATACCTCCACCGTTTCCTGAGGCATTGGAGAGGAAACGGACACCGAACAAGGAATACATGGATTATGTGAAGTTGTTCGAGAAGTTGGAAATCAACATACATTTCCTCAAAGCCGTAAAGATTCCCCAATTTGGGAAATTTTTCAAAGACTTCATAGCGGGTAAGATCCAGCAGTCCGAGAAGGTATTGATGGATACGTCGGTGTCGACAATCATTTAGAAGATGCTCCCCGCCAAGTGTGTGAACCCAGGTATGTTTACTTTACCTTGTCTTATGGGTAATGTGATGGTTAAGCAAGCTATGTGTGATTTGGGTGCATCTATCAATGTTTTGCCACTTTCTGTGTATAATCAATTAACAGGAGTGGAGTTAGTGGCTACTAAGGTGATTATACAACTTGCTGATAGGTCATGCATTGCTCCAATAGGTTTACTAGAGAACATGCTAGTCAGAATCAACAATTTTGTCTATCCTGCTGATTTCTATGTTATAGATACCAATGATAGGCAAGTTGAGGGTACTGCGGATGTTCTGTTGGGTAGACCATTTTTGAAGACTATTAGGGCAGTGATTGATCTTGATGAAGTTTCCATAAGTGTTAAGTATCATAATGAAATTTATGTTCATCATATTGATAATACACTTAAGAAACCTAATGATCATGAGAATGAAGATGCCCTTTCTACTGATGTTTTTGAGAGCTTTGCCCAAGAATATCTTGAGACGCATTTGTTGCAGGATAAGATGGAACTCACTCTCACACATGGATTTGCTGATTTGAATGCCAAAGACATGAGGGATAAAGAGATCTGTGATGATTCCATATGGTACAAAGATCGTGGGAAGCAATTGCATAGGGTGATCAAGGTAGTGGATGTGACTCCACTATGCATACCTCCACCAGATTGACCCTTTAAGATGAGGTCTAGCCAAAGACTTTAAAGAAAGGCGCTACCGGGAGGCAACCCGAGTTTATTATCGTTTATTTCCTTTGATTTTATTATTGCTTGGTCTTTGGTTTTGTTCTGTTTTTCCAGATCTAGGCTACGCAGGATGTTGTGGACTTAAGTGTAAGGAGAAAAGATCTCAGAGGAGTTAGTTGCATGGTGAGCTTGCAGCCTTTGGCGGCGCTTTGATGATTTGGAGCGCACGGTTCTCTCTCGCCTTCCGCCTCCGGGCGATAGGTGACGCCATTTTCCCCACTTTTGCTTTTGTTTTTATTTTCTTGTTATTGTGTGTTTGTGTTCGTGTCTATGTTTTGTTTCTCTTTTACTTGCTCGTTTGCAACGATCAAGTGTAAGGAGGGGTATTTGTTATGTGTTTTTTGTCATGTTCTCCGTCCTTTTTCTTTGTCTTTTCTTGTGTGAGGGCACACAAGGGGCTAAGTGTAAGGAGGGATGTCTTTACGTCATTTCACTTTGTGTCGTCCTTTGTTTTGTGTCGTCGAAGCATGCCAAAATTTGAAGTTTTTGATGCACTCTTGTTCTTTGTTTAAACATTTTTTATTTGTGCTTTTATGTTTCAATATGCAAGCATGTTAGTTGTTGTGAAGAGCAGGACTTGGTGCACATTTGTATGTAATTTGGGATGATAAATAATAAGTAATTAGTGGATCGAATTTTACACACACTCCGTATATTAGATTTGAACCTTTAAAGTAGGACACTTCCTACTAATTACTTTGAGAGTGTTTGTCCATGAGGTTGCAATAAAGGTGAGTCACTTGTGATACGTGATAGGAGGCACTAAGGATTAAACCATTTGGCTGCGACAATATAAGTGTAAGGAGGGATGTCTTTACGTCGTTTCACTTTGTGTCGTCCTTTGTTTTGTGTCGTCGAAGCATGCCAAAATTTGAAGTTTTTGATGCACTCTTGTTCTTTGTTTAAACATTTTTTATTTGTGCTTTATGTTTCAATATGCAAGCATGTTAGTTGTTGTGAAGAGTGGGACTTGGTGCACATTTGTATGTAATTTGGGATTAGAAATAATAAGTAATTAGTGGATCGAATTTTACACACACTCCGTATATTAGATTTGAGCCTTTAAAGTAGGACACTTCCTACTAATTACTTTGAGAGTGTTTGTCCATGAAGTTGCAATAAAGGTGAGTCACTTGTGATACGTGATAGGAGGCACTAGGGATTAAACCATTTGGCTGCGACAATACTCTCCCCCCCGCTCAGATATGAAGATGATGATAAAATAATAATCAATCCTCCCCTCCTTTGGCGGCGACGTGAAGATGATATATAATATATCCCTTCCTTTTCGTCCCTCTCTTTCCTCTCTTTTAGGGTTTCTTGTTTCCTTGTAGAAGTAGAAATCTTATCCAAGTATGGAAATATATTATTGAATATATTATATCCAAATCTTCCATACTCCTTCTTTCCTTATCCGTCACTTTCTTTCTACGTAAATTTCGCCCAAATTAAACCCTTTTAATCCTTAATTTCGTGCATGCCACCTCATCATCTTGTCATTGCCACATCAGCTCGAGAATCTGTAAAACAACACATAAATGCAATCCAACATGGGATGATGCCAAAATAAATAGAATTTGCATTGTACGAATTCTGACTCATCAGTATCCAATAGGGGCGGCGGCCCAGGGCCCCAAATTTTTAGGGGCCCATGAATTTTTTTCATTATCTAATTCCTTTGTAGTATACAAATTCTTTAGTTAAGAAAATGCTCATATGTTCATTTTATTTTCAAGTCAAAAGAAAGGGCCTAACAATTCTCCTTATTTAAATTTAATAAAGTTGGTCTAGAATTTTATACATGTATATATATAATCTGGTCTAGATTCTGAAATCCTAAACAACCAAAATAGTACAGGCTGTCACTATTTATTTTCTTTTTTCATAACTTTTTCTCCTCTCGGTTTCTAACAGCTATAGAGAGGGGCCCATTTTTAATTGTTCGTCCTGAACCCATTATTTCTCAGGACCGGCCCTGACTAGGTTTGATCGAAATCTTCTATTTTTCTCTCACGTGGTGGTGGGGTGGTTGTGACTTGTGAGCTGTTGATAATGTGAGCATACGCACCCAAACTACACCATTTTCAATATCATTATTGCTTTATTGTCGAGAAATAATAGATGTGGGTAGGACCGTTAGTGGTAAAAAAAGGAGATCGATTGCTAAAAATCCCAGCTAATTGCAATCTATAATTCTTGACTCTTGATTCAGTCCAACAGTCAATGATTTTATTATTGATATTATAAACGCACTACTCTCAATAAGATAGAACTTGTATTAAACTAAGCAACGTAGTCTTAAACAAAAATCCTCTCTAATTAAACTAGTAGAAGTTAAAGAAATCATCTATACATATATATTTGAAAAAAACAAAATAACATGTTAAATAAAATAAACTGAACTTATGATATATTGGACTAACTAAAGAGTTACTATTTGATGGGCGGAAGTTTGAATTTTGACGATTTGAAATAAAATTCCATAATACGAAAAAAAAATTATAGTTAAATCATGTGCAGCCGTGTGTCCGCCATTATAATATACATAAGCCTGGTGGCTCCTATTATTATTCAGGCTCATTCATTGATTTCTCAAGGTCCACCACCACTTGATTACGAGACCAAAAAAAAAAAACGTTTGTCATCTTTTGCTAAATTTTCACTTGGTGAAACATCTTATCATGCAAAAAATATGAGTTTTTAATACTCCCTTCGTCCCGCTATTAATGACTTACTTTTTTCGGCACGATTATTAAGGAACTTATGTTTAATGGAAAAAATGGAGTAGCCCACTAGTTATTAACTTTTCTTTTATTCCTTAACTAGCAAACTGATACAATTAAGAAGTATCATTATAAAAATCAATTTTATTTCACTGGTCCATTTTATTTTTCCACATTTAATAATAAGTTAGTATTGGAGAAATATTGGGGCGGCTAATAGTAGTACAATTAAATTCCTGCCAACAGAAGTGAAACAAAATTTAGAACTAAATTCATTGAATTCAAAAAAGTGAAATCTCCAAAATTCAAATATTTTTGATACGTTCATACCTTTCCCACCATAATACTTCTATAAATATCAAAAGAAATCAGTTCACTACTAAACTGAAATGGCTAGTACTACTATAAGACCATACAAAAAAAAATTATCTGATGCAGAAAGAAACTCCATAACGCAGTGGCTCATAGCAAATTCCAAAGACGGGGAGCTAATACGGGGCAAAATGAAGGAAGCTGTAGCCAAGTTCAACAGATCATCGAGGACGGTTAGTCGTCTCTGGGCTGAGGCAACAAAACAATTAGCAAGCGATCAAGTTTTACAATTAAAGAGCAAGAAGCCGAAAGCACAATTAAAGAGCAAGAATCCATGCAAATAGGCTAGGCCTCATTGTTAAAGATTGGACATAAGGACATTGAGGAAAGATGCAGACAAATAATGGTTTAGATGCAAACCTTTTTTTGTAACTAATGTAAATTACATGCATCTTTTGCGTATATATATATATATATAGAAATGATCAAATGAGAACCAACCCTCATATGAGAACTAAGAACCAATCTGAATCGTATATATAAATAAATCTGATATTATTCTCTTTTACCCAATTTCATATAATAAAACTCAAATTTACCCAATCCTTATATTTACCACACAAAATACCCAATTTTACCTACACTACCCCTAACTTTATGAAAAAGTCAAAAAGTCGAGCGGGATTCGATAGGTCGAGCGGGATTTCTTGAGCGGGATTTTCCGAGCGGGATGGAGCAGGACGTGAGCGGGATTTGAGCTGGGCATGAGCGGGATTTGAGTGCATGAGCGGGATTCGAGCTGTGCATGAGCGGGATTTGAGCGCAGTGAGCGGGATTTGAGCTGTGCATGAGCGGGATTTGAGCGCAGTGAGCGGGATTTTGAGCGGGACGCGAGCGGGATTTTGAGCGGGATTTTGAGCGGGATTCCGTATTCTGCTTCAAATATCCGATTTCAATCATTTACGCAGACTGACAAGTCTGAAAAGTAGGGGTTTTAATGTAAAATTGGGTATTTTGTATAGCAAATATAAGAATTGGGTAAATTTGAGTTTTGTAATATCAATTTGGGTATTTAAGAAATTACCCCTAAATAAATCTATGGTTGTTATTAAGACTTCATTTAATTCATTATACTTAATGAAAAAATAGAAAAAGGTTATTCTTGTAATTTAGAATACATATCATTAATATGTGAAGATCTTATCTTTCTTTTGATATAATTGTTTTTATAATAATTATTTATTTCCATATATAATCAATCACCATAAATTAAATTTTTTAAATTTGTTAAGGATAAATAAATACTAAATCTTAAGGAAATTTTTTTAAATTTTTTAAATTTGTTAAGAATATGCATCATATGCATTACGAAAATTTTTATTCTTTAAATTTTCCGTAATTCATCATGCATGATCCGATATTTATGGCAATTAATTTGAAATTTGATTTTCCATATTCAAAACCGTTCATTCATTTAATTTTATTAAATATATTTTTTTTGTTGCACACAATTCAATATTGAGTTTTTCATGATTACGTATAAATGAAAATCAATTTAGAAGATAAATTCATTGCAATAAACAATTCTTTGTGCAATCTTTTTTTTTCTTTTCTTTTTTATAAATTATTATTACATAGAATGCATATTATTTTAATAATTGAAATTTTGATTTATTTTTATTTTAGAATCCAAACATAATAATTTGGCAAAGATTATAAATGCATTAAACGTTATATTTTAATGCATCTCACTCTGATATTAATGCATGTTTGATGCATCAAACATATATACTAATGCATAGGATTTTTTTTGGATGCATTGAATTATTATGTATAATGCATATAATTAATAATTACATAATTTATTTTTTATTTTAGAATCTAAGAAACTTAAAATAAATACAAGGAAATTGTATATGCATCAAAACTATATTTTAATGCATCATAATTCTAATTTAATGCATTTTATATACACAAAATATTATATAATAATGCATCAGAATTTTGATATGCATGCATCTTCATAAACGAAACTATGCATATAAGAATGTAATATGATCTAAGACTATGAATAATCAAAGTTGGATCGATTTAAATTTGATTATAATGCATTTGAATCTATTTAAATTTGAGTATAAAAATAATAAAATGTAATGCATTTGAATGGGTTTAAGATTGATTTTTAATTTAATTAATGATTTGGTAGTAGTTTAGATAAGATCCCTATAAATCGTTCCTAAATAAAAGATTTAGAAAGTATATTGTTTTACAAATTGACCCTTTTCCTACTATAAAAATATATAAATATGTTAATCTATATTTAAATCTAACCGTACATTAATATGAAATCTATGGACTAAATTGGTTCCTAATTCTTATATAGTGATGCATTTGTAAAAAGTGTCATTCAATATGCAGTCTTTGATGCCATGTTTTTAATGCATAATTTAATTACTGATGCATTTGAACATACATTTAGTTATGCATTAATATTAATTATTTTATGCATAGATTCCTTAACGCACTGTATGCAAGCTAATTTGCTATGCATAAAACACTATATATTAATGCATAAGAAATTCTAAATTTATGTACACCACATGTAACAATTTTGTTTGGAGCAGTACTTTGAAAAAATATATGCATCAAATATTGTATAACTATGCATCAAACATTATAAACATGCATCAGCAAAATAAGTGATTAAAACCTTAAAGTTGTATATTCAAGTTGCTTGTCTATATGAATCAAACAGTACATATTAGTGCATCAAAATATCCGAATTTATGCATTTTAAATATTATAGCTATAGTTTTGGATTCATCATCATAAATTTTGATTACTTTATAATTATTTACATCAAACAGTAAATATATATGCATCAATAAATTATTGTTAATGCAATAAAATAAACGAATAAATAGATTTAAAAAAATGTTCAATACGTAAAGATGCATGCATATTTAATTATAAATATTCTGTCCTTTCAATATTTCATAATTTGTTTGACGTGGTACATTTTTTTATAATGAAAAGAAAATGCAATTAAAGAAATTCTCAATACGTAATAATGGTAACTTATTTAAATGGTTAATTAATATACTGCAATAATTTTGAGAAACGTTACTTTCAGTTAGAGTCAATATTTCCTAACCTGTACGTTTAATTATATAGCAAATAATGAGTTTTTACATAATCACCCTTACACAATTAAAGAAAATTAAGTATTTATAAATTAATGTAGAGATCTGACCATCCATTTTTATGAGATCTTTGGTTTGGAGTGGTTCTTAATTCTCATATAAGAGTTGGTTCTCATGGAAACCCTACTATATATATATATATGTATATATATGTTCATGTTTTGTTAAAGATTGCAACATAAAAGATGATGTTTAGTTGCAATTACCAATCAAAGCAGCAAGCATTAATAAATAAAGGAAAGGAGCCTAATCTACCCACCAAACATTGCCCTCACAGAGGCGATACCAATCAAAACAGTAGCAATCAAAGCAAAGTGTGCGAGCATAAAAAAATGCAATATCAATCAAAGCAACAAGCATAAATAAATAAAGGAAAGTTATGCAGTACATTTGATAAAGACATAGCATGCAATTAGACAGTTCACAAATGTGATCCTCAAATCTAATTCTAATCCTATTCCTAAGAGGCAAAGCGCATTTTGGGGCACTAATCATATTTCACTTTGATCATTGGTACGTTCACGAATTAGAGTGTGCACATTCTTATCTATTACAGTTATCAAGTTATGCATCGTGCATGCAGTTGTGTATCGTGCATGCAGTTATGCAAAGTTATCATGTGTAGTTATGCATGCAGTTGAGATGCATGCAGTTGAGACGTGCTGCATGCAGTTGAAATGTGTATCGGTTAGGATTTCTATATGTAACTGCTGTTATTACTTCTCTTTAAATAGGTTCTATAATTAACCTTGTAAAAAGTTTTTTCACGAATGTAATAAAATCTCCTTAAATTTCTTTCTTTTCATCTTAAGTTTTTCTAACATGGTATCAAGAGCTTAATATTTTTTTCGATCCATGGCGTCTTCTTCGTCTTCATCTTCCGATCCTCCTCTTCCTGTTTTTCATCCTCTTTCTCTTCGTCTAGATCGAACGAATTATAGCTTTTGGCGCACCCAAATTCTTGCCACTGTGCGTGCTCATGGCTTTGACACCATTCTTCTTAACCATTCTCCTATACCTCTGCCATTTCTTCCCGGCGAGTCTCAGGCTGAGCCTCTTCCTAATCCGGCATTCTTATTGTGGATGCGTCGTGATCAATATTTGGTAAGTTGGATGCTTGGATCCATTACGGAGTCTATGCTTGGACATGTAAATCGGTGCACGTCATCTCGTGACATCTAGCAGATTCTCGAAAATCTGTTCCAGTCGCAATCTCGCGCTCGTACTATGCAGCTGCGTCTCGCCCTTCAAACACAAAAGAAAGGCGATCTTTCTGTTGATGAATTTATACTCAAGATGAGATCTATTGCTGATCAACTCAGTGCAATTGGTCAACGCGTTACTGATGAAGATCTTATTCTCTCGGTGCTTGGTGGTTTTGGGATTGAATATGATTCTGTTGTTGTCAATCTAACCTCTCGTTCTGACTCTATTACTCTCCAAGAAGTACAATTCCTTTTGCAGGCACATGAACTCCGCTTACAGCAACATAATGCTGATTCTTCCATCATGCCGTCCGTCAATGCTACTTATTCACGGCAAAGTTCAGGATCTAATTTGCCTCCGACTTCTCATCATAGTCGAGGTGGATTTTCTGCTCGTGGAGGCCGACACAGTCGTGGGGGTCGTGGTTATTCCCGAACGAATAATCGTATGGTTTGTCAACTATGTGGTAAAACAAATCATGTTGCAATTAAATGCTTTAAGCGGTTTGATGTTAGCTTCACTGGCAATGCTAACAATCATTCTTCGTCGTCTACTCCACATGCCTTTCTTACTGATCTTGATGAAACTCAATCCCATTCTACGCAACGTAGGGATGGCAATTGGTATGTTGACAGTGGAGCCACTCATCACGTCACCAATGATCTTGCCAATCTTCAGTTAAACTCAGTGTACAATGGTCCGGAAAGTGTGACGGTAGGCAACGGTAAGAAACTTCCGATTATTTCCACTGGATCATCTGTTCTTGGCACTCCTAATTGTATCCTGCTCAACAATATACTTTATGTTCCAAAAATTGCTAAGAACTTACTTAGTGTGTCAAAATTCATTCATGATAATGGGGTGTTTATTGAATTTCATGATGATTTTTGTCTTGTTAAGGACAAAGTTACCCGCAAGGTTCTACTGAAGGGACCTCTATGCAACGGACTGTACCGAGTTGACTTCTCACTTCTGCAACGGCCTTCCACTTCCATTACTCAAAAGCTTCAGTCGTCTGCTGATTCTATAAATCTATCTAAGTCTAGTGTCTTCTCTTGTGATAGGGTTTGTAATTCTAATGTTAATGTTTGGCATAACAGGCTTGGTCATCCAAATCCTTCTGTTTTACGTGATGTATTAATGCAAATTAATGTTGATTTCAAGGGTGCTCCCGCCTTCTTTTGTGATGCATGTAAGTTGGGCAAGTTAAGACAAAAACCACATGTTTCAAATACTTCTTCGGCTCAAAATCCTTTTGATCTAATTCACACAGATCTATGGGGGCCGGCTGCGATTGCTTCTTCATCTGGTTTTCGTTACTACATCCACTTTGTTGACGACAAAACGCGTTACACGTGGATTTACCCGCTAAAATTAAAGTCTCAAGCCGCTGATGTAGTTAAAAAGTTTGTCTCGATGATTAAGTGCCAATTTGGGGTTCTCATCAAGTGTATTCACTCAGATTGGGGAGGAGAATTTCGTCCTCTTGTTTCGTTTCTTGCTGACTTGGGCATTAGGTTTCGGCACTCTTGTCCTCACATTCATGCTCAAAATGGTACAGCCGAAAGAAAACATCAACATATTGTAAGCACTGGTCTCTCACTTATTGCCAAAGCTCAGATTTCTTTTCGGTTTTGGTGGGAAGCATTTGAAACGGCTGTTTTTCTTATTAATCGGTTGCCATCAAAGGTGCTTTCTAATTCTACTCCTTATTCTTCCTTGTTTAACAAAGCTCCTGATTATCAATTTCTTCGAGTATTTGGTTGTGCTTATTATCCCTATCTACGGCCTTATAATAAACACAAGCTTTAGTTTCGATCTTCGAAATGTGTTTTTCTTGGTTATAGTTCATCTCACAAGGGTTATAAATGTCTTCATTCTTCGGGTAGGATTTACATTGCTGATACTGTGGTATTTAATGAACATGAGTTTCCGTTTTCTCAACTATTTTCTTCTCCTACCTCTACTGTCTCCTCTTGTCCGCAGCCAACTTATCCCCTTTTACCATCCTTGCCTTTTTCTTCTTCACCATCGACCCATTTCCATCCAACTCCACTTGGCATTTTTCGGAGTCAATTTCTACTCCAAATACTCCAAACTCAATTCCTACTCCAACAACTCCAAACTCCACGTCTAATTCCACTACAATTTCTTCTCCAATTCCTACTCCTACTTCGCATTCTACAGGCTCTTCTCCGTCTCTTTCTTCATCCTCCTCAACATCATTATCACCCATCCTCAACACACATCCGATGGTTACTAGAGCTAAGCACGGGATTTTTAAACCTAAGCTTTTTCTCAGTCAGTCTACTTCACTTCTTCCTACTGAACCTTCAAGTGTCTCATCTGCCTTATCCCACTCTGGATGGACAGCTGCCATGAAAGAAGAGTTTGATGCCTTAACTCGCAATCAAACTTGGGTTTTGGTACCACCTTCACCGGAACAACATCCTATCAGCAACAAGTGGGTTTTTAGGGTCAAAACCAACAAAGATGGCTCACTCGACAAGCTCAAAGCTCGTCTTGTTGCTCGTGGATTTGAACAACTGGCCGGTGTTGATTATCTCGAGACATTCAGCCCCGTGGTTAAAGCCACTACTATTCGACTTTTGTTTGCTCTCGCGGCTTCATATGGCTGGACAATACGGCAATTGGACATCAACAATGCATTTTTAAATGGCATTCTTGAAGACACTATTTATATGCATCAACCTCAAGGTTTTGTTGATCCTCTTCAACCCCATCATGTATGTCGGTTGTCCAAGGCTTTATATGGTCTTAAACAAGCTCCCCGAGCTTGGTATGATCGGTTGAGAATTTTTCTGCATTCTCAAGGTTTTCAACGATCGCAATCAGATTTCTCGCTCTTTTTTCGGCGGAATACAAGTTCTTCTTGTTTACGTCGATGATATTTTGGTGGCTGGTAACAACGACTCATGTATCTCCTCGCTTGTCACAACGTTAAGCAACACTTTTGCTCTAAAAGATCTTGGAGTTGTCCACTATTTTCTTGGCATTGAGGTATCTAAACTTCAAAATAACTTTCATCTTTCCCAATCCAAGTATATTTTGGATTTACTTGCCAAAACGAATTTGAGTGCCTGTAATGCTATGTTTTTGCCTATGGCTACTATGCCAAAACTACAAAAGAATGATGGGGCTCCTTCGTTTTCTGACCCGACGTTGTATCGAAGTGTTATTGGCTCTCTCCAATATCTTACCATCACACGGCCGGACATTGCATTTGCAGTAAATAAATTGAGTCAATTTTTGCAATGTCCGTCTGAGCTCCATTGGCAGGCGTGTAAGAAGTTGTTGCGGTATCTAAAAGGGTCTATTTCTCTATCTCTCAAATTCTCACCTAGTGCCGACAACACACTTATCACTTTTGCTGATGCGGATTGGGCAAGTTGCCCGGATGATCGCCGTTCCACGGGTGGCCATTGTGTATTTCTTGGTAGCAATTTAATTACATGGAGCACCAAGAAACAAGAAGTTGTTTCTCGCAGCAGTGCTGAGTCTGAGTATCGATCCATTGCTAATGCCACAACTGACATTATCTGGTTACGAGGGTTGTGTAAAGAACTTGGTATTATTTTTTCTTCTCCATCGAAACTATGGAGTGATAATAAAAGTGCTATTGCTCTTTCAAGTAATCCGGTTTTTCATGCACGTACAAAACATATTGAAGTGGATGTACATTTTGTACGTGAAAAAGTATCTGATCGAATTATCGAAGTTGGGTATGTTCCTGGTGAAGATCAAGTAGTAGATATCTTCACCAAACCATTGTCGGCTTCTGCTTTTGGAAAACTTCGAGATTGCATTAATCTTTCATCTTTGGATCACGGCTAGGCTTTCGCTGGGGGAGTATTACAATTATCAAGTTATGCATCGTGCATGCAGTTGTGTATCGTGCATGCAGTTATGCAAAGTTATCATGTGTAGTTATGCATGCAGTTGAGACGTGCTGCATGCAGTTGAAATGTGTATCGGTTAGGATTTCTATATGTAACTGCTGTTATTACTTCTCTTTAAATAGGTTCTATAATTAACCTTGTAAAAAGTTTTTTCACGAATGTAATAAAATCTCCTTAAATTTCTTTCTTTTCATCTTAAGTTTTTCTAACATTATCATTTCAAAACCCGTAACACCCAATCATCAACCAACTCCAAACTGAAACAATTCATCAAATTGATCTCACCAAATTGCGGCAGCAAGCAGGAAACCAAATACGGCGGCACTCTTCGATGAAAGCTTTCATTGAAGGTCTTTCCATCGAAGCCTTTAACACGGCAAGAGATGCTTCCATCGTCGATGCCATCTCAGCCTTGAGAATGAGTCGTCTTGAAGCAGGGTGAAGGTGAAGTCCGGCGGCCGTTAGTGGTGGCGTTGGCGTTGCCGGGCCCGATTTCTTCGCTCAGTCGAAAGGGATCCATCGAATCACTAACTCCATGGGTAGCATCTGAGGGGGAATCATGGGGAGAGAGTGGATCTACTTCAAGTTTCATCATAACGTGACGAGGATGGAGAGATTTCGGGAGAGAGAGAGCGTGGCGGCATGTAGAGGGAGTGTTTCGAACGAGAGGGTGAGATGAAAGAAAGAGAGGTACAATTGTAATTATGGAGATAAGTTTTCCTTAATTTTTTACCATTTTCGGACGTCGCCGTTTATAACGGGACATCCGAATTAGGAAAGGACGCCACTAATAGTGGGACGGAGGTAGTACTTTTTTGTCTTTGGCAATGATGTAGTGGTAGCATAATACTATCTTTGTTCTACTACAGTTTGTCACTTTTTGAATTTGACAAATAATTAATATCATATCTTCTACTTTATAATCTTTTCTCACATACTTTATCATTTTCTCTCTCTTATTTTATCATTTACTATTACTCATCTTTTCTCTCTTAATTTATCATATACTCCTCTCATACTTTATCATCTATTATTTTAATTCTTGTGCCGAAAAGAAAGTGGCCAACTATAACAGTTCGGATGTAAGTAATTTGAAATTCGACTAAAGTCTCTAGGTCAATCTGTCAAGCGCAATTTACATGTTTTGTATAATTTGCAAGAGTTTTTCCGAATTTTTTTACTTTAGAATTAAGTGAGATTTAACGAAAATTTTACTTCACATCACATAAAAATGGGAAAACAAAAAGGAAAAGAATGGTGCTGTTACTTGTCCGTTTATTGTCATTAAATGAATGCAAAATTCATTAATCCATGGTTGGTCAGATTAAAAAATTTAGAAATAAAAGCGCATTATTGATTTGAGTTGGTTATAGAATTGAAATTCATGGTTTATTTCATTACTTTAATTCATAGTTAAAGTCTTAGTGACTTTACAATTTCAAACACGAGATTTAATTTTCTCCAACTAAGAAGAAGTTCTTACAATAAGAACAGTTCAATAAGCTGAACTCCTTCGAATTTTCTAAGCTTAAGATATTACAAGAATCGCTTAGAATAGAGAATGAGAACAATAGATCTCTAGGGTGACAGAACTAATTACATGTGCACCATCGTCTTGTGGCTTTGGATTAAATTGTTTATAGGGATTAAGTTGAAGTATAATTGGGAAAAGATCCAAAAAATATTATAAAGAAAACTATATGAATTATGTAAATTTAACTTTTGTATAGTAGAGCCTTTTTTCCTCTAGGGATACAAATCTAACTTGAACCCTTGTTCGACATTGTGAGGAGACCATAGTTCCTTTAGAAAGAAACACACACAAACATACACTAATGGTCATAGCTAGAAAATTATTTTTAGGGGGTCCAAGTACAATCGATATATTTTATGGTAAAGTAATAACAAAGTATGTTGGTCTAGTTGAAATGTGCCCTCTTCGTTTTCTATGAGGTCAAGTGTTTGAAACGCATATAAATATCATTTTGCAGTCTTATAATAAAAAAAAACATAGAGAAAAGACTATAAAAGAAATCAAACTACTAATACAAGTGTATCAGAATGAATTTATGAATGAAAAAAGTCTTGTTTTAGTAATCTACATTCTATGAACTTGCATGATTTGTAGAATTCTAAAGGGCCACAATGCACCATTATCAAAAACTTAAATAACTAGACAAAATTAATTTCAAAATCTACATAGATAATAGATCTCGTGAAAATGTTGAGGTATTGGACAAATATTTTGCCTTTTATTTAATCTCAAAGCTAGGTAAACTCTCATGTAGGGGTGTAAGTGGTTTCACTCCGAACCGCAAAACCGATTGGACCGAACCGAACCAAACCGAAAAATATGGTTCGGTTCGGCTTCGCGGTTTGGTTCGCTTTATTTTTTTAAGAAGCGTTTACATTCGGTTCGGTTCGCGGTTTCATGAATTTTTGAACGGTTCGAACCGAACCGAACCAATATCCTATTTTTTAATTATTTTTATTTAATATTTGTCTTTCTTATATGAGAATATTGTTGGATTTAGATATTAAATTTTAGTTAAGATCAATTATAATCTATACAAAGGAAGAGAAATGAATAACAACTATATATTTATGAGTTCGGAACGAGTGACATCCTATAAACTATTATTCTTGCATTATTTAGGAATTAAAAAATAAATAAAAAGATAAAAAGTGAACCGATGAACCGAACCAAACCAAACCATTTATAAGCGGTTCGGTTCGGTTCGGTTCCGATATTTAAAAACACATCGAACCAAACCGAACGAACCATTTCTATGTGTTTGGTTCGGTTCCTAAAATACATAAAAAACCGAACCAAACCGAACGTTACACCCCTACTCTCATGCATATCATTAGCTCGTGAACTAGTGGTGTTTGTATATAATAATAATAATAATAATAATAATAATAATAAGTAGGGTACTAGTACTAGGTGGCTGCATATATTGAGGGGCATTATTTGTGAATGAGTGAGTATTTTTTTTGTCTAAGAATGAAAGAGGTAAGTAAAGAATTAAAAAATAAAAATTAATAGTATTTAGAATATTGGACCAATTATGATCAATTTCAAATTTTCAAGGCCCAAGCCCAATTAGAATATATTCTATTTTCAATCCTCTTAGCCCAATTAGATTAACTGAATTTGCAAAATTTCAAATTCATGAATCAAAATCTTGTACTATTGTAAATGGGGGGGGGGTTTGAATTTTTTTTGTGAATTTCATACACGAATTTTAGCTTCGGGACAAGAAGGGAGTGCAGTCGCCCCGACCCTATCCCCCCAGTGTCCGCCTCTGCTCCGACGGAGCCAGTCGCCGCTTCCCTTCAACATCCAATCTCGCTGCCGGCTCTCCTGACTCTCCCAAATCTGTACAGTACCTCTCCCGGCTTTTGTCAATCTCTACAAGCCTAGCATGGATGGCTTTGATCTCTTCCCAATTCTGTCGAGACGACTCACGTGGCTTGGAAGTCCCCTGCCCTTTCTCGCATTCTCAACATTGACAATGAACATCTTCGGCGTCTAGAACCACCTCTCTAATATCCGAGATCCGATTGCGAACCCTATCATCTTGAGTGGCTTTTTGTTAGCGTCTCTGAGAAAGGCTTGCATCGTGTTCAGCTCCTCTTTCAGCTACTCGACACCTCGAATGAAATTGACCTTTTGGATCGGATGGATGTTTTTGAGGACTCATAAATCAACTTCTGAGTTAACATGTGTTTATTATCATCATTTGGATAGGAAAATAATTTATACCACTCTTGCTATATTCTTATCTCTCTCATTAACAGTGGAAACTAAGACAATATTAAATGTGCAAACTAAGACAAATATTAAATGACAAGGGCACCTAGGAATCAATGTCTTAAAATTTCTGACTTCAGAAATTAACTACGACTTATCTTGTTTACATCGTTAATTATGTTGAATTTTTTTATTTTTTTCAAATTTATAATAAAGTGTTATAAAACCTAGACCTCAAGATATGATGAAGTAATGTGAATGGTATATTTCACTATACTAGCTTTGAAATACTCATTCTGTATTTGTTGAGAATGAAACAAAAATGAATCCAACTGCAAACCTAGCTACGTACATTACAACATCAATTACTTTACACATGATGAAGTAATGTGAATCGTATATTTCATATACTACGACTATTGAAATACTCATTCTCTATTTGTAGAGAACGATACAAAACATTACAACACTAATTACACTAATTGGTGCTTTGAGTATATTACAGTTATTAAAATAACAATACGTCAACCATTTATGCAGAAGTGTGAATACTAACTATGCGTCCGTTAGTGCTTTGATTATATGCTTTTATTAAGCCTAAATCAATCAATCACATAATCTACGTGATCTTGAATCTTTATCACTAATACAAAGCCCACAAGTTTTTTCTCATATTAATTTCTAATGCACGTTACATGTATTATACTCAGCATCTCACATTGATGGCTTAGACTAAATTAGAATTTTGTTTGTCTAAGCAAAGTTGAAATTATATACTTAGAATATTTTCATCGGAGTAAACAATAAATATAGAAGTTCAAATTTAATACGGCTTCTATTCTGCCAATAGAACCACTGGCAATACAATGCCAAAGGTTATCGTTATTTACGAGGTTACAACAGCAAGGTTTGCTATTTCCTAAGCAAGAAAAACATTTAGATAAGAATATCAGAATTTACTTTCGTTTTAATGTGGGAAGAAATGACCTATAAATATGTGCATGTATAGGTTGTTTACCAAAAAAAATCTTGATTTTGGAATATACCAATAATTTCAAGAAAATCTTTTAGCAGGATTTTGTCATGCAAAATAGAAATCTTGTGTAAAGATGGAAAGACGATACCAATTCGTGATGAAGTTTAGGGTTGCTCTTCTCTATCTTGTAGCCCTTTCATTACCATCACTAGGAGATGCAGGTTTCTTTACTCGTTAATTTTCTTAAGTTTTTAATGTTTTTCATCCAATTTACTCCCTTGTAGTTTAAAAAGGTGTAATATACTTCCATGAGTTTTCTATTTCGTTGTACAATGCTCTCTGCGAGCAGGGGCGGATACAAGGGGGGGGGCGACCGCCCCCCGAACTTTCCTGTATTACTACGATTAGCTCTATATTTTTTATAATTTACATATATATTCCATTTTAATTTTCGAGTTTGTCCCCCGAAATTTTAGAATTTGTCATTCTACCCTTAAGTTAAAACTAAAATTAGTGTGAATGTAATAACTAGATATGAAAAATATTAAAAATTATATATTAAGTACACCAACTTTAGTGGAGGTTTAAAACTTGGAGTTCAGATATCTATATATTTTAACATATGGTATAACTATACAATTGATATATTATGTTTGTGTTTTTTTTTCAATACTTATTGCTCAATTGAATAAATTATTGAATCTCCCCGATCACATGTAGGCCTATCAAAATAAGATGTTGTAATATAAATTTCAAGGGATAGTTAGATGAATAACATAATATCCCCAAAATATCGCTAAATAGTAAATATAGTTAGACCTAAATAGAAACAAACGCCCCTAAAGAAATTTCTCGGGGGCTGCGCCCCCGAACCCCCGTACAACACCTTTCGTACCCTTATAAATTCTCGCCCCCCTAACTCGAAATCCTAGATCCGCCCCTGCCTGCGAGTTATTTCGCCCGATTTTTTGCTTGTTAAGAAAAACATACCTTAAACATATAATCATATATACTAATATAATATCATAATTATATTAAGATAAAACCTTTTAAACCTCGAGCGGACTCAATACGTATATTTTACTACGTCTGATTAAAGGGGTTAGATTGCACCTCTTTGCAAACCACAAGGAGACTCGATACTCCTTCGTGAAATCATAGGAAGGTAAACAGTACCTCCTTATAAAGCATAAGGAAGCTTAATACACCTTCTAAAACCATAAGGGGGGTGATTTGCACCTAAATAAAACCACAGGGGGTTAGCTGCTATTTACCCGTTTGTTCTATGCATCTTCTTTTTTCAGTATATTATTTTGCTCCTTTTCATATTCTAGCCTTTTTTTCATGCATTTAGAATATGTAATAAACAAACACCTACAAAATGTAATGCTCCAAGAACAAATATATATCATAAGGAAATCTATTACGTGTTCATAATTATATTGAGGTGTTTTATTGTGTGTTCTGTTCTTGGGGCAAAAAAATAAGTGAGAAATTGCACTCTCTGATCTCGAATTCACGATTAATTCGGCTCAGAAGAAGTAGAGGAGAAGTCATTGGATAATTTCCTCATTATTGCACACAGACCCATAGACCTTTGATTTATACTATCTCCGTCCCATTAGTTTTAGCTCACTTTTCCGATTGGAACGTCCTATTAATATTGATTAATTTCAGAATTTGGCAAATAATTATCATCATCTCTCATACTTTATCGTCTTCTCTCTCCTACTTTATTATCTGTCATTCTTTAATATTTTATCATCTACACTCTTAATTCGTGCCGAAAAGAAATGAGCAAAAAATAGTAGGATGGAGGTAGTATCCCGTTACAACCTCATAAATGTAACATTCATTTTACAAGTCCAACGATTACAAAGAGGTCTTTATCATTATCTCAATCTGTAACCTCTATTATGGTTATTGAAATTATCATGGTTATTTTTACCATGATTTTTTATGTGGGTAAAATTAATTTAATTATCTTAATTAATAATTTTTTTGAATTAAAAATACACATATCACCACCGGGACATGCATCAAAACATTAAAGACGACTTTTTTTTTTCTTATTTACGAAAGTCACTTCATTGATTAACTTTGTCTGTATTTTAGTTCAATATATTGTTCTCTACTTGTTCTTCCATATACTATTTCTGCTAATCATATAAAATGACTCATAGCTTGCCAGTTAAATTTCAACACATATCCATACACACCTCAAGGTGGATGCAGCAGTGTCCAAGAAAGCCTCAACAATTGGAACATCTTCCCCCAAACCACTTGCTGCCAACAAGCCCTCCTCGTCTACGCCCACGCCTTAGCTTTTAAGGCCAAAACCAGCCCATCACAAGCCATCTTCATCAGCCAAGACCAATGGCAGGACTGTTCTAATGAACCTTTCGAGCCGCAGAGAAGCGTGTCGATCCACAACTGCGGTTTCGACACTTTCTACTACGGAAGCGGCCCCTGCTCGAGCCTCAAGCTTTCGGACATCCCTCAGAATGTCACGGATCTCTGCTCCGGCTTTGGCTCTTCTTCCTCGTTCGACGATACGTGTGGGGCTTGCAGTGCGGGATTATCGACGGTTTTATATCCGATGATGAGGAGTTTGAATGTTGAGGGGAATGATACTGAGAGAGGTGCTTGTCTTGTTGGGCTAATTGTGTCGGTTATTGCTCGGAGGAGGAATGATAGTTCTGATGATTTTGAGAGATGCTTGCCTGTTTTGGCTGGTCCAGGTTGGAAAATATATTTATCCACCAATTTCTTTCTCTCTTCCTCTCCCTCTGATGATTTGAAGACTAACTTATCATCTTCCTTGCAGCACCTGAGAATTACATCAAGATCACTGGTAAGTGGGACTTCATTGAGTTTCTAGATTTTTTTTTTAAATATTGTTAATTTTAAATCGACCCTAATGGGGTCGAACTTTAAATCACCTCCACTTACACAGAAGTGAAAATACCAACTACACTATATGTTGATGGTTGAGTTTCTAGATTTCATTATATACAAAGAACTAACTATATTTTAATTTAGTTTCATTTTTAGTCAGTCAGTTTGGTTCTCTTTCACTTTCTTCCGTTAGGTTAATCACGTTCAATTTTGGTTTGATTAATAAAAGCGGCCATGTTTGCCTTATTTTGGCCGTGTACACGTACCTTGTAAACTTCCTTAAAACATCTTTAAACACTAAATTGTATATCACCGGCCAAAATAAAATAATTTTGCAACTTGGTAGATAAAATTGGATATGGTTACGGGTGGGAAAAATACTGCAAAATCGGTATACAACACTTATCGTACTGAAAAAATGTTGGAAATACCAAAATTATCATTGTGCCGTGGAGTACACAAAACTTGGTATACACTGCTATACCGTGAAAGTATGATATACCGAATTTTGGCTTGCGTCTTGAATGGTCTACAAAGTGTCAATATGATATTCTTCATACAAATATAGATATTATTGGTATAGACCCATCCCTATACAAGGCTTACATTAAGAAAGAAAGTGAAACTGAGGTCCTTTAGGAGGAATATAGAGGTTGAGGTGCTTAGTCTGTAGTTGAAAGTTACAAGTTCGAAACTAACCAATGCCTCTATGTATGAGTCTGTCATCTATAGTTAACCTAAGATGGTTTACCTCTCTAGTATGGTTTAAGACTATTGCACAATAGCGGGTTTATCAAGTGTGCACTTCAATAGCAGTTGTAGATTTCATCGTCATAAATAGAAGTAAAATTGAGAACAAATGTAACCGGCTAATTAAAAATGAAATCTTCCCTCTTCTAACTGAACAAAGAAAATTTATGTTTGTGTATCAGATGGGGTGGCAGAAGCTCTGCTAGCAGTGATTCTTGTCATGATCGGCTTAGCCGCAATCATCACACTGATAAAATACGTGACAAAGACAAAAAGCAAAGCAAAGAAGCCACCACTTGATCAGATGAAAGAGTGCTTAGACATCCCCGGGCTCTACCGATTCTCCAAAGCAGAGATCGACAACGCGATAAACTACGGGAACGAGAAGTGGTGCTTGGGAAGAGGAAGTGCAGGGCTAGTGTACAAAGCCATGCTTCCCAGCGGACAATTCGTGGCAATCAAGCAGCTCTACAAGAGCAACACCTCAGATTCGTTCAGCCGCGAAATCGTGGGCCTTTCGAGAGTTCGGCATCCGAATCTGGTGTGTCTGTTTGGGTGTTGCATAGAGGATGGGGAGCAGTATTTGGTGTATGAGTATTGCTCGAATGGGAATCTTGCTCAGCATCTTCTGAGTATGTTTTTTTTTATTGTTTTTTTGCCTGTTTTTTTCGTATCTCGGTTTGATTGGTTGTGTTTGCAGGGAAGGACACTGTGTTGACATGGGAGGATAGGGTGAGGATCTTGAGGGACTGTGCTTTGGCTCTTAAGTATATGCATACTCACACAAGTGGATGCATTGTTCATAGAGATATAAAGGTAAATTAATTGAGTAAACGATTGAAGCAAAATTAGATTATTAGTTCAATAATATGATTTTATGTTTTTTTATATGCACGACACCAAAAATAAAACTTGAAAGAAACTCTAAAAAAAGAAATTGTAGTTCGGCAATGCTTAGGGATATAGCAAAATTTCACATGTTTGGATAGCAGATCTGTTGTCCCCTAACGTTAACGATTCAATCATGTCTTAGTCAAAACTACGTAGTTTTAGTAACAATTCATATGTTCTGCTACACCTTTACCCACAGGCTATTGTGATGTCCTTCTACGGGATCGCGGGTCTCTTTACTCTCTCTTGAAATCTAAACTACTCAGGGACAACAGATCTACTCTCGTATATGTTTAGTTAGGCAGGGGCGGATTCAGGGGCTTGCGGAGAATATTTTGTGTTATATTTTTGGTAATTATCTATTTCTAACCATACCCAAAATTGCAGATTTTGCCTTTTAGATTGTGGAGAATTCCAAATTTTACTTTAATTTTTGAGGAATTTTTCTATTTTATACAAAATTTTTAAGGCTAGATCAGCCCCTATAATTAGGGTTAAAGATATACTCCTCCGTCCCACAATTGTTGATCCATTTTCTTTTTTCGGGTTGTTGCTACATTTCTGAAAATTATAAATTATTACAAACACTTTATTTGAGGGTCCCACATCTTTACACACAACCAACTACTCTCCTTAAAAATTGTGCCGAAAAGTGTTGAAGTAAGAATTGTTGGACGGGAGAGAGTAAGATTTATGTCTGACCCTAACCACATGATCATTAAATATCTCATTAATTCGAGCTACTATATACAAGAAATCTGATTCTTGTCTTGGCAGCTGACAAACATTCTGCTGACGCATGATATGCAACCGAAGCTGTCTGATTTTGGTCTGGCTAAGATAGTGGGAATGGAAGAGAGCAAAGTGTTTACAGATGTTCGAGGGACGATCGGTTATATGGATCCTGAGTATATGAGCAACGCCAAACTAACTAGTGCGAGTGATATCTACAGCTTTGGCATTGTCATGCTGCAACTTTTGTCTGGACAGAGAGTTATAGAGCTTGACCTTGATGCAAGAGACCAGCTCACTAGAAAGGTATCCTTTCTGAAACTATGTTTCTTCTATGTTGTTCTGAGATTTTGTGATTCGATGATATTTTTCTTGGGTTTTTAAATTATTTTTAATGGGAATTTTAACATATTAATACAATCTCAAAAAATTCAAAATATATGTTTTCTACTATATTTCGGCAATGTTTGGAATACCTTTTATAAGTAGCTTTTTGCTACTTATGCTTAAAGTTGCTTAAACTTTTCTTTTAAGCAAAAATTGTTAGTATTTGCAATATTAGAAAAAAAACAGTTTAGTTTTAGAAAAAAGCAGTAATGCATACACTTTCATAAGCTGTTTTTCAGTTTTTTTTGTTGTCTTCTACTTTTAAAACAAGCACCGCTGACCAGTTTATGAGTTTCTGTTTATTCTGATTTATTTTAAACTCCCAAAAAGCAAAAGTATACATTCCAAACATTAAAAAAAATATGTCTACAATAAAGAAGCCCAGAAGCAGCTTATTTAAATTGTTTCAAACGCTACCTTCGTTTAGATACCCGTGAAGCATAGAAGAAAGACACTTATAAAAGACACCTGCAGCTTAATTGTTTCTAGCTTAATTGTTCCTCCCTTTACGTTCCCCGTGAAGCATAGAAGAAAGACACCTGCAGCTTAATTGTTTCTATTACTAAATGATTTTCTAGCTTTTAGACATGATTAAATCATAAAATTTATTACTATTGTCAATATTTTTCTTTAAAATTTGAATTAGCAAATTTAGTGCGGCAAGATTTTAATTAATCGTGATTTTTGGTTTAGTTCTTTGAATATGTAGTTGCCAAAGAGGCGCCTCGAGGTGCCATAGAAAATATTGAAGCTAGTAGAAACATACATACATTGTGATTCTTGAATATAAAGTTGATGCTTTGGACATTAGTTGTTATTTTATATATTCTTATGTCAAATTTCAAGTATTCATTCTTAGCTTGTTGGACAAAAATGCTTTTGGGAATCATTCCATATTGTGGTATTATAGAAAAACGTATCGGTTCCGAATGGAATCTTTATGACATTGGATAGTGTCCGAGGAAAGAGTATTGAAATCTTAATGGTGTAGGCAAAGGATGTGAACTCGGGAAAACGGCCGCTGACAGATTTTCAAGACCCTAAGATGAAAGGAAATATTGTGACAGTAGATTTTAAATCCATACTTGAGATAGCAGTTCTCTGCGCAGCCAGTTCAAGCGCCGGCCGTCCCACCATAGATTTGGTTGTGGAAGATCTCGAGAAGGCTTTGGAAAACACCAAGTTTCATATGGTTAGTCCACTATTCAACTCATTCAAGCATGCACATATCCATAATTTTGTCGAAAAAATATATATAAATTTAAAAATATTAGATTTTGAGAACTGGATCTTATGACAACCTTTAGAACTAGGAACCAATTTACATCCACTCTTTGGTTCCTATGTAAACTGCACTCTTTGTACGTTTGTATATAGATAGGATATATTTACACATATGTTTGTAATGAGACATTTGGTTGGCTTGCAGAGAGCAAGGGAGAAGAATTCATTTGCAGAAACACCCACAAGATCACCAGGAATAATTCGTCTGTAATCCAAAGATGCAAAGGATTTTTCTACAATTTTCTTGAGATGCTACGTGCAGATAATATAAGGAGTGAAGTAAATATGTTGGATTAATCGAAATCTGGTTGGTTAGCACTTAGCAGAGAGCAAGTGATTGAATCGTAGACGCGGAAGATCACAAGAATAGAACAGAGACAGATTTACGTGGTTCGGCCAAAATGACCTACATCCACCGTGGACCTAAAATTTCATTTATCGCTCGTAAATTAGGTTTACAAGTATGGTATATGTTTATAGCTCAAATGGTGTTACCAGTCAAGTATATATATGTATACAAGTATATGCCGAGACTTGAAATTGCTTTTTATTTACAAAATATTATTGAGAAAAAACTTTGGAATGGTTATAATGGTTACATTTGAAATGCAGAAAAGCCACACAATATGCACATAAATTCAAATACATAATTTTGGGTCATCACAAAAACTTCGGCGGGATCGACCTCACGTGCAACATTCCTTGTTTTTCTTATTTTCCTTGCTATATATCTTCGGTCACCTTCTTGTTTTTCTTGTCATCCACTTATCGTTTTGGATTGGGAGACCTCACATGGGTCGTTCCCACCCACCGAAGACTTTTTTTTGTAAATATGGTTATTATTATTAAATTAAATCAGAACAAAAAAAGGCCATAATGTACAAAATCATATGTATTACTATCTTTGTACACTATTAAATACAAGCTTGAATAATCATGTTTTTGATTTCCTGCCTTCATACTCCTCTTTATGTTTCATTCTTCAATTCACCCTTTTCCCACGCCTCGTTTTTTCGTATAATCATTTCGTATATTTGATTCTACTCGAACCAGCCTCGTGGACTTGAGGTTCTCGAATTTTGTAGTTGATCACACTTAACTAGGCCTTCATTTCCAATGGCTGATTTCATCTTCTTACTTGTACAAAAGAAATTTGTGCCCCTTCAATTTCATAAAGCATCTGGATCCACTTTTGTGGACATTATAGGAACAAGATGATCTGGAACAGGCGCCTCGGGAGGCGCCATTGCAAGAAAACTCAGAGCAGCCACGACGTCTGTGATCATAGGCCGCACTGATGGCTCCTCCTGCAGGCACATCGATGCAACTCCGATTGCTTGATTCAAACTTGTTAGTGAGAACTTGTCCCCGAGAAGCGGATCCGCCATCTCAGGGAAACTCCTCGGGTTTCTGAGAAACGGTTGTACCTGAAAACAACGCGAGAAAGTAGTTTCAACGATAATCAACAGTTAAAAATCTTCATTGAGCAGATCATGTTGAGTACTTTCTCCGTCTCATTATTGTTGGTTTGTTTGTTTTCGGCTCAAAGATTAAGAAAGTGGGTGGAGATGAGTTAACGTGGTGGGGTCTATTAATTTAAAGTGATTGTGTCCACAAATTATATAGGAAACAAGACAACAATAATGAGACAATCTAAAAATGAATACAAGCCAATAATGGGACAGATGGAGTATAATACGTTTTGATTGTTTTAAAAATCTAATTCGGAAAACGAGATGTTTTCATATGGTACCGCGAGGCATAAGCATCGAACTGCATGTATAAATTCAAATAAAATATATTTCCAAACAAACTAATTAAACATTGTTTAGTTGCACTCACCCAAGTTGCTAGATTTTGCTCCTCGGTTGGCCTTTCGCTATCAAACGCTCTACGGCCCGTTACAAGCTCGAGCAGGACTACCCCGAAGCTGTAAACATCTGCTTTCACTGAGACCGCACCGTGCATTTCGAACTCCGGTGCACAATAGCCGTAAGACGAGACCATTCTTGGTGAAACATTCAAATTGATGTCTTCTCCTTGCATAAGCTTAGCAATACCGTATTCCGAGAGTTTCGCGTTGTGGGCCTCATCCAACAAGATGTTCGAGGCTTTCAAGTCGCGGTATATGATAGGCGGGTCCGCCTTCTCGTGTAGAAACTCGAGGCCTTGAGCTATACCATAAGCTATTTTCATTCTTGCAGACCAGTCTAGTGGCCTTCTGTCACCTGAAATGTCTGCAAGAATGAAAAGTAGTCAATATTACAAAGGAATAGTGAGTTTTTTTTTTTTTTTTTTTTGACTTTTTAGGTTTGAAATTAATTTGGATTTGGAATTACCAAAGAGATGTTGTTCTAAAGAGCCATAGGGAAAGTATTCATAAACAAGAAGCCTTTGATCTCCATCGGCACAATATCCGGTCAATGGAACCAGATTCGGGTGGTCAAGCTGACTCAACTCGATAACTTCAGCCTGAAACTTGCTTGCTTGTGTTCCAGTTCTGTCTAGCTGCCTAATAGCAACAACCTATTGACAAAAACAACACGTTCAGATGGGAAAAATTAACCCGTGTTCACTTGAAACTACGTCAAACTACCATATGTTTATTTTTATTGCAAAAGCTCCCCGTGCTATTGGATAATGTATATTCGCGATGTCTTTTTTATAAATAGTTTTAATTTTAGATATTTTACTCGAGAAGCAAAAAATAAATCAGTAAAAGAGCAATAACGTCATTTTATTGACAAAGTAAAAGTGTGAAAGAGTTAGTACAGGGTGGAGTTTTTGGTGCCGCATAATTCAAGAACAGAGGTATTTTTTGTAATAAAACAAACACGTCATAGTAAACATTTTTTTTTCCTCTGGCTTTTTTTCCAATTTCAAACAAAAAATACTCTTGATTTATTGTGTTTCTCCCACAAAAAAAAAAAAAAAAAAAAGCATTCTCACAGAAACTTTTGTCTAAATAATGTTGCTGTGTTATACATTACCTGGCCCGTAGATTGAAGCGTCCCTTTAAATACTTTCCCAATCTCACCGTCTCCCAGTACACATTCTTGCTTAAAATTCTTTGT
Source organism: Lavandula angustifolia (assembly GCA_028984105.1). Lineage (NCBI taxonomy): Eukaryota > Viridiplantae > Streptophyta > Magnoliopsida > Lamiales > Lamiaceae > Lavandula > Lavandula angustifolia. The sequence goes on from CM054817.1 coordinate 27,991,375, forward strand.
AGCTGCGGCGAGCTCGCGGAAATGGTATGCTTTTGCTGCATTACTGTTATCTTCTACTGCAGCTGCTACTGCTTCTGCTTCTGCCTTGTGATTGCTTGCAGGTAATGGAGAGTTCCTAGCAGCAGGCACTGAAAGAGGAAGCTCGTACGTTGTAAGAAGATAGATAAGAGGTACAGAATAACATCAAACGAATGCATAAAATGTTCAAGAAATATAGTTTAGACACATGCAGGGCCGGCTCTTGGGGTAAAGCCAGTGAAGCCACCGCTAGCCCCCGGCCGAGAGCAAGGCCCGTCGAGCATGTGTCTTGAGGGTTAAAGCTTTATATTTTTATATATACTTTTGTTTCGCATAAAATAAATTATTAAAACGAATAGCTAAGTGGTAGAACACTATTTTTTTGCATCTTAGAGGTCTTGAGTTCGGACATGCCCCCGAAAACTTTGAGCCGGCCCTGGACACATGCAATCAATCCATCCAAGAAATTAACCTAGTCGTATGTCACATTTTTCATAGATAAGATTTGATACTCATTTAACACAATATATATACTCCCTTAGTCCCGCTATACGTGACTCAAAAAATTTTAGTACGGAAATTAAGAAAGTTATATTTTGTGCGTAAAGTAGTGTAAAAATAGCGGCCAACTAGATAATATATATTAGGGTATTATTTTAAATATAGCCACTTATAAATATGGGACGGCTCAAAAAGAAATACGAGCCACTTATAATGGGACGAATGGAGTAATTTATCGTCGTGTAGAAATGCAATTAAACAGGAAGCTTTCAAATAAATAATTTCGATGAGATTATTAATTTTAGATGCAATGAAACATGATGATAAATTCAAAGAGGCGTTTATACCATGGGGAGTGGGTGAAGGGTTAGGTCTATGTTGAGCTGCTGGCACATCATCCTTCCTCTTATCTTTCGATTTTCGACTCGAAAAACATGGGCAGCAGCGCATATCTGCTGAATTCTCTCAGGACAAAGCTCGAACATAAACTAGGCAACCTCCTTCAACCAAAAAAAATGGCGTTCAAATCCCTTGAAACCTCAAGATGTGATCTAACCAACAAGAATGCATGTGTTTCTTATAAAAATGCGATCCTAATGTGTATGAATTATGCATACAAACAAGAGAATATGAGCTTTTCTGTAAATATATGAGATAATGTAGAAGAAGAAAAGCAAAAAGATATGAGGCATCATGCAATTTTCCTAAGAATTTGGTCATTTGAGTCCGGAGAAAAAGATGGAGACTTCAATGGATGGAAAAAATAAAAAATAAAAAAATGAAAGATGCATCAAAATTTTGACAATATTCTAAATTAATGATCGATCTACATAGACATCGGTATAGACATCGGTGTGATATTTGAATATGGGACAATCGTACTCGTTTTATTTAATTCAAAAATAATTATATATTGCAACAAATAAATAAATGTATCATTGGTTGATGCGCGGGTGTGTGGCCAGTGGCGTAGCCAGATTTTCCGCTCAGTGGGGGCCAACTATCGAAGCGTTTTTAAAAGTTTATCATTTGTGAAAGACTATCTCAACAATAATTTTTAATATTGCTAATGTTTTTTTGGTACAATTTTACATATTAGAAAATGTAAAATAAAAAAAGTAACTTTTATATTATATTAGAAAATTGTTAAAAGACAAAAAAAAACAATAGGATTCAGAACGACACAAACCAAGAAAATTAAAATTTCCTAAATTCACACTTAAATTTTACTAATCTCATGGTCAAAATATATTTTTCTTATGTTGTTAGCCAAGAAAAAATATTAGAAAATGTAAAATAAAAAAAAAGTAACTTTTATATTATATTAGAAAATTGTTAAAAGGCAAAAAAAAACAATAGGATTTAGAATAACAGAATAACACAAACCAAGAAAATTAAAATTTCATAAATTCACACTTAAATTTTACTAATCTCATGGCCAAAATATATTTTTCTTATGTTATTAGCCAAGAAAAAATAAAATATATTAGAAAATGTAAAATAAAAAAAAAAGTAACTTTTATATTATATTAGAAAATTGTTAAAAGGCAAAAAAAAAAAACAATAGGATTTAGAATAACACAAACCAAGAAAATTAAAATTTCCTAAATTCACACTTAAATTTTACTAATCTCATAGTCATAAGATATTTTTCTTATGTTGATAGCCAAGGAAAAATAAAATGAGAATTTGTAGAGTTCATGGATTGAACATTTGACCTCCACACCACAAGACTTTTATAAACGCACCATCACCACTCTACCACTTCTTCACAAGTTGAATAATAGCCGTGCGAATTATATTTGAACTTTCAGTGGGGGCAGTGGCCCCCACTGCCCCCTAGCTGGCTACGCCACTGTGCGTGGCTGGTACCATAGAGAAGCGGCCATAAACTGGAGGGTCTTGACAATTTGAAAGATCATTTAATGTAGTTGAAATAATTGAAATTTTAGTTGTTCGGTTAAATAAAGGAAACTCAATAGAATTCATAGCTTTTCACTATTTTTTTCCTTTTTCTTTTTATTATCTGAATAGTCAGGAGCTAAGATCATTCCAATGCTCCCTTTCGCCATGCATAAACTAAACCCAAATCGTGCAATAAAGCCGATTTTCGTATCCCTCTCTCCAAAAATTCAACATTTTGAGGACAGGTCTCAAATAGAGACATAATTTTTGCTGAAACCCAGGTGAAAAATTCAATCTTTCTTCAGTAATTAAGTTTGTTTTCTACGTTGCAGGTATAATGGCTAATACATCAATGCTAATTTCATGAAGATAATTTTATTTGTTCACTCTAAAATCGTGTAAAAAAACAAGTCGAACATTAGTGATATGTACACTGAATTCATGAGATAGTCCCACAAGAAACTACTACTCCATGGCTCTCGATCCTCCGCGAAAAAGGAAATTTCATTTACAAGCATGTATCCAGTTGAAAATGTATAAAACTACCACATATTTATTTATTTCTCAGCTCGAAAACCCTATCTTCAAATTTTACTATGGTGTATCTCAAACGTTCTCATGAACTCTTTCACTTGGTAATTTGTTAATAAAATTACATTTTTGCATTTTATTTACATAACTATAATTTTGAACATTTAAAAGGTACTCCCTCCGTCCTGTTATTACTGTCCCCTTTGGTTTCGGCACGGAGATTAAGAAACTTTATTTAAGTGTGTATTTTATCAGTTTTAATTGTATTAAGAAATGAACACAATTCTCGATGAGTGGTTGGTGGAAGAAATGAGAATTTATCCAAATTTTTGCAGGGTATAGTTGAGACAATCGATTTTTTTTTCTATTTTTTTTTTCATACTGTATTTTAAAAAATAACCTTAAGTTTCCAAAAAGTTAAAAATCATAAATTTCCGAGTACGGAGTGGAACGAAAATCGTGTGAGATAGATTTTTGGAGAGAGAGAATATGATAATGTGGGGATGAATAAAGTAGGAGAGACCCACTTCATTTTTTGTTTAAGAGTAATTTTTATTATTTTAAGAAAAATGACAGTAATGGCTGGACAACCCGATTAGGAAAGTAGGACAATAATAGCAGGACGAAGGGAGTATTAATTTGAGACATCATATATACATGAGTTAAATAAACAAAAAGCAAAAACTTTGAACAGTTGCTCCTACTTTTTTAGATGTTTCGTACAATATTTTTAAGAACAATATTCCAAAACAAATACAGTTAAGAACATGGGGTATTATTCGGAAAAAAAACAAATAGTTTCACGCATTTTTATTCAAACATAAGGTTTTTTTTTTCATTTTTTGCATTGGAAAACTAGTGAAAGAATTCAATATAATTAATAATTTTGGTAAGATTCTATGATTTGTTAATGGAATAATAAATTTTACTCCTCCGTCCATTTAAAGGAAAGTTTTTATATTGTAGGACTCACAAACTTTTAATATTAAAACCCACATTTTAAATTATAGGACCTACACATTTACTATTAAATCACTTTATTTAAATTATAGGACCACAATTTTACTAGTACTAAAATTCACCTCGCCTTAATGACCGTGCCGGAAAGTTTGAAGCCAAGTTAAATGGAACGAAGGACTTACGATTTCATTTGATTTTCGGAAATAATATGAAAAAATCTCTATCTTTATTATAAAATAAAAACCTCAAGTTAAAGCAGTAGGAGGAAATGTAACACTCGATCTCTATGAATTCTCTTACAGTCTCCAGCAATTCCATGCAAGAACTACTGTAATACTAAAAATCACATCTTATATAATTTCGGCCTAGGCATATCCTTGACTATTCCACAGAGCAGTTGATCGTCAGGGAGGTTGTACTCGTCTCGGAGTGAGAGCTCCGGCGAGAGCACGCTGAAGTAGAGCTGCTGCCCTAAATAGGATCTTTCTGTAGAGCCTGACCTTAAATTCCACAATCCGGCATTGTCCATGGTTGTCATGATCGCGGCCCAACATCCCGGGTACACTTGGATTGTGTTCCGGCTCACTCCATCGATCAGATTGTAGTTTTTTCGCTTTTCCGGTGTCCATTTTCCCGGCTCGATCCTGTTACATGTTCATGCATTGTGTTAGTAGAGAGATGAGAGAGAGTTAGAGAGAGAGAGGACAAAGATTTTGCTAGAATGTGGATTGATGAATATGTGATGATTGATGAATTTCTCATTATGATATAGGGTTCAATTTTAATATTCAAAATAGTAATTACTCATTAAAAAAAAGTAAAAATAAAAAATTTGATGGTGTGGTGGCCCCACGCGCATATCTGTATTCGCTTATTTGTTCTGTGTTCATCACAAAGGCTTGTGTGCACCACTTTCATATACGTTTGTGTGTACCACATCATAAGGATATTGACATGTGTTAAATATGACTCATTTGTTTTAATGAGAAATGTCACATGTCAATACCCTTATTGTGTGGTACACACAAAAGCATACGAAAGTGGTATATACAAGCTCCTTCGGGTGTTCATGCATTTCTAGAGAGAGACTGCAACAATTACGAGGGTTTTCAAGAATCTCATCAAATTAAAAGATTAGCGTGTGCTAAATTTTGCGAGTGAGATTCCTTGTCGATCCAAATACCCATGTCTCAATATTTTTCCGCAACAGAATTAACTATAAAATCTGATGTCTATAAAGTCTGCTTAGTATAGTCGTCCGATCATATAACTATGGATTTTTTCTTAGTCTTCAAATAATCATTTTCTCAAATTAGAATATGTAATATCATAATAATAACCCGATACAATCATAGAGGTCACAATTCACCCAACACGATCATCCGGGGTGAACAAGAATTGGGGGTTCTTCGTGTTTATTCTGAAATGATAAATTGAGTTCATATATGAATCAAATTTTTCCAAGTAGAATTCGAACCTACGACCACACTTTCATAATATTCATTTTTTATTTCAGAAATTTCTTATAATTTTATCCATAAGCCGGGTAGGGGGGTCGGGCCGAGTGGAGATAAAAAAAAAATTGAACTTAAAATATTTTCTGAAGATATCCATTTTGATTACTAGATGTGTCAATGTTCCTAGGTCAATCTTGTTCATAGTACATGCATATAGAGAGAGAGAGTGTGTGTGTGTGAGAGAGAGAGAGAGAATCACAATGTTAGCTATGTTTAGTATCACTTACGCGACGGCGAAGAAGGAGTAGCCGGCCAAGTGCCACGTCTGCACGCTTTTCTCATGATTCTCAAACACATACTCAATAAAATCCCGGTATGTCGCGTTGACCACATTCGCCGCCACGGTGGCGATCTTATCCTCGCCCTCTCCGGGATCATCCTTTATCAGATTATACTTGAACACCTTCTCCCCAACCCCGAAGAACTGCGCCAGCTTAATCGGCGTCTCCCCGTCCGCATGCGAAACGCCGTTAATCCCATACCGCAGCTTCCCATCCACCGCCGCCGCCGCGTTCACAATCTTCACCGTCCGCGTGATATTAATCTGCCCGTAGTGGTAAGACCCCTGCGGATTCGGCCGCGCCGCGCTCGCCGTCAAATTCCACCGCTGCGACCTAAACTGATTCAACGACCACGCCCACCCCACCGGCGCAGCCGGCAGCTCCTTCTCCGGCGGAGCATTGCTCCCCTCGTAGCGGATCAAAGCCGTCGCCGTCAACACCTCCTTAGTAAACCGCGTCGACGCGACTAAGTAATAGTCCTTCGGATCCTGATTCGCCGTTACTAAAACGGCGTAGCATTGCCCTAAATGAACGTCGAGTGAGTCGTACTTGTTCTGCACCGTGTGGGACCCTTCGACCTCGACCAGCACCATCGAATGCTTCTGAAACCTAACGCTGATCGAATTCTTCATCCCGACGTTACAGAATCTGTATCTATAGGTCTTGTCCGGCTTCATCGTGAACATCGGTTTATCTCCGTCTCCTTTTCCGTCTTTCCCGTTAATAACCACCCCCGCCGGCCGGCCGAGGCTCTTACCGGAATCCAACTGCTTCTTCAACGACACGTGTCCTTTGGAATACCAATCTCCGACGAGCACGATGAATTCATCCTCCGGCCGATCGTAGGGCACCGGGATGAGCTCCCGGCTGTGGACGGTGATCGGACCGTACCCGCCGGCGGAGCGGTGGAGCGCCGTCGTAGGGTAGTAAAAGTAGCTTCCAATTTGATCCTTAACTTGGAATTTGAACGTTAGATTCGTACCGGGTAAAATCGGGCAATTTGTGCCTAACGTGCCGTCCATCCATGAATTCTTTCTCTGTTGAATTCCGTGCCACGTGAAGAGTAACGGCTCGTCGAGGTGGTTGAAGATGTTGACGACGATGTTGTTGTTGGACGTGCCGTTTATTCGGGGGCCGGGGAACTGGTCGTTGATGGTGATGACTTGTTGCTCGACGCCTAAGGGGGAGAGGGTGGAGTACTTGACGTTCCATGTGTGGAAGTGGTAGGGGTCTTCGGAGTTGACGAGGAGGAGGAAGAGGAGGAGGGTGGTGAGGAGGAGGAGGAGGTGGTGGTTTGGACGGCTCATTATGGGGGGAAGGAGAATTGTGTTGGTTAAGGGGGAGTAAAGAGTTTTTATATTTAGGGGAGGGGGAATTGGGGCCGTTGGGTGGGTTGGGAGATTGGGCGTGGATGACGTTGGGTGGTGGCTTTGCTTGAATTTCGAACATTGTTTGTCTTGGATTGGTTTTGATTTGTTTCGGAGAGAGAGAGGGAGGTGAGAGAGAGTGGTTTGTAGAAATATTTGGACTAGAGTAGGACGCGGAGACGTGAGGCATGTACAATGAATTTACAAGTTTACGACTAAAGTTGCAATAAGGAATAAAAATATGTACTAGTAGTTTTACATTTAGCTCTAGAATAATGATATAAATATATAGTACTCAAACCTCCATAAAATAATAACTTTGGGACTGAGAAAAAATATTCATTTAACGAGGTTATTACTTTATCGAATATTATTTTAGTGCATTGACCCATATCGGGACCAAAATAAATTATTATCTTAGCGAGATTATTACTTTATCGAATATTATTTTATCGAGGTTTAACTGTATTTATGTTGTTTTGAATTGGGTACGGAGATAAATATATTAAATGTAAAGTAAAAAATGTACATAAGGTTGGAAAGTTGTGTAAAGTTAAAAAGTGGTGGATCAATGAGGTTGAAAAAGAGTGGTGTAGTTTATTTCTATTTTGAGTAGTAGGCATAAATAATAGAATATTCATTTCAGGTATAATAGATATAAATAATGGGACGGATGAAGTATTTTTTTTTATATACCTTATATTATTAAATCAATTTTATAAAAAATTTGTAAAGATTTGTATTATTGATTATGATTAAATACATAAAATAACTTCAATTTTAATTTAATGTATTGCATATTAACGAAATAAATTTAGAAATGTCATAAACACTTAAATGTTTACTGTTAAAATGTTAGTGAGACACCAGTGAGACACGAGATTGTGGGATTGAGATTGAAACTATTTTTAGAACATTGTGATTAATATATGTGGATCACATTTATGAGAAAATGCTTGGTAAAATTCGAATTAATTTAGTCCCGGTTTTACATTTTATTCTTATTTGTTAGTATCCTTTGTAAATAAATATCATTTGTATAACTTAACTAAAAAATTTAAATTGTCGCAAATCATCTGACACCTCATTGAATTTTAGATTGCACCGTCATTAAAGTGGACAAGAATTTTGGAACGGGGAAATACTATACTATTCCCTACATCTCACTGGAAACGACGCGTTTCCCTTATTGAGTTGTCCCACTATAAACGACGTGTTTAATAAAATAGTAAAAATTGTGTGGACCACATTTAATTACTAAAAAAATCAAACAATCTACACCATATGACATAATTTTCTTGATTCTCGCGCCAAAAAGAATCGTGTGTAGACCGGGGGAATTACTATTTACTACTCTCTCTGTCCCGTTAATACTGTAATGAATACCTAATTGGGATGTCCCAATAATACTGTCTTGTTTCCAAAAAAAGAAATAAAACAACAATACAAATCACAAAAAGTTGTGTGGACCCACATCATTTACACACAAAAATTAAGCTTTTTAAACTCCATGCCGAAACCTATATGACAATATTAATGGGACGGATGAGTACTAAACTAGAGTTGTTAAAGTTAGCCCATACTGAACGACCCACCAAATTAATCTTGTTAGATTAAATTGGGCTTCAAAGATCCAAAGAAATTGTCTGATTGGCTCGGCCCAATTGCCCGGCTGGCATTTTTTGTTTAAAACAAAAAAAAAATGAGTATTTTACTAACAGAAAAGTCAAAGATGTGGATGAGAACAGAACAGCTTTAATTATTGGAATTACATCTTTATAACCGCGTAAAACAAACAAAAGTAACATCAAATTCTGTTAGAAGGCATCCATCTCAACAAATTCTTCCACATACAATCGACAACTCATAGTCTAAAAACCAGCACATCTCATGCAGAATGCATTTGAATTTTATTATTATATTATTAAAATATTGTTGCCGTGTGACATGACGATTTGGACATTATCTAATGATTATGTCAATATTTTATTGATAATTAATAGTGATCAACTTAGACTCTCCTTAAGGAGTATCATTGAAGTTGCATGTAAATATTTTGCTCCATCCGTCCCGCCTGACTTATCTTGAATTTCTTTTCGGATTGTCCAACCCGACTTGTCTTGTTTTCTAAAAAAGAAAATAATTATTACACAAACTTTCATTTTTTCTTTATGGCCCCATTTCTACACACAATCACTCACTCATCTACACATAACCACCCACTCATCTTAATCTCCGTGCCGAAAAAAAAACAAGATAAGTCGGACGGGACGGAAAGAGTATATATAATGAATTCTAATAGATCTCTCAATAAGGTATTATATACTATCACATGGGCTTTAGGTTTACTTTTACATCTTTTCCTTCTTTTGTGATGATGGTAATGGCTATAGAAGTCTCGACGATGAGATTCAAACTTGTAATCCTCAATTAGGATATTCGAATTTGTAAATGGTGTGTTATTATATATGTATATCAATTAATTAATCCGTCATTTTATACATGGCAATTTTTTTGGGAACGGATCGGTTGTTCAAGTTTTTCGTGTCCAATTTGTGATTATCAATAAAATAATAACATGTGTACACATTTATATTTCATTAGTTAAATAAATTGGGTACAAGTTGGAAATGGAAAAAAATGAACAACTAGCATATATCAATCCCAATATTTCTGTCTCACTCACTATTAAACACCTCAGTATTTATGATATGAATTTAGGATTGTCGTAATTCATAAATCCCTAAGTATTTACAATTAAAATATTAATGAAACACGAGTGAAATACGAAATTGTGAAACAGAGGATCAGAATTGATATTTTTATTCAACAATCCGTTTTTTCCTTTTGGAACAAATTCGAATACAGCATTAATTATACTAGCATATTAGTGTATTTCTTGGAAAGTTCCAATATTAATATCCTTAAAAAGTCATGTTTCTTTAATTATTCAAATTGCAATTAATGGCAGAATTACGTATAATAGCTGTGTTTCTATATAAAGTCCGCATTTCACCATCATTCCAGCTTTCGTTGATACATTCCCCATCTCAAACTCTCTTTAACCTTCACTGAATAAAACTCCAAGTCAACTTTTCTCTCTCTCTCTCTCTCTCTCTCTCTCTCTCTCTCTCTCTCTCTCCTTCAATATATAACACTACATAGATAGAGAGGAGAAGAGAGAGATAGACTCTCCAGTGGTGGCCTTAGAGAATTGGTGAATTCCCCATCGACGATTTACAAGTAAGTTTTTTAATATATGATTTATTCATGAATATCTTTTTATTCATGGTAATATATGATTTGTTCATGAATATCTTTTTATTCATGGCGTTTTTTTGAAAAATAATTCATTTTGACCGTCATAAATTATCGTTACATTAATCTAATTATTATTACAATGTCCAGGGAATTTCCACTACACGAATCCAATTCTATAAATTCAGAAAGAAAGGGAAAAAATACATTTTTTTAATTTTTAAAAAAAATGCATAATCATTGGGGAGGAACGTTGGAGATCAACGCTGCAGATTCAATCGACGATGAAAAAAGTAGGAATTTGGATTGGGACAGAGCCTCGTTAGCAAATCAAGGGTATAACGGACATTTGGACGAGACGCAGCAAAGTTGGCTGCTCGGGCCGCCGGAGAAGAAGAAGAAGAAGTACGTCGATCTCGGCTGCATAGTATGCAGCCGGACCGCCTTCAAATGGACAGTTCTGTCCATCTTGATCGCGTTCGTGGTGATTGGACTTCCGATCATCATCGCGAAGTCTATACCGAAGCATAAAAAGCCGCCTCCGCTGCCGGATAATTACACCGTCGCCCTAAAAAAGGCGCTCCTCTTCTTCAATGCCCAAAAGTGTACGTTTTCTTTTTCTTTTTCTTTTTTTGCTTTTTTTCTCAAATTATTTCCATCGTTTTTGTCTTGATGCATTGCTTTGATTTGAAAAAGGGTTGGTTTTAAATGTGATTTATTAATTAGTTTACTATTATAGATGGAGTATAGGATTATTAGTTTGCCGATTTTGTGATTCTTAAAAAGGGTCAAAAATCAATTATAAGGGCAATAAAGAGTAGGGAAGTTAATGGTCATTTTCGCGGCTGCAAATCATACAGGAGAGTTAAACCACCCTTAAGGTGATAGGTCATTTTCGCCTCTTAAAATTAGGTTTGGTATATATGTAGGTGTAATTGAATTTTTTACTTTAACTCGGAAGCGGGTTGCGGGTTTTTCTCGTCATCGATGAAATAAAAAAGGGCGAAACTTTTTTGTATTATTACTCCAAATTTGTTTTAAAATTTAGAATTGAGGTGTGGAGGAGAAATGGTGCTAAAATCACATTATTTTAACATTTTTTTTGTGATTGGGATTGTCTTCAAGAAAAAGCATTGACTTTATTATAATATTTATTGTAGTATTTCTAGCAATTAAATTATAATAAAATGAGTGGACCAAAGGCGTGGGTATACACGTTTGGATTCATCACATGGAAGTTCTATTCGAATGTTTTCACTTCATTCCCATTTTAGATTTTATTATTTTTCAGTGGTAATAGGTTTCGTTGCGAGATCGTTATTACAATTAATTTGATACTTATATTATAATTATCGGATTTACAAGTAGCAATTTCGGAATATCCTCATAATACAAACTTATTTTCTTAACAACATTATATTTTAATAAATGTAAATAAGTATTTTTATAACATTTCCGATCTTGCTAGTGGATGAGGTCATTGATGACGTCATTAAGCTGTTAGCTTGATCTCTTGGATTGTTTGACTTTAATATCTCACGTGACATAAATCTATAAAATCAATTTTGGATATAAAAGTTATTACTAATTAATAATATTGGTGTTGGATTTGCAGCTGGAAAATTGCCAAAGAACAACCGTGTCCCATGGAGAGGGGATTCCGGGTTAAACGACGGGTCGGATTTAACGGACGTTAAAGGAGGGTTAGTGGGAGGATACTACGATGCCGGAGACAACACTAAATTTCATTTTCCAATGTCGTTTGCGATGACGATGTTAAGTTGGAGCGTTATCGAATACGAACGCAAATATCGTGCTATTGGAGAATATGATCATACTAGAGACCTTATCAAGTGGGGCACTGATTACTTGCTCCGTACTTTCAACTCATCCGCTACTCGAATTGACAAGATTTACAGTCAGGTATGCTTGTATCTGTTACTATCTATGTTATTAAACCCGGCCCGATCATTGACCCGGAAAAATTAATTTTAGTGGTTCAACCGGTCGAACCGGTGGGTCAACCCGGTGTAATATAATAAATATTAAATATCTTTTAATAATACAAATAAATAAAATAAATAACTTAAAAATATAAAAAACCTAATATTAATATAATTTGAAGTAAAAAATTAACCTAGTATTTTCCATGTCCAAACTTCATAAATAGAATTAATACATTAGAGATTTAAAATTTAAATTTAATTTTTTTAAATTAATATTACCGGGTCAATCGGGTCAACCGGTTACCGGTTACCGAGTCAACCGGCCGGTTCTACCGGGTCGTACCGGGTCAAAGGCCAAAATCGGTTTTTTATTGGCCCGGCCTGGATTTTTCACCGGGTCACGGTTGAACCGGGTCAACTGGCCGGGCGGGGCCGGTTTTAATAACATAGGTTACTATTCAAATAAATTTAGGAGATAATACCCGAAACTAGCCACTTACACTACTCAAACCTATGCTTAGTCACTTTTTAGAGACGAAAATACCCTTCACATTTAGGATTTTAATTTTATGTTTAGGATTTGATATTTGGATTTTAGGGATTTCGATTTAAATCGGGCAAATTAATCTGTCCCCTTCTTTTATATATTTTCCTATTTAGATTTAGTAAAAATGTTTATAACGGGCTTGTTCTAATGGGCCCTAGACCTCAGCCCGAACCCCAACAAATTTTTAGTCACTTATGTGTTATAAATACGAAAATACCCTTCAATTTTAGGATTTGGAGTTTTGTATGACTTGGGATTTAGATGTATTTAATAAGGTAAATTCGTCCTTTTCTTGTATATTTTCCTATTTAGATTTAGTATCGTCGGGTGTGAATCAAATGTGAACCACCACATTAATAAAAATTAGAAATTAATTTTATTCATTAACTTAGAGTAATCGATATTCAAGTTTGAATTTGAAATTTAAGACCTCGTTTTTTATATTTTTTATATATTTTATGTATATGCATACCTTCCTCAACTGAGATGCATAAATCTAGTATTATAGTAGTATAAATATACACAAAGCGAAATTTTGAACTCCAAATTTGAATCTACCGACTATTAATAGATTAATGAATTAAATTAATTTCTAATTCTTATATTTGCATTTGTTTATATGACTATTAATAGATTAATGAATAAATTATAAATTATATTGTTTGAAACGGGCTAATCTAACCGGCTACAACCCGACCCGAACAGGTCGGCGGATCACAGAACGGCTCCACCACCCCGGACGACCACTACTGCTGGCAGCGGCCGGAAGACATGGACTACAAACGCCCGGTCCAGACCTCCACCACCGGCCCCGACCTCGCCGGCGAGATGGCCGCCGCGATGGCCGCCGCCTCCATCGTCTTCCGCGACAACCCCGCCTACTCCAAGAAACTCCGCCGCGGCGCCGAGACCGTCTTCGCCTTCGCCCGCGACGGCGGCCGCCGCAACCGCTACTCCAAGGGCAACCCCTTCATCGAGCCGTACTACAACTCCACCGGCTACTACGACGAGTACATGTGGGGCGCCGCCTGGCTGTTCTACGCCACCGGAAACAACTCGTACTTCTCGCTGGCGACGAATCCCGGCATGGCTAAGAACTCGAACGCGTTTTACATGATACCGGACCTGAGCGTTCTGAGCTGGGATAACAAGCTGCCGGCGGCGATGCTGATTCTGACGAGGACGAGGTTGTTTCTCAATCCGGGGTATCCGTACGAGGATATGTTGAAGAGTTATCATAATGTTACTGGGCTGACGATGTGTTCTTATCTGCGGAGGTACAACGTTTTCAACTGGACTCGAGGTGAGTTGACTCGGTGCTTGATCTTATATTTTATTCGTATTTAAGACTTATGCGGTGAAATTTATAATCTCGGGAGGGATCGAATTGCAATTTAGGTGGTAATATTATATTTATTTTAAAATTTTAGAATTAGGTATTATGCACGATTTAGGTTACAGTGGGTAATTTATTTACTCTTCCATCCGACTTGTCTTGTTTCTTTTCAGCACGGAGATTAAGTAGGTGATTGTGTGAAGAGAGGTAGGCCCACAAAGGAAAAAATGAGATTTTGTGTAGTAATTATTTTCCATTTTAATAAACAAACAAATCAAGCGGGACAACCAAAAATGAAAAAAAAATAAGTCAAGCGTGATGGATAAAATAATTTTTTTGGGTTTTTAGGGCACGGTGGCTGTATTATTCATATATTTATAGGTGAATTTAAAATTAGAGCAATGAAATTCACAATTTCAAGAGGTAGAATCTGCAATTTAAGTGGTTATGCAATACTTTTTAAAAATTACACATGAAACCCAGTATTTTGCATGATTTAGGGAGGCTTTTGCTATATATTATTCATATATACAAGAAACAATGGTTAAATTTAAAATTTCGAGAGGGGTTAAATATGTAATTTAGAGAGTCAAATATTTTTTTTCCCCCTAAAATTTGGTATTATGGACGATTTAGTGGGCGGTGACCCACACGACCCCGACCCCTTGGATCTGCATATGCAAATCGATTATATTTTCGTAATGAGAAAATTTGTATTTGTAATGTAGGAGGAATGATAGAGCTGAACCATGGGAGGGCTCAAGATTTGCAGTATACTGCAAATGCAGCATTTTTGGCTTCGGTTTTTGCTGATTATCTCAATGCTACTGGAGTTCCCGGCTGGTATTGTGGCCAGAGTTTCTTGCAAATAAGCGTGCTTAAGGATTTCGCGACTTCTCAGGTATGTATGAATCGGATTCTTTATTTCATGTCGTGTTTTGATATTATAACTATTGATTCAATCATTAAATAATATATAAAATAGTAATACACCACAAAATAGGTTATTCTTTTATCTTCAATTTTACCATGTAGTGTATTTTAATTTTTTATTATTAAATATGTTAATTTTTTCAAAATATTATTAACTAGTTGAGAATAACTTGCAAATTTGATAAACAGAGGTCTAAAATGAAATTAGACTTGCCTACTATACCAACTATTCTTGAAATTTCAGTTAAAATCGAACCGAACTATTTTAGTTTCGGCTTATTTAAATTCCTTTTTTGTTTTTGTTTGGTTTAATTGAATTAATAGCTCTAGTGCTCTAGTGTTTTCTCCCACCTTAAAATTAAATTATATTTCCATATGATTAGGAGAATATGATATTATATTTGATAAAATAAACATATTCTTCTTGCCTCTTAACAAAATTCCTAATATTCTTTTTCTTTTATTTTGAAGATAAATTATATACTTGGCGCCAATCCGAAGAAGATGAGCTACCTAGTGGGGTACGGCTCCAACTACCCAAAGCACGTCCACCACCGCGCCGCCTCCATCCCGAAAGACAAAACCCGCTACTCCTGCACCGGCGGGTGGCGGTGGCGCGACGCCAAGACTCCCAATCCGAACACCATCACCGGCGCCATGGTCGCTGGCCCCGACCGCTTCGACAACTTCAAAGACGTCCGCTCTAACTACAGCTACAACGAGCCCACGCTCGCCGCAAACGCCGGCCTTGTGGCGGCGCTGGTGTCCCTCACGACCAGCGGCGGCGTCGGAGTCGACAAAAACTCGATTTTCGCAGCCGTGCCGCCTCTGTACCCGGCGAACCCCCCGCCGCCGCCGCCGTGGAAGCCGTGAAAATATAGTTGTTTGATTAGTCGTGATTTTGTAGAATGAAATTGAAAATGGATGTTGGAGATTGGAGAATAATTACATGCAGCTGAATATTTTTGTAATTTATTATGTTAATGAATTTTTTCATTGAGTTATTTTTTCAATATGTATTTTCATAATATAAATATTTTCAGGAATTTCTTGTTCCAAATTATGTCAGTTTTATTTATTGCTATTATACGAAAGACTTTTATTTACTGCATAAAAGCCCTGCCATATTAAAGCCCAAACAGTATTACAGAAGCCCGTTTAGCGCTTCACGGCCCAAATTTCCAACCATTTATTCATTTTAATGATTGAATAAATATCAATTTTGATCATTAGTAATCAAAAAAGTATTTCCGTCTCGTAGAAAGTGTCTCTTATTTTATTCCAGATTCTCTCATAGAGAGTGTTGTCTTTTTTATTTTGAAAAATTATTACAAATACTTTATTTGTGTATCTGTCAATTTTACACAAGTTTAAACACAATTAACAATTATTCGTAATAAGAAAATAAAAAAGCATTTTCTATTAGACGGAAGGAATAATACTTTTAAAACAAGAAGCATTACATTAAAAATAAATAGTTTTAGGATAACAATATTTATAACAATGACTACGGTTTTTACTGAAATTGAATAGTTGAGATGTAATTATTTTCCAAAATACAAATGACATTTATTAATTTATTTTTATCTAACTAAAGTTTATTTTTGAGTTAGGGTTTATTTTAGACATACATTTAAAAATGTTTTGATAAATATAAGATCTTTTAATTTGTTAAAATTTATAGACCTGAAAAAATATTTGCAAAATTGAGTCCGGTGTGGAACCGAAATATCCTACGCGGACAAATCCACCTATAAGAAAAAAAGGTTATTGACTTCTCTACTCAAATTAACCCGGAAATACACGAGTATTGCAATGAGTTCTGATTCTGCACATAATTTTTAAATTGCTAATATAAATATACAGATTTTAAATTATTAAAATTTGTAAACATGATACTCTAGCAAAACCGAAGTTGATGCGAGAAAAAACAACATTGTTTTCTACTTAATTGAGGGGGCGTTTGGAGTATCTGAAACTTATTTATAAGTGTTGAAAGCTGATGAAAGCAACTTATTTGAAAATCGGTTAGTGTTTGGAAATAAGTGCTGAAAGTGGGGAAAATAGTATTTGAAAATGCTGTTAATAGAAGTAGCTTACTTTTTAAAAGAAATGTTTGTTTTGGCCTTTGTATTATTAAATAATTATAATTTATAATAAATAAATAAAATTCAAAAATTGTTCTTATTCTATATTTATTTTTTGCTTTACAATTTCAATCTAATATTATAAAATATTAAATTAATCCAAATATTATATATACTATAAAAAAATTATATCAACATGATATACTATTTATTTGTGAAGAATTGAGAGAGAGAGAGAGGAAGAGACAAGGCTCATATGTTTAAGAAAAGGAATTCTCACCAATATTTGAATTAGGGATATTTTTAGAATTAAATAAAGTTATTAAGGGTAATTTGATCATAAAAAATCATAAGCTATAAATTGTAGGTTGAAAGTTGTTTCGGAGCAGCTTCACCAACTTCATTATTTTGGACCCAATTTTAGAGAATCGCAGCTTTAAACTAGATGTCCCAAATACCTCCATACTAACTTAAAACTGAAAGCAACTTTCAATAAGCTGTTCCAAACACCCCTTAAACATTACTGTCATTTGGCATAAAAAGAACGTCTTTTTCCCTGTAAAGCCTTTTAAATCTCAAATCGCTTCAAATTCACACCAAAATCACTTCCAAATTGAGTAACACTGAGTTCTTATATAATACTTATAATATAATTTGAAATTCGTATATTTACAAATTAATAACTTTTCAGAATCAAATAAATATAGGTGTGCTATTCGCTCTCCGTCACATAAGCCATTTAATTTCATGGACGTACAAATTGAACAACAATAATAAATTAAATATCATATATTTATCCAATATTTTAAAAATATTGTTCAAAATCATAACTCACATATTATTCGAGTATTTATTTATATACAAAAAAAATATAATCATAAGTACATCATTATGTTGTATGGACACGAGACACGAAATATGATACGATACGGATAAAATATACAATATTTTTTAGAAACTAAGAATACGACACGACGATTGAACACAATGTTTGGAGTGTAAAATAAATTAATTTTATATTTTTCATTAAAATTAATTGGAACGTATATTTAAATATATGAAATACGAAAATTAGAGTGTAGTATTATGTTCGAATGTCCAACAATATATTGAGATTTTTTAAAGTGTTTCTGCAATAGAGGTACATCATAATTCATAACGACCAAAATTATAATATAGAATTTAAAAAAAAAAAAAAAAGTTGGCAATTTTGCTAGCATTTCTTTGCTATTTTTGGGTCGGCTGTCCCGCGCATTGCGAGGTTGCCGTTCATCGTTGAGTTTTCTTTTCTCGAAATTAATCCAATTCTATATATGGAGTATATTCGCATATCACTGTTCGCGGAAATGTTTTGATTTTGTTTACGTGTTGTTTTCTGCAGCTGGAGGTTATGTCCGCTCGTATTTTGAATTTTGCGAGGCCGCTTTGTTGGATTGATTGTCGCAATCTGTTTTACGATTGGTACGAATCAATTCTGTTGATAATGCGGAAAGCTGATGGCTGTAAACTAGCTTGTGTAAGTTTTATATGGTGGATATGTGATGAAAATGTAGAACGAGAAATGTGATTTTTCTTCACTGCGAGAGACTCTGTTCAAATGTGTACTGGTTTTATATGATTTTTCTTTCTGATTAAACTAGTAAAAGAAGTATTCTCATCAAACTGGAAATTTGAATTTTAACTCTAGATTTTGTTGGGGATTAGAGTGATTTGGGATTTCATGGTCAATGTTATCATTTTTACGTGATTGTTTTTGATTGTTTATGTGAGTTCGTGTTTGAGATCGAATTTTCGAGTAGCCAAATGCAGTAGCTGTGGATGATAGCAATCATGTAATTGTATTTTTTATTAACTGCAAGTACATATGCATAATTATGTATATTTGTTATGTTGAGAATCGACTTGGAACACATTTCTACAACGCATGTTACATTGTCATGAAAATATTGAATTAACTTGTGCTTAGGTGCTAGGCAAGTCGGAGAGTTGATAGGGATGTATACTTTCTTACAGAAGTGCTTAAATGTGACTCATGTTAGATAAGCTTGCTTATTATGCTAATTTGGATTTACTGATTTTAGCCTTATTATGCAGTTCGAGCTTCATAATCCCAAAATTGCCAGTTTTCAGATTAATTGGAATTACTGTGATATGTTATCGTAGTTATATTCACATTCATGATGGCTTCAAGAGCAATATTTCAGAACAACAAGTGTCTGCTTGTTTCTGTCAAGCGGCCTTTCTACTCGTTTCAAAGGCTCTTATGTTCTAAGAATGGGAAGTCGTTAGAGAGTTGTGACTCGCAGCTTGAGAGCTGGCCTGTGATTCCATCACATTTAGGTACTTTTGAGAAAGCAGATTATCATTCTCTAACCAAACAAATGGCACAACGTATTGTCACAAAAAAGTATGCCTGTCATTATCTTTTTAGAGTTCGAAGTTTGTACTGTGAGATTGGAGTACCTGTGGAAGTCAACCCTTTGGGAGTTAGGTGGGGAACAGAGTATGCACGTTATCTTTCGACTGTTCCAGCTGGTAAGCCTAAATTAGAAGGTGATGATAATAAAAGAGAACCAGTTAAGCAGAATAAAGAAGCTTCACCAGAAGAATGTGATCAGGCAGTTGAAGGTTTAAGTTATGTGAAAGCTAAGGCCAAAGCTAAAGCCAAGCAGTTGCGAGATTCTTCAAAGAGTGTGGATTTCATACTTAAGAAGATGTGGGCTGTTTTTCTAGGAATTGGTCCAGCTTTGAGAGTTGTTGCTTCTATGAGCCGGTAGGATTTTTCATTTCTATTTATTCAGTAAATATTGTCCTGATTTTCTGGTTAAACCTTCACCTAATATAGGGAAGATTGGGCCAAAAAATTACGGCATTGGAAGGACGAGTTTAAAACTACAATGCAGCACTACTGGCTTGGTACAAAGCTATTATGGGTTGATGTTAGGATTTGCTTAAGGCTATTGTCAAAACTTGCTAGTGGGAAAGCTTTGTCCAGGAGGGAGAGGCAACAACTCACACGAACAACAGCTGACATTTTTAGGCTAGTTCCTTTCGCTGTCTTCATTATAGTTCCATTCATGGAGCTCTTGCTGCCCGTGTTTCTGAAACTGTTCCCCAACATGTTGCCATCAACCTTCCAGGACAAGATGAAAGAACAGGTACATTTGTGCTCATCTTAGTAGAATAACTCTTGATTTTCTGACATGCCATTTCTTAAAGATCAACTAGCTCCTCCTTATCACTTATTATGTTTTGATCGATTTGAGATACTGTTAGACACTAGCCGACACTTAATGAGAAATAGAATACTAATGGTCGTCTATATGCACGAAGTTTCCCTTGAGATTCGTTACTTAAAACCATCTGCCTGATCGGCCAGATGATGAAACCAATATCCTTACTGCCAAGACTATTAAATTATATTTACTGGTTGCCCCTTATTGCAATTCTTTCATGTTAATCTTTTTCTTCTTTCTTTTTGTTTAAGATTTGCTTTAGGTCCAAGCATATGTTACATTCTGGCTTAAGACTATACCTCATCTTTAGCTTCTATACCATCGAAATGCTCATTTACAGGAGGCCCTGAAAAGGAGGCTCAATGCGAGGATAGGATATGCAAAGTTTCTTCAAGAGACTGTAGCGGAAATGGCAAAGGAAGTTCAAAGCTCAAGAAGTGGAGAAGTAAAAAAAACCGCTGAGGATCTTGATGAATTCATGAGCAAGGTAAGAAGCCAATAGACAATTTATTCTTAAAATCGAATGTTATTTTGTCTTGCAAAAACAAGAAAAACACTAATTCTGTTGGGGTCTGTGTATGCTCATGTGTAATGTCCTCGTGTGATACCTTTACAAGGTACGGACAGGGGCTCTTGTTTCTAATGAAGAAATATTAGGCTTTGCCAAGTTGTTTAATAACGAGCTCACTCTGGATAATATCAGCAGGTAATTCATGTTCTATGTTTCATAATTCTGGCTGCGTTCCTCTTCTTTATGATCTGGGACAGTATTTGGTGCTGAGAATGCTTTGATGAGAAACCTCCTTATTATCCTCTTGGATGCAGATCACGGTTAATGACTATGTGCAAATATATGGGAATTAATACTTATGGTACGGATGCATATCTACGGTATATGTTACGAAAGAGGCTTCAGAAGTAAGTTCTTTTGTCATAGCTTTTCGATTTTGACGTAACAATAAAATGTGAAAAAAGAGTTTGTTGGTTTCTTCACATTAAAGCATAATGGGATTCTTGTCGCAGGATAAAGAGTGATGATAAGATGATCCAAGCTGAGGGCATAGAGTCCCTTTCAGAGGACGAGCTCCGCCAAGCATGTCGAGAACGTGGATTGCTCGGACTGCTCTCTGTTGAAGAAATGAGAACACAGGTATCTCGTGGTTTTTAAGTTCTTCTGCATGCTATACGACTCTGTACGACTCTGTACTACTGTAGAAAGACATATTGATCTGTCTGAACATGTAACGTGTGATTTTAACTATATCCTTTGTTACGTATTTCTCTGCAGCTGGAAGATTGGCTGGATTTATCTCTCGACCGTTCAGTACCATCTTCTTTACTAATCCTATCTAGGTAACATAAATCCTTGATACCCTTATGGCTCTGGAATTCTAGCATTGGTAAATTTTCTTATTTTTTTTCTCTTTCATACAGGGCATTTAGTATCTCTGGTAAAGTAAAGCCAGAAGAAGCTGTTCAAGCCACACTCTCATCTCTGCCTGATGAGGTGGTGGATACTGTTGGTATAACATTTTTGCCATCTGAAGACTCCATCTCAGAAAGAAAGAGGAAGTTGGAGTTCCTGGAAATGCAAGAAGAATTAATCAAGGTCTGGTTTAAGTTATTGGTTTACAAATCTAGGAACGAAGAGTAACATGTGATGATATCATTATCTGCTTCGCAAAGTTGGCATTTGATTTAATACCCACTCCCAATCCATCTTTTCAACATACAAATTATGATGGTTATATCTGAATTTTTCTGTTCACAATGTTAAAAGATAAGCCCAAACTCATGATAAAGCTATAAATCAGTTTGTGTATCAGGTGATCTGTCATTTGGTAGATTTAGATGTACTCTATATTACATATTAAGTTCACAGAGACACCAAACTTCTTGGGGACTTCCATAAAGTGGCCATTCAGTAGAAAATAAACATATATGGTTAGTTCGTATATTCTGGACTTAGTCCTACTTCTATACCTCGTGTTTGGTTGCAAAATAAATATTTTGTATATTTATATGCTCGCTCACCTGTACAGACTATATGACTAGTTTAAGAATTTTAGTTTTAAAGAGTGTGCGCTGTTTATAAGTTGCTAAGGAAAAGGTTTTTATTATAGGAGGAGGAAGAGAAAGAGGAGGAGAAGAAATCTGTCAAAGAGCAGAAGGATGTGGCTCTGGACGAGATGGTAGAGGCAACTGCTAAAGAAGCAGAAGAACGTGAGAAGGCAAAAACTTTTGATAAGGAAGAACATCTTTCTGAGCTCAGTCGTGCGTTGGCTGTATTAGCATCAGCATCGGTAAAAATCATTTCCCCTGGTGATGCTTCGCTTTTGCTTATAATGGTGGTCCTAGATGAATGAATTTTTCTGCTACTTTCAGTCTGTGAGCAGGGAGCGCGAAGAGTTCTTAAGCCTTGTCCAGAAAGAGGTAAATTTAGATATTTGCTAGCAATTTGTTGGAGCAACTGATGTTTATGAAACTTGAAGCTTGTGGAATGTAGAATTAAATTGTTCACTTTATGTATAAATACTCCATAATGCAAGTATCTTCAGTTCTATCCATTTCTTATCTTCAATTTTTTTTTGTACTTCTTAATCTATGCCAACTTGAACCTGCAATTTCTAATTCTGAAAACTTCCCATTGATAGCACATCGATGTGTGATCTTCAGATAGATTTGTACAACCACATGGTGGAGAAAGAAGGCACTGATGGACAAGAAGCAGCTAAAGAGGCATATAGAGCAGCTAGAGAGGAACGTAATCGTGCTGATAAGAAGGCTGATGGCGATGAAGTATCTTCAGCCCTCATAAATAGGGTAGTATTTTGTCATCACCTCCTTTTATATTTATTTGACCTCTTCGTTAGGGGTTACTATGAGGCTAACTCACATATTGGTACCTCTTATTTGTAGGTTGATGCGATGCTCCAAAAGCTTGAAAAGGAGATTGATGATGTAGATGCCAAAATTGGCAACCGGTGGCGATTGCTTGATAGGTACCATAATGCTATTAATGAGTTGTGAAGTTACAGCCCCGTCAATCTTGTTAGTGAGAATATTGATCCCTTATGAGTAGTACCTTCAAGCAATATTATGTTTCTTGATCACATAGAGGCTACACTTCTCTTTCTTGTTGTGTGAGCTGAGACAACCTTGGTAAAGGAATTCATAAAGATATCAACCACATGTAGGAGCTAACATACTTCATTTTGTGGGGTGTGAAAAATCCTGGTATCTTCGGAGGCCCCTATTGTATTTAGCGGTTGCTATGCGGAAAATAGAGTAGGTGGCAATGGATGAACGTAGAAACTCAATTATGATTGGGAGTGAATGATATATACATTAGAAACCTTATCTTTGGTATCCTCAAGTAAGGGTTAATAGCAGCTAACCTCCCTATGGTTTTACTTAGGTGCAGATTCCCCCCTATGGTTTCAGAAGGTGTACCAAGTCCCCTTATGGTTTACACAAAAGTGCTATTCACCTTCCTGTGGTTTTACATAGGTGCAAATTCCTCCCTATCATTTCTCGTAGGTGCGCTAAGGGAGGTAAATTACACCTTGTCGAAACCATAGGGGAGTAAATTACACCTAGCTCCCTCAAGTAGTGAGTTATGAATTGTCTCATGACTGGTAACTGGCAATAAAGTTTCTTCTAAAATATCTTGCTTTATGGGATGTTTTTGTCTTCAAACATACTGTAGATAGAAGTTACCCTGTGAAGCTAATACGTTTGCTTCTTTATATATTCTATTGAATAATTTTGTATGCTCCACTGCCATTTATGACTAGGGATTATGACGGCAAAGTGACTCCTGAGGAGGTTGCATCTGCTGCAACGTACCTGAAAGATACCTTAGATAAGGAGGGAATTCAAGAACTTATCGGAAAATTGTCCAAGGACAGAGGTCAGTCCTGCTATTGATTTTCCCGAATCTAGCCTCAGCTTACACCTCGAATGTTGAGATTTGCTAATGACCATGTAACTGTCAAAACTACCGGTGAATAAACAAATTAAGAAATGGAGATTATTGAGGAAATAATCAACTAGTACTTAAGGCCCATAGAGATAAAAAGAATGGAGGCAATATAATTCAAGTGCTACTCTGTTGGGAACTGAATGATTTTCTTTTAAGGTGTTGATGCATAGCTGGACTTCTACCCTGCAAGTGCAATTTCAGCTCCGACTTTTCGTTCGGTGGCATAGGATAAACTCCTGACTATATTTTCATGTTAAATTTGATTTTCTTCTCCTGTTGTTGATACAGATGGGAAAATTCTTGTCGAAGATATTGTCAAGCTAGCCAAGCAATCTGAAGAAGACGAAACTGCTGAAGATGGAAAAGCATAAAGCGAGATTTCTGATCATCAGCAAAGAATTTGTGGTTCTATTGGCTATTATGAACTGTTACAGTTTTATGTCAGTTGATATCTCTAAAGATCAACAGTAGATAAAAGTAGGGAGTTTTAGGACGGATTTTTGTATCTTCTCCGCCTATATAGAGGAAACTATTGAGTGCAGGATTGCCTGATAAGCATTTTATTTTTCATGATTTTAGAAAATAGGAGCACCTGATGTCTCTATACATGACAGAGTCGATATGGTTCCTCGTATATGATATTATAGGGTTCTCTAAGAAGTTCTATCATTTTTGCCGGACAACGTGCTTCGTGTTTAATATGATGGGTTTTCAGCTCCTATGCACATTCGAAGAGGTATCTATGCTTGCCCTGGATATTACTATACTTACAACTGTACAGATTTGTTCTGTTAAGAATGGTATTGTTAAAAATGGGATCAACAGGGAAGACTTAGACTTTTCTATAGTTAGTCGGTTTAATCTTTTGAATATTATGTGCAATTTGTGATGGCCTACGTGTCATGTTTCTATTGGCTGTTCTGGCGTGTTAGGTAGTATTTAAAGGTCAGTTCAGCTCTTTTGCTCATTAGCTGAAAATTGGTGTAGAAACTATTTTGGCTCTGGAGAGTTGTCCTACTCTCGAAAGGGGCTCGACTTTGTTCGTCAATCTATCTTCTGTTTTCTTTATCCTTGTGTCTTTGGTTATCTTCTGAGCTTTTATGGATATCGTTTCTGGGTAAATTCCGTTGTTACGGTAAGGTATCGTATCATGTTCATTTGGAAGCTCTTCAGGAGTGGAGAAAGGGTTTTATTAGGCCTATGAAAGAGCCCAGAAGGTAAGTAAATAATTTATACAACTTGTTCTCTAGTTCCTTTAAGAAGTGAAAAAAATAGGATTAATTTGGTTCAACTTTTACAGCACATCGCCATAAGGATGTCGTGGTGTCTCGTTACCATGTCCGAAATCTGTCGCAGATGAGGACGCAGAGGTTGAGCTCGTATTTACACCTTCATTCTGTAGCAAAGCTTCAAGGGTCTTCACGATCTCACCCATGGTTGGCCGATCTGCAGCAGCTTCTTCCACGCATTGCATGGCCAAGTCAAGAAACCTTGGAAAGCCTATGAGGTCTGGGGTGTTTCTTATTACAGGATCGATTTTCTCTGTTAGCCCGTAGTGTGTTTCGTCGTTCTTGTCCATGACTATTCTCACTTCTCGAACGATGTACTTCCCTTTCTCTATTGGCTGTCTTCCTGTTATGAGTTCGAGCATCACCACACCAAAGCTGTAGACGTCGCTCTTTTCTGTTAACTGCTGCGTCATGTAGTACTCTGGGTCTAAGTATCCCTGCACGGAAGTGCAAGAAACTACGTTATTCGTCCCTTCTATATGTGCAGATTTTATGTCGGCTTATTTTGTACTTACCAGAGTGCCTTTGACTTGAGTAGAAACATGGCCTTTCGAAGCGTCGGAAACCAGTTTCGATAGCCCAAAGTCAGCAACCTTAGCAACCAGATTCTCATCTAACAAGATGTTTGTGGACTTCACATCACGATGAATGATTGGAGGATGTGCGAGTTCGTGTAGGTAAGCTAATCCTCTGGCTGAACCTAATGCAATCTTTATTCTTCTCCTCCAGTCTAGTTGGGTCCCACTTTTACCTGTTTACAACGAGCAAACATGTGATCGGACTATTTCTTCGTATTACATCTCATGTTTACTTAAGCTAAAGAATAATTACCTGATAAACTTTCTCGCAGTGTTCCTCTAGACATGAACTCATAGACCAGCATCTGCTCTCCATGTTCGAAGCAGAACCCGACAAGGCCAACAAGGTTCTTGTGATGAACTCGAGAAAGCAACTCTATTTCTGTCTTGAATTCATTGCCACCTTGCATTGATCCTCGTTCGGATCTCTTGACTGCAATTACTAGCCCATCAGACAGAGCTCCTCTATAGACCTGCAGAGAAGGTAAAACAAGTGAACGAACATTAAAGTTTTTGAATTTTTTTTGACAGTTACTCCCTCCGTCCTGCTATTTGTGGCCACGTTCTTTTCGGCACGGGAATTAAGAGAGTAGATGATAAAATATGAGAGAGAGAATAGATGATAAAGTATGAGAGATAAAATGAGTAAGATAATGAGAGAGTATGAGAGAGAGAGGATGATAAAGTAGGACAGAGAATTGTAATAAAGTAAAAGAGAGAAGATGATAGAGTAGAAGATATGATACTAATTTTTTACCAAATTAGAAAAGTGGCCATAAATAACGGGACACCCCTTTCGAGAAAGTGAGCCACAAATAGCGGGACGGAGGGAGTATTTGATAATTGATATTATTATTGTATGTTTACTGTTTGTGAGTTGTTGCTTAAGCAACTACTTTTTCTTGATTCTATTGTTCTTTTGAGGCTGATATAAAGAATGTTTGTAGCGTAATCTATCCACTAGATTTATCTGGTTTTATGCTACTATTAGTTGGCAATTTCGACCTCCTTTTTTCAATCTTACCTTGCCATAGCCTCCAGAGC
Organism: Lavandula angustifolia; assembly: GCA_028984105.1. Lineage (NCBI taxonomy): Eukaryota > Viridiplantae > Streptophyta > Magnoliopsida > Lamiales > Lamiaceae > Lavandula > Lavandula angustifolia. The sequence continues at coordinate 28,018,694 of CM054817.1, forward strand.
CTATCTGATTGCTCTCAGAGAAGTTATTGGTGCATTTTTTGAGCTCGTCGTAGGAGAACCACCGCGCTCCTTTCAGCTGTGGTGTTCCTCCCGAGTCTTTTCCACCCGTTGTCCAAGAGGCTGGAAGTGAGAAATCAAGAGAAATGAGTCCAGAAATGGAGCATATAATGCTTGTATATAAACAGCAGAGAGTGGAAATTACCAAATGGATTGGTTAAAGACATGGCTCGCTCAGCTCTCCTTTTCTGGCGAACGGCATATAAGGCCAATGCAGCTAGCATCAGGATGAGAACCACACTTCCTATTACTATTCCAGCAATCGCGCCTGCGCCTAGAGCTCGTCGACGCCCATCTGAGATATAATTACAACTTCTGTAACTCAAGAAGCACGGTTTCTCTACTAATGAAGGTGTGTGGAAAGTGCTTGTCTTTACCTTCAAAGATGTATTCAGATGGTTTGAAATAGTAGAGTCCCAACTCAGAAGGTGCCTTGTAAGTTCGTCTGCTCAGTGCAAATCCAATGCTCCTAATTTCTGATCTACGGAAGTACTGTGCATTTGTAGGGAATAGTTCAAGCAGCATTTGAAGATACTTTTCCTCGTTTATGGTGAGATTCTGAATAGAAACCGAGCCGGGAGAGAGGTTTAGGCTCGTTGATAGGCTCGTTTCTAGGGAACGGAACAATGTGGTATTGGAGAGATCCCCTGAATAAGGTGCTACGAATAACAAGATCCCTGCATACGGATAAGCGCATTCACAAGTTTGAGGATTGAGTTTGAGATCCGAGGGACATGTGTTTGTTCCACAGAGTGAGAGGCTAGTAGAATATGGCTTTGCATCTTGCTGAAGCCGGCAGTAAACCTGGTTCGTATTATTGGCGCATATGGGATTTCCGTACAGCCTGTTCGTGCAAGAGAAATCGTTGTATGAGTCACAATTATGAACGACAGATGTTCCGTATAAGCTTGAACTGTTCTTACATCAGTTTGCTGTTGAACTCAGACCCAAGATCTACGCCTGCTATGCGGTTGTTCTGCAGATCAACGAGCTGAAGCACGCTGCCTATGTTGGTGCTTAGGTTCAAAGAGGAAAATGCATTGTTCCTCAAGCTCCTGTTGACAGTTTTTTATAAAAAGAAATCAGTTTCGGAGGAATCTGTTTCGTGGTGATGTTCCGACTTACACTTGCAGAATCTGAGGTAGCCCGAAAAGTTCGGGTGGCACTGTTCCGTATAAGGGTCCTTGTTCCATCACCCTGAGAATTTAAAACCAATTTTATTACCTGAGATTTTTTATCTTTGGCTCTTGATTATAAGACCATGCTTATGTTTCTGTTGTTTTGTAAGGAAACATTGCTAAATACTCACAAAGTAGCTAGAGATTGTAAAGTGGAGAACCATGCTGGAGCTTCAGATGGAGTGAAGGTGTTGTTACTCAAGTCCCTGGGAAAATAGAGTTAACGAATATTTATTCGGAGAAAGAGGATGACGAGAACTGCAAGATACAGCGCGAATCTGGTTTGTTCTTACAGGTAACTGAGGGAGTTCAACCCAGTTAGATCTGGTAATGGCCCCGAAAACAAATTATTAGCCAAATGCCTGCACATTATGTTGGTGATGGTGAATTATGCATAATCTATCATTCTGAGAAAATGATTTTTTTTTTAGGAAATAAATGCTGACATGTTAATGATGCTAGTGAGGTTGTTGAGATCTGGTACAGTTCCCCTCAGGTTATTGCGATCCAGTCGGCTGGAGGAGTTCATAAAACATCGTAGTAAAACATTAGTGATTCTTGTAACAAACTGATGCAAGAACCGAGGAGATTAGGCGACGTTTGCACTCACAGAACTTCAATTGTCTGAACACTTGTTATTGAAGGCGGTATTTCTCCGCTCAACTGATTCCCATCGAAGAGTCTGCAGAAGTTTAACCAGAAAAAGAAGCAATCAGAAGACTGATATGACTTATGAGGAGATGAGTTTATGACTTACACGTGGATCAACGACATGTCTGGACCGAAAAGCTGGTTGGGGATTGGACCTGAAAGCTGGTTGTTGCTGAAATGGCTGCAGAGTTGTGATAACGTTATAACATCGGTAGACTTGAAAAGTAAGGACGAAGGAATCGAGCATGATGGAGAAGGAGAAGCTCTAAACTCACAAATGCTTGGTGTTTTTGAGTTGGTTTAAGCCTGGCCCTGGACTTATACTTGATGAGAATGGGATTTCTCCTGTCAACTGATTGTCTGCTATATCAAGCCAGTAGAGATTGGAGAGCTGGCCAAGAGACGGCGGTATTTCACCGTTTAACTTGTTGAAATTCAGAGCACTGTCATTGTTCATTGCCATTGGAGGAAGACGATCAGATACAGCAATTTCATCGTGTAAGATTGCTGAATCTTAATTTCTTACAGGAAATTCAGTTCTGGGATGTTTCCTAGTTCACTTGGTATATTGCCTGTAAAGCTACATCCGGCAAGAATCCTGAAGAAGAACACGCATCTCGAAAATTATCAAAATTCAAAGGAAGAAGATATCAAGAAAGTGAGTACTTGTGTTCTTGAGTTGTTTTTATCTTACAATATTACCAACTTCTGCAGATCTCCCAGCCGCGGAGAGATGGTTCCGGTTAGCCCAGGGTTGTTCGACAGATCCCTACCGATCAGAATCTCCGAAGATTTATTCCAAATTCAAAACAATTTACCATATACTACCTCCGTCCCGCTATTTTCGGCACACTTCATTTAGGCACGGAAATTAAGAAAGTAGATGATTAAGAATGAGATATGGGTAGATGATGAAGTAGGAGAGAGAAGATGAGTGAGAGTAGATGATAAAGTAAGAGAGAGAAGATTGTAAAGTAAGAAAAAGTAGGAGAGATAAGATGGTAAAAATGAGAGAGATGATAGTTATTTCCAAATTAGGAAGTGTGTCAGAAATAGCGGAACGTCCATTTCGGGAAAGTCTGCCAGATATAGCGGGACGGAGGTAGTACATGTAAGATGGAAGAAAGAGACTTACAGAGAAACCAGTTCAGTTAGCTGTCCAATGTCACCACTCATCCTTCCTGTTAGTCCCATTGAAGATAATTCTCTACACAGGTAATATATCCAGGTACGGACACACGCGAGGATCGTTTTGTTCAGTAATTCAGTCATTTTTAGCAAACCTTGATGTTTTCTTAGACGGAGATACTTACAGTGAAGTGACTCTCGTGTTGTTGCAGAGAACGCCGTCCCAGGACGTGCACGGATCGCCTGAGCCATCCCAGCTTGGAGGTGTGTTTGTCCATTCATCTTTTAGTGCTCTTAGAGCAGCAGCTGCATTATATACACACATCCACATCAAGAAACACACACACACACACGCTTGATGTTATTGTAAGGAGATCTTTACCGTCTTGTGCATTTGTCTCCGCGTAGATAACTTGAACCCACGCGGAGAAGATCAGCAGATAGCCGAAAAGCAGCCGCGTTGCAGCTGCTGCCATGGCGGGCGGCTGAGCTCCCTTCCAGAAAAGCAGCCAGCACCACAAATGTAACCTTAGTTTCTCAGAACAAACTCAATCCCAGAATTACATTTTCAGACTTCAAGAAAGCGGAGAGACAACGCAGGGAAGAGGAAGGCAAATCTTGGCTACAAATGATCGAACCAGTCTCAGGCCACCACGATCAAACTGTTGAACAAGCTTGCTTCTATGACGACGGAACGAACTGCATCGAAAGTACAAAGATGTTTCGATGTGTAAGTTTTTAATTTATTCGGTTTCTCACTCGTTTGATCCGCCTGCCTGCCTTGCTTGGTAAACAAGAACTACAGCAAATGACGCTGCAGCTACGAGAAATGGGACGCCAGCAAATTATTTTCTAGCAACGTAATTAGTTTATTTAATTTGCACTACTTTAACTTCATAGTGTTTGAATTCTTCTGCAAGTGAATCATCTTGTAGGCAGGGTTGACAAGCAAATTTTGTTGTTATTCATGTTCTTTTTTCTTACATCATAGGTACTAAGTATTGTGTGTATTTATTTGACACGTCAAATGAAATACTTCCTCCGTACTCTCATTTTTTTTTTACACGTAGATTAAGAAACTTTGTTTAGGTGTTTACTTTATTCATTCTTATTGTATTTAGAAATGAGTATAGTTTTCGAGTAATGGTTGATGAGAATGAATGACAATTCATCTGAATTCGATTTAAGGTATAGTTGAGGTAAATAATTTTAATTCTTTACATCTTTTCATGTTTGTAATTGAAAAAACAATTTAAAATTTCTAAAAAGTTAAAAATCATAAACTTCTAAGTTCGGAGTGAAACGAAATAGGGTGAAAGCAAGACTCTTGGATAGACAGAGTATAAGAGTGTGTGGTGAGTAATGATTAAGGAGGGTGGGGTCCCACTTTATTTTATGAGTAGGAGTTTTATTTTTTACATTTTAGAAAATAAGATAAAATAAGGAGACAATTCGACTAGAAAAATAGGACAGTAATAGCGGGACAAAAGGAATACAAGATAAAATATATGAGAAAAAAATGCCGAGGTAGTGAAGCTATGTAGCTACATTTGTCCAAAATGTGTGATGTTTCAACTTTCTGCAAATAAAATATATTTATTTATTTTTTTTACAGAACCAACTTTTTGGACATCCAAATCAAAATATAGATTATCTTGTTCGGCCTGCAAAGCAATGCACGATGAGACAAGAATCCTAGGAAGAATTGGCCTGCAATTTTGCTATAAAAAAATTTCTCATATAGTGACTTTCTTCCTCTATTTGACTTGTTTGGTTATTTTCTTTTCTTCTGTCCTATACGTATTTCGGTGGCGGATGTAGAACTAAATTTATAGGGTTAAATTTAAATTTCGAGGGAGGAATACGAATTTATAAATTTAAGGATGCAAATGTACAATTTATGCAAATTTGACAAGGCCTTTCAAATTACATTATTAAAATATATTTATTCGAATAAACCTCGTAATTGTAAGAAATTGGATTTTTTCATTATAGGCCTTGGAAAAGAAAAATTAGGATGGTTCAAAAAATCATGATACTCGATATATTTGATTATTGGGCCTAGTCTGACAACTAAATTATTAAGACTTTGTAACCAGGTCATTGAATTTGTTAATCTGATTTTGATCTCGTTAATCTGAAATTAGCAAAGATAATCATGTTTATTTAGCTTGGATCTTGTAGTGTGATCCATAATTTTTTGTTGGGCTAATTATACTCCTAGGCCATTTTTTTATACATATCCACTTAATGTGAAATGCTTCGACCCGACCCGCAACATTTTTCATTGTATTTTTCTATAGCCTATAGGGGTTAAAAATGTTTAAACATTTATACTAATCCAACTATCATATATGTATTAGAAGAGACCGGATAATGTAGGAACCAACATTTAGTGTATAAATTATACGTAATTATTATATATTTTATTGTATAATTTTTATATCCTCCATGCAAAAAACATATAATAAATTTTGTACTTCTGCATAAAATATATAAGAATTATGAGTAATATAAAATTACATTTTTTTATGCATAACAAATAATCACCCCGCCCCGTCAGTAGTGTCTGATTTCTTTTGAGCATGAAGATTAAAAAAAATAATATTGTATGATAGTATGTTGTTTAACTTTTGATAATTAATTTGTAGCCATAAATTCTTTGCCTTTTTTAGAAACAAGATGATATTAATGGTACAAAACTTTCGAGAATACAAGACACTACTAATGGTGCGGAGGGAGTATACGGATTATACATAAAAATAAATAAAAGATTATGCATAGTTCATATATTTCCTACCTTAAATGTGGATTTCTACCGGATCCACACCAGTGTCAGGAAATATTATACTCATTCCGTCCCATTATTATTCGCTTGTATTCCTTTTCAAACTGTCCCATTATTGTTATTTTGTTTCCTAAAGTAGAAATGATTTGTGGTTCAGAACTACTTAAAATAAAGGGTTATTAGTGAAATAAGGCACGAAATATAGGCGATTTGAATATTTAACACAAACTTTTAATTGTGCCGAATTAATGCATAAACTTTCATTTTTTTGCAATTTAAGATATGGTCGGATTCCCAATTTTTTCCGGCAGCCGGAGTGCTGAGTTGGACGTCTACGTGTACTATATATGAAACTACGTCGATTTGTACCTCAAAAAAATGGCAGATTAAAGTATAAACTTTGTAAAAGTTTCAATTTAAGCCATATCACATTTTAATAATCACAATTTAAAGCATAAAAACTTTCCTTGTTTCGCTAGATTATTCCATAATAAACCTTCGATTATTTAATTGAATTCCAAAAAAAATCCAAAAAATCATTACGAGACCAATAAAGATGTGACCAAAATAGTACAAAAAAAAAGAACACAAGCATGTACTACTAGAGATTAAACATTAACCGACATAGTGCATAACATAGGAAAGTTAACAAACTATGACCAAAATAGCAAAATAACTTAGCTACCAAATCCTTCACAACCTTATATCTAATAGAAATTATCTAAAAATACACTTATTCAGTACAATCAAATAAAGAGGAATATAAAATTCAAATAAAATAATTAGAGAAATTTATTTAACTCACAAACATCGACTGAACAAGTAATTCCATAAATCTTTTTTAGCAGAAAACAAGCAAAGAAGATAAGATATGGAGTTATTGGAGAAGAAATCAATTAAAGAGGAACATAAAATCCAAAAAAAAAATCGATTAAAGGACATAAATTCCAAAGAAGAACTCAAATTAAATTTTAAATAAATTCCAAATTTCTATTTATTTGGATTTTATGTTCCTCTTTATTTGATTGGACTGGATAAATGTCTTTTTAGATAAGATTGTGAAGGATTTGGTAGCTAAGTTGTTTTGCTATTTTGATCAAAGTTTATGCATTAAATTGTGATTATTTAAATGAGATATGACTTGAATTGAAACTTTTACAAAGTTTATGCTTTAATCTGCAATTTTTTTTAGGTACAAAACGACGTAGTTTCATATAATACACGTAGACGTCCAACTCAGCACTCCAGCGGCTGGAAAAAATTGGGAATCCGACCATGTCTTAAATTGCAAAAAAAATGAAAGTTTATGCATTAATTCGGCACAGTTAAAAGTTCGTGTTAAATATGCAAATAGACTATATTCCGTGCCTTATTTCACTAATAACCCTAAAATAAATGAACTCACCACTTCCAACATACCTTTACCCATTTTCTTAATTTATGTGCCGGAAAAAAATCTAACAATAATGGAGCAAATGAAGTACTCCCTCCGTCCCATTATTTATGTCTCATTTGCTATATTTGTTTATCCCATAATTTATGTCTCATTTCAAAAATCAACAAAAATGAGTGGTCCACAATCATCTAAATAAGTGAACCCCACCACTTTATACCTTACAACCGCCACTTTATATGTTTCACCACTACTTTATACCTTTCAACAACCCGCCTTAATCTCCGTGCCGAGTCCCCTATGGGACATAAATAATGGGACTGAGGGAGTTATACTCCCTTTGTCCCATAAAAAGTGTTTTATTTTCTTTTTCTAGTCGTCCCATAGAAAGTATTTTGTTACTTAAAAGATAAATAATATGTGAACCAAAATTAATAAAACAAAAAGTCAAATAATATATACTACACAATCTTATTTTCTTAATCTCCCGCCTTTAGAAAGAAAATACCTTTCTATAGGATTGAGGGAGCACTAGATATTATATAAAATATTTATTATGATAAATAATAAAACTGTAAAGGCAATAGTTAAGACAAACAAATATAACTACCATTTGGCATTTGATTGGTTTCTGCTGCTCACGGTCACGCTCACGCTCACGCTCACGCTCTTCTTTCTCTCTCTAAGTGGCGAACATTATCTCTCTAGAAGCCGGAGAGTTACAAGGCTCAACTGCTAGATGATGTAATTTTTCTTGCTACTGATGTGTGTGTTTTGTGAATTTGATGGTGTTTAAACTGTGAGGTAGAATATCTGCAAGTTGTTATACGAACATTTGGAATCAATCCGCGAGGTATTTGAGGAGTATGTGGGGGTTTTGAGGAGTATCTGGGGAATTAATCACCTTCAATGCTTGTTATGAATTTTGAGTAAAGTGTGATACTGTTGGAGTGTTTGATTTTATGTCTTGGAGCATTTTATTCAATACTTGTCGACATATTAGTTCTCGTAATAATGCTTATGATGTACTGAAGGTTTAACTGGATACTAAGAATGGCACAAAATCAGTTGATTATATTAATAAATCTCTTTAGCACCCAAATTATCAATGATCAGTACTTTAACAGTCGGAGAAAATGGTTGCAGGATGGTCCGTCTTATGTTCGTGTATTTGTGAGCATTCTGCGCGACATATTCAAGGAAGAAACTGTGGAGTATGTTTTGGCTCTTATTGATGAAATGCTTTCTGGTGAGGGACAAAATGTGCCTCATTTTCAATTGAGTTTGCCAGTATCAATTGGCTAAAGTGTTTTTTTTCCCTCCCTATTCCATGGCAGCAAGCCCCAAAAGAGTTACTGTTTCACGATGAGTCTCTTGCGGATGAGGATATTTAAGAGCCGTTTCTGAGGCAAGCATTCTGCACTTACTATTTTTGCATCTTATATATGAAATTATCCGCTTATTGAATCTAATGCTATGCTATTATGTGTCCTTTTTTATATTGCCGTTGATTTACGGTAGACAATACCAGATTCCTCCGAAAGCGAGAACATGAAAACTGGGCTGTATAAATGCTGCATTTTTGGTAATAGCTGGTGACATTTATTAGACAGGGCTGTTAATTTTTTTAATTCACGTATCAAGTGTTTTGAATGTAAGTAGGCAGTGTTAACACCTCATATTGATCCAACAGTATTATCGCGTGTGAAGAGGTAGTTTATGTCATTATAATGGATAACAAACACTCATTTACTCTGCAGATCGCTCTGGAAAGGTAACTGGTTTATACAAGAGAAGAGCTGCAAGATACTTTCCGTGATAGTAAGGTGCAAACCCGACAAACATACCTTACCTTGTATGCAACTATTTTAGTCATCTTCAAACATTCTTACTCGTTTTATTAATTTCAGTGGAAAGCCAAAAGCTCATGAGTCTGCCACCGGTAATGGGGCTTCAGATTCAAAGAAGGAAATTACTACTAAGGATGAAGTTTTTCAAGGGCTGATTGAGTGGCTATCGACTCAGGTATATGTGCTCTCTCGAATCTCTAATTAATCAGTTTTCTTATGCCTTTTACAGAGGTTTTCAGCATGTTTGATGGACTCTCGTGATATGAAATACATTAACGTTAGTCTACAAAACCAATTTTCATTTATTTTATCGGCGGGTGGTGAATAACTTTTTTTTTGTTTGTTTTTTTTTGTTTCAAGGGAAGTGCAAAAATCGGAGTGTATCAGTGAGTTTCACCAGATATATGTTTTCTAAGCGAATTTGTCGTTCTGCCTTTACAGCTGAAGAAGCCATCCTGATGTGAAGCGATCGGAAGATGGAAAGAAAGATTTCGAGATATGAGAAGATTTAACGAGATATGGAAAGAAAGATTTCGAGATATGAGAAGATATATTCGTTCCCTTTTTATTATTATTTCTATATTTTAAATTATAGTATTTTTGGTATGTTTTGTGGGTATCCATCCTTATAAAAAGGGATGAGAACCCTTAGTACTAAGCACGTTCGTTTTTGGATTTGGAATAGGGCAAGATCTCGAGTCTTGAGGGCGAAACCACGTCGGTTTCGAGGGCGGATATCAATTCCGTAGGGTTTGTTTTCCTTGAGTTCGTTTTTATATTTTGATTTGATTATCATCCTTTACTTTAATATTGTAGCTGTGAGATTGGTATTCATAAACCATAAAATGTTTCCTTTGATTTAATAGTTCAGCCGTGAGACTTGGATTTATAAATTGATAGTTACAAATTCTTTATTACCGTGATTTACATTTTTATTTGCATCACATCCCATCCTAGTCGAAGCATTCCGACTACTGTTAATTCACTTGCAACGCTACTAAGAGAATCCGTTGCACGTTCTTTATTTGTTAAAGAAGATGGAGTAAAGCTGCTCATTCCTCTGATTTCTCCAGCTTCAAACCAGCAGTCAACCCAGGTTAAGTTGATTTGGCAACTATTTGTCGAACATTGTGTATTTTCTACTCCAAACTTTCGCCTTTTCCAAAATCTGTTAAGATAGATGGTTGATTGTGGTTTGAATTTGATCCTTCGTAAGTGCAGTCGGAAAATTTCTTGACGCTTGATTCTCCTTTCGAAACAGCTCCTCTATGAAACATGCCTTTGTATCTGGCTCCTCTCTTACTATGAACCTGCCATTGAGTACCTGGCTACTTCTCGGTCCTTGCCACGGTTGATTGAAGTTGTCAAGGGTTCCACAAAAGAAAAGGTGAATCCAGCATTTACTTTTGTTTTACAAAGCAATTCGACACAATTGTGGATTTTTGTTGGGGTTTCTGTAAATTTGGGGAAAATTATTTATTCACCCCCCTAAATTACAGATTTCGCGCTACCCCGCCCCCTCTAATCATGCAGAATCCTGGGTTTTTTGTGTGGGATTTTCTATAGATTCTTTTTCGCCCCCGTAAATGCAAATTTCGCTTTCTATGTCACTATTGGCATCCACATTCAGGGGCGGTTCCAAGGGGGGCGGGTAGGTGCGACCGCCCCCCCGAATTTTTGTGCAATACTACGAGTTATCTTTTATTTCTAGTAATTTTTATACTTGTTTTAATTAAATTTTCGAATTCGCCCCCCGAAATTTTTAAATTTGTTATCCTAACTTTGAAAAATATTAAAAAACGTATATTAAGTGTCACATATTTTAGTGGAGGTGTAGATTTTGAGTTTTGGATACCTAGTTTGGTAGAGTCAACTTATATAACTTGATGCAATTAATATACTATATTTGTGTTTGATGCAATTAATATACTATGTTTGTGTTTTCTTTTTTCATGTACTTATTGATATCAAATTAAGAACATTTGAAATATAAATAAATTATCATTTAAATACTTATTAATTCCTTAGTTAGATATTGTTATTTTTTATAATTTTCTCAACTAAATTTAGAGTGATGTCAAAATAGGATTGTGTACTATGTTTTTCGAATAAATATAAAAAATATATGAGTTATTCATAAAAAAAGAATATAATCTTTAAATAAGCCATAAATAATAAGTATAATTAGATTTAAGTAGAAAATGTGCTAAATTTTTTTTTTTCCGGGCCCTGTACAAAGAAAACTCAAACCCCGATAAATTTCGCCCCCTAACCAAAAAAACTGGATCCGCCCCTGTCCACATTGGTGATTGATTTGAATATTTACATATTACAAAGCTTCTCTCTTCCCCTCCGGTTATAACTCTGTCGACTTATGCTAGGTTGTCCGGGTAGTTGTCTTGACTCTAAAAACATTGTTGCACAATGGGACTTTGGGTGCTCAAATGGTAGACCTCGGATTACCACAGGTTGTTCAGAATTTGAGAGCTCAAGCATGGAGTGATGAGGTTAGAAATCAAATACTTCGACAACTCTAATTCTCTCTCCTTCTTAGACAGCCTTTCTATTCTCTTTCTGGTCCTTGATCTACTTTTTCTTCAGGATCTTATAGAAGCTCTGAACCAACTGGAACAAGGGTTGAAAGATAACATCAAGAAGCTCAGTTCTTTCGATAAGTATAAGCAGGAAGTCCTCCTTGGACATCTTGATTGGTCTCCAATGCATAAAGATACTATGTTTTGGAGGGAGAACATCACAAGTTTTGAAGAACATGATTTTCAGGTAAAAACTCTCCTAATTTGCATAATTATTTCCATGTTCTCGTTCTTCTTTCTTAGCAATAATTTAGTTTTTAACATAAAAATACCATTCGTTCGAGTGAAAATGCATAAACTACTCCTTTTTTTCAAAAAAATCCATATTCGTCAAAATGTTGCACGGAAACCCTCCCATTAAGTTTGACCGTGCGTGAATCTGAAACGCTCTCAATTATTTCTTTCCATAATTTATCAATAAAATTACATTTTTGTCCTTTATTTACATAACTATAATTGTGGACATTCATGAGCATTTTAGGAAGATAAATTTGCCTAAATAGTCCTCAATCTTTGCATCTTTGGCCAAATTGGTTCCTTATCTTTTTTTTTTGAGTTTTTGATCCCAAACTATTAAAATTTGGCGGAATTGGTCCTTTCGTTAAATATTCAGTCAGTCAACCGTTAGTCGACTCTATTTTTGAATGAATTAATAAAACATTCAAAGGGTATTCTTGGTATTGAAAATTTCGAGGACCAATTCCGCCTCTTCGGAAGCATGCTGCGGGAGAGAAACCACGACTTGGACTCCGATAATTAGTATTATGAAGTTTGGCGGAATTGGTCCTCGAAAATTTCAATACCAAGAATAATACCCTTTGAATATCTTATTAATTCATTCAAAATAGAGTCGACTAACGGTTGACTGACTGAATATTTAACGAAAGGACCAATTCCGCCAAATTTTAATAGTTTGAGGATCAAAAACTTAAAAATAAATAAATTAGGGACCAATTTGGCCAAAGATACAAAGATTGAGGACTATTTAGGCCAATTTGCCTTTTAGGAATTATATATCAGCAAAAGACAAATAAATCTTGCACAATCGCGCTCCCACCGTCTGATATGCATGGAAAGATAAATTTGATGGAGGAGTTTTCGTGCAATTTTTTACGTACACACGAAAAACAAACAAACACATGGTAGTTTTACGCATTCTCACCTTAACACAAACACACTTTTTTAGCCTTATTCCTTTTAAAACTGATACTTCTAAGGGTACTGATAAGTGATAACAATTCTGGACACATCCTCGGATCCTCGGACCCTTGCCGTCGCTTGCTATGATCTCTCGCAGTTTGTTCAGTACCATCCCGCTGGGCGAATCATCGTGAACGACCTCAAGGCGAAGGAGCGCGTCATGAAGCTGATGAACCATGAAAACGAAGAGGTTACTAAGAATGCCTTGCTCTGCATCCAGAGGCTATTCCTTGGCGCCAAGTATGCAAGCTTCTTGCAGGCCTAAATTGCTCTTCATATTAACTTCCCTCTCTACAGGCTTCAAGATGTGTTGTTTTCATCTGCTGCTTTCAAAATCCCAATAAGATGATGAATTTTGTATTGTATGCTTCTTCCATTTTGTATTTATAAAATGTTGTCAATAATAAGCGTCCAATATATTCATGATATAGCATGAAGTTACAAAGGTTGTACCTGTGAACCAACCCCTAATGCAAAGTAGGCACAAGGAAAAAGCAATAGGTCGGACCAGCCTACAAAAACGAAGCGGTCCCTCCGTAACCAGTCATCCATAATATCAAATAAATCATTTTCGTCTTTGGTGAATTTACCAAGGTCTATAGTCATAGTGATCCTCCTATTCAACTACTTCGACCATTTCCGAGCACCTCATAGTATTTTCGGGGCGTCTGGAGATTCGATCATTTCTCTACGATTTCTCTTGCACTGCCCCTTCCAACGGGTTTCGAAGAGAAAATACTTTAATTGGTCCCCAAACTGACCTGGGAAAATTCACGAACTCAATTTGATTATTCTTTGTTACTATTATAGTGAAATGTGTTGGTTTTTGGTTCTGTAATAGGTTGTGTTCGTCGATTTTTTTTAATGTAGACGATTGTCACTTTTTTGTTCGAATGTACTTCTCACTCATTTTTCTTTAGATCGACGAGAATAAATCAAAATATAATAAATTACCGAACGACAAAAAAGAGTTACTTTTAAATTTATAGGACAATCAATGAATTTAGTCACACTTCATAATAAAAATCAACATAGTACATTACATAACAAAAATTGACATTTTCTCCCATAATTTTGAGAAATATCCAAATTTAGAATCATGCACGTACTACAAAAATTCATTTAAAGCATTATACGGTGCTCCACTGCTCCTCCATCCATGTGAGGATCCTCTATCTTACTTTTGATATTTCAATACATGTTTCACTAATGAAAATAGTGACATGTATTTTAATTTAAAATAATTATTAATCAAATAATTAACTCATGTTTAACACATATAACATATATACAGTTATAGTAAAAATATACGTGTTAGCACCATATTGGTGGGATATGCAAAGAACACGAAAAGTGAGATAGATGATCTTTAATATCTCCGTTCCACTATAAATGATATATTTTTCTTATTTGGATGTTCAGTATAAATGACACGTTTTCTAAGATAATAAAAATTATATGAATTACTAAGAAGTCGAATAATCTACATCTAGTAATACTATTGTATTGAATCTTGCATCTAAAAGAAACACATTAGAAAGATGTTGACTAAACTAACTGTAAAAGAAATAAATAATTTTTTTAATAAATCACCTGCAGCCGTCGCTTATCTAAATACAGTCATCAAATCTTTGCCGTCAATTCTTCAGCTCGTCTTCCGCAACAGATCTGGACCGTTGTTTTCCTGGTTCAAAAGGCGCTTCTCTTTTCGTTCTTCAAACTAAGGAAATCAATTTCGCGATCAGGAAAGCAGGAAAAGTTTCAATCAGATTAAAACAAACTTCGAGATTCCTTCTCGCTCTAATCACTTCATCTCTCCATCTACACAGATATTGCTTTTTGTATGCTTTGGTCTCTGCGCAAGCAGAAACAACTGTATTTGTATGCTTTGGTCTCTGTGTTGCCTCTTCGATCTTAGCTGAAAGTGAAGCCGTGAGGTTCAATTGGGGTTAATTGAGTTCGTCGAGCCGAAGAATTTGGGGGTGTTCGAGAAATTATTGGTCTTGGGAGTATTGACTAGGTGTTTGCCGTATTTTGACTGTCGATGCTGAATCAAGGATTTAGTCGTTCGCGGTCTGCTTCAGGAAGAGGAATTCAATGTAGGTTGTGTTTGATTTTACATGGGAGTCCTGACTGAAGGTGGAATTCTGTTCTTCTCATTTTTCCATGCGTTGTAAACTTAGGGCCCTTAAAATTGTTTATGTATATAGTAACATAGATTGAGAATTTAGAGGAGAGAGAGAGAGAGTAAGAGAACGAATTGAAGTTGTTGTATTTATGTTGTAAGATTGGAATAGTTATTGACTGGGATTGAAAGAGGTAGGAAAGAACAATGTTTTATTCACAGTTCATATTAGCCAAAAAGGGGCCGTTGGGAACCATTTGGATAGCGGCGCATTTGGAGCGTAAGCTTCGAAAGAATCAGGTTGCTGATACTGATATTGGAGTTTCTGTAGGTAAGTTTTTAACTTTATCAGCATTACTGTAATTTTTTAGTAGTATTTATGTATGCGTATTGCATCGAATGAAATGTTCTGGATCGACACTAGTAGACGGGATTCGTTTATAATCACACTTGTAAGTGGAGGGAAGAATATGGTGCTGGATGATTTTCATGTTATAGTTGTCTGCTCTACTTAGAGATGGTGCATCAGGTGTAGTTTAATTTGTTAAGAGAACCAACTGAGATAAAATGACATTTGGGATTTTGTTGTGTAGGCACCAAATTGAGGTAGCAACTGAAAATTCTATGAGTATTTACAATTCATATGCTAAAATAATCTTGTTAGTTTATTTTCCGAACTAATCTTCAATTAATTCACTAACTTATATGCATTTATTCATGTGCTAGTTTACAAATGGAATTTCATGATAGAAATAATCCCTACCGCCTATGAGTCTTTACAATATCCTAAAACTGACTCGTCATTATACACTGAACTGCTGAAGACTGAAGGAATTTTCTCCAATTAGTTCATTCACCTTTCTGCATTTATTCCGGTGCTAGTTTACCTGGATCACAGAATCTTTTACAAGTTCTAACAATATACTTAGACCGACTTGGCTCTGTCATAAGTAACCTTGTTACTTTATTTCCAAAATCTTCATCATTAATTCTCTTATCTTTCTGGATTTATGCATTTGCTAGTTTACAAAATGGGAATTTTCATGGACCCACCGAATCCTTAGCTTATATATTTATCCTAATCCAACTTCTGATTGGCATGCAGACATAAACTTTTTAAAATCTATGCACAATCGGTTTTGAATATTTACACGTAATTGCCTGGATTATCGTGCTAGCTTTTCGAAAAATGGAGATTTTTGCTTGAAACCTCTTATTTTAGTTTCTAATTTGTTTTCCCCATCATACCAATACAATTCTCCTTATTTAATGCACATTGCTTATATATGCAGACTCGATTCTTTCCCCCGACGTCCCAATTGCACTTCGTTTGTCCAGCCATCTCCTGCTTGGCGTGGTGAGAATCTACAATAAAAAGGTGGGTTACCTGTTTGATGATTGTAGTGAGGCTTTGCTCAAAGTCAAGCAAGCTTTTCGCTCTACTGCTGTTGATCTACCTCCAGAAGAATCAAAAGCACCCTATCACTCCATCACCTTGCCTGAGAAGTTTGATCTTGATGACTTTGAGCTGCCAGACAGCGACATTTTCCAAGGGTTTGTCCAAAATCTTTTCTTAGCCTTGCAAGTCATTTTATCTTGAATATATCTGTCAAAGTTTCCCTGGCAGAGGAGTTAAGATTTCCCTGCTAATTAGTATTTTAAATAGTTCTAAACTTCTCAATTGTCTTGAAACATAACATATAATTGGGGTAAATGGATAAATTGATTGGTTCATATTAAAAGAGATTGACCTATCTTGGAAACATAGTAAATGATTGGATCCTTGGACATAACAGAATCAGTTGGCTGATATCTGTTGCAGTGAGATTTGATTAGATTGTGTTATTACATTTTTCTGAATCCTTTCTGATATTCCAACTGCAATATTTTCAGTAACTATGTAGACCATCACATTAGTTCGAGGGAGCAAATCACTCTTCAAGATACAATGGAGGGTGTCAGTTACTCCACATCAAAGTTCGGGCTGGATGGTTAGTATAAGATGACTGATGAGGTCTCATACTTTAGAGTAATGATTCTATGCCTTTGCCTTCTTAATGTTTTTCCTGTATTGTTCTCAGAGAGATTCGGTGATGGTGATGCATCTGGATTGGATCTGGAAGAGGTGCATCACTGATGCTGTTATTGTGTTCTACTCTTAAAAATTGTGTTCTATTCTTGAGTATTGAACATCATAAACAGGGTAACTTTTTATTGACAGTCACTGTTGGTTAGTGACCTCCAGATGCTCCAGCTTGGCGCATATAACTTATTTTATGAACTCAGAAAGAAAACTTCTTATAACTATTCTATGTCTGTACCTTTCAGAAGATAATTTATAAAAATCTTTTATTCTTGAACGTAAACAAGGAGAGGTGTATCTGCCGAAAACGATTGCCAGATACAACCAATAGCTGTATCAATATAGTTTGTTGTCAAATATCAATTGTTAGATCTTTTATGGTGTTTCTCATTGATAATTGCATACAGGAACTGCTTTTGGGAAATATTGGCACTGCAGACCATGTTGATGAGAGGTTAGCTTCACTTCAACTTTTTTCTGGATGTAGCCAATTAGCTCTGTAATTTTCAATTTGGATTTTCGTTTGCCTTGAAATATAATGATGCATAGGTTGTGTTTCACTGGGATTATTTTACTGCATTTATTTGGTTCCTAAAGCTGCGTATGTATGCCATTTGTTGGATATCAATGTTAATCATTCATAAGGCCTTAAGTTAGAGAGAATATGGTGAGAAGATAGTTGCATTTTTGTCTTCAATGGTCATGCTGTCCTAAGCAATAGGCGAATTCTGTCTCATTTTCTTATAACTCAATATTGCATCATTCGGAACGGGATTCATGTGCTATTCTTGTTACCATTGAAGTATTCTTTTTCTCACCATTAGCTGCCATCATCAGGAGTTACTTATCGTCATTCGGTAAATTCTTCATAGTATCTGTAAAAATACTAACTTCTCCTATCTATACGCTTCCTGATTTCAGGGTGGATCTCCATTTTGGGTCAAGATCGACTCTTATGCAAGATCAGCATCCTGAAGATAGGGCTGCTAATTCAGAAGCCATGGTAGGTGCTTGAGCTTTAAAAATTTTCGATGGATAGTTGAGGAAGCAATTCCTCGTTTTTAAATCAGTTCTACAGAATAATGCTATTGCTTTTCAGTTGGTTTCAACTTTAGATGGTATTACCACAAAAAGCAATGCTAGCATGTGGTAAATCTTGAATATACTTGGTGAACTTCATCTCCTTACTTGCAGGTTGATGGTGGTGATGAATCCGCTAATATCATGGCCTATTCACATGCTCCTAGTACTCCTCGACTGGTGGATGAGCCAAATTCTTCCAAAGTTCAAGAAGCTTCTGCATGTGATGATCATCTTGAATCAGAATATCATTTAATGGGGTCCACCGTAAGAGAGAACATGGATAGTACTCCTTGTGAGAATAAGCAAGAGTTGGAGAATGGCCACCTATCAGGTTGGGTGGAAGTCAAGGAATCAGCGCTACAAGGTGAGTTTCCTATTGAAGTTGATGTTGGACTTGTTTGAAGTCATATCAACGTTAGGTGATTTGTTTGCTCAATTTTTGGGTCAAATTGACTCCATAAAACCACCTACAGAATGCAAAGAATCTGATATTCCAGACCATACTGAAGCTTTCAACGAAGATACGAAAGATTTAGTCTCAATTGATGAAGCTCGCTGTAATGACCGCCGTTCCAATGATGATGGAGTTCCTTTAAGTAAAGTAGACATTAGTAATCAGCAGAAATCATTTCATGCTTTACCAGAGTTAGCTTCAGAAGACCAAGATGCACTTATTTTAGCGAATGCGGAGACTCAAGCTTGTCAAGGCACTGATGGCGCCAGTGTAAACCTTGATGCTCATAACAAGGAGGCAGCTACTGAAGCCATTGTTCTGAGGCCATGCAATTCTGTATTTAGCTCGTCGAATGATGGTGATGTGAAATCTGACATCTGTGTCGAAGCAACCAATGGAGGAGAAGAGACAACAATGTTGGGTATGTCTACTCATCACACATGCAAAACTAGAATAAGGAAGTCTCATTATATGACATGAACATAATATGTCAAAGCTAACCTCTTGGGTGTTTATTTTTTCTGATTCCTTTTTAGAGTGAGTCTACTTTCTTATGGTGCTTTACATATCTCCATTCTTTTCACCTTATGCAATTTGCATGTGACATGCTTTATTATTTTTTGTCCCCATCCTGTGCAGCATTGATTCATTTTTTTCCTGATTTTTTCTTTTTCCAGTTCATATGCTTAATTATCAGAACACTTGGTAAATAACTTATAACCAACATTATGCATGTATAATAAAAAATGCCCAGTTTATGCAGAGGAGATGAAACTAGGAACTGCATCAATTTTGGATAAAATATGATTTTATAGGAATTTACAGCTTCTTATGCATTCCTGGCCTTATTTGTGATAATTGATGATTTGACGTTGAAGGCCTGCATTTCATGCGTGCATTTTTTGTATCAGGTCAAGTGCACCATGTAAATGATAATTCAGAACACATTGCGGAGGAAAATCAAGTACAACATCATCCATCAGGTGCAGCTAATGGGCTAGCACATGCTACGGCTGAGCTGCCTGCTCCTGAAAAACTACTTTCAGTACCAGAAGGCCATATAGATCTACATAATGACCTGATGATGGAAGTTAGCCCTAGGGACTTCGAGGGGCTTGATGCTGGGAGCAAAACCGCTTCAGGCAGGAAGCGTACTTTTACTGAAATTACGTTAACCGAACAAAGTCTGAATTCAGTTGAATCTTCAAGAAAAGTTCATATTAAACGAACGGCAGGATCAGTTCCAGATGATGATGATTTGTTGTCTTCCATTTTAGGTATATCTAGTTTTTATTTTTTATTCTGAACTTGATCTAATGAGCACTGAGTGTTCGTTTAGTTATTTTTACTCAATTAATTTGTAAACTTAAGATAAATATTTTCTCAGTTGGAAGAAACACATCAATTTTGAGAGTAAAACCAACACCTCCTCCTTCTGAAGTGACATCTATGAAGCGCTCTCGTGCTGCTCCTCGTTCTGGTGCTCCAAAAAGAAAAGTTCTTATGGATGATACGATGGTTTTACATGGCGAGTATGTTTTTCTCTTTGCTACTGATAGCTTTAAAATATATTCATTCAGTACATTTGTGTTTCAACATTTTGCAAGCTGAACAAAATTAAGGCTTAACAATTGATTCTTCGTTGCATGTGGAACATGTGTTTTAGTCTTAGAAATAATTATTCGACCGATTGGTGCTGTTTCCCTTTTGTTTTCCATTATCTCATTAATTCTTCATGACATCTCTCTCTCATCGTGATGTGTTAATTTGTGCGTGAATTGACAGCTAAGGAACTTGTTCTTCTGTTTTCAGTGTTAGTTGCTTTTGCTACTTGGTTAATGATAACAAGCTCTTTCGCCCACTATTATGTTAACTACTTGCTTGTCCAGCTATTTTATTTTGAATAACTATTCTCTATTTCTTGGTAGTTCAATACGGAAACAGCTGACTCATGCAGAGGACATACGCCGTGTTAGAAAGAAAGCTCCTTGCACACTCTCTGAAATCTCAATGATTCGGAAACAACACATGGAGGATGAGACTTTTCTTGAGCCTGTATTCACCGGTGAGTTTGTAATGCTGCAAAAAATGACGTTTTACCTGGTTGTCTTCAGTTAATTACATCACTTTATAGATGCATAATGTTGAGTTCATCAGTTACTAATGCTTCTACCCCATATATGTCAGAATCTATCAGTTGAAACTTTGTACAGCATGCTAAGTGGATTTTCATTTTTTACTTTCTCCATTTATTTTCTTTTGTTTCATCTGAGGTAAAAAAGATACTCCCTCTGTCCCATTAATATCGTCTTGTTTCTTTTCGGACGGAGACTAAGAAAATTGGTTTAGTTGTATATTTTATGTGTTTTAATTGTATTAAGAAATTAATATAATTTTTGAGAAATGGTGGGTGAGAAGGAATGAAAATTCATCCAAATTTTACTTAGGCATAATTGAAGCAATTGATTTTTTTTTCCGTTTTTTGTTTTCCATGTTGTAATTAAATAAATAATCTAGAGCTTCTAAAAGTTAATAATCATAATTTTCTGAGTTCGTAATGGAACGGAATCATATGAGAGAAAGTTTTGGAGATAGAGAGTGTATAAGAATGTGGGGTGAGTAGTTAGTAATGAGGGGCCCACCTCATTTTTGAATGTAGAGTGTTTTTTGCCATTAAAAGAAACAAGACGATATTATTGGGACGGCCCGAAAAGGAATGCGAGACAATATTAATGGGACGGAGGGAGTATGTGAGAACTCAAATTATCAAATTGTTTGGCCTAAAAGAAGTCTTCTTTAGAGCAATCTACACCAATTTTTGACTTCATAGACAGGGTGGAACTATGAGGGCAGTTTGGTATGCTGGCATCGACTTAAATTTAGCACCATTCAAATCTAGTTTGCTTTGATTTTAGTAAATTATTTTGCTTTCATTTGTTCGTTACTGCTCTGCATATTTAATCTGGTTGGTTGATGATACTGTTGAATGAAGGATGTACCATTCTTCTGGTTACTTCAAAGTCGCGTGCTTTGCTGATTGTTATCAGTGTTGGAGCAAGCACCATGTGAGGAGGTTAGCTTATTGTTCAGTTTGCTTTTTGCAGGCATGTCAGTTGAACTGACTTCTCTGCGCGATCAAGTGTACGATTTGGGTCGAATCAATGTCTGCAAAACTGAAGTACATGACGCGTCTCCTGAAATTGTGAGTGAACCGGGGCTGCCTTCCCAAGATGATGAAAATCGTAATTTCCTTGAAACTATGGTTGAACCAGACGTAGGTCCCTCTGCTTATCTCGAAACTATGGTGGAATTTCATTCAATTTCGTCAAATAATAGAAGCCATGATGTGGAAGACGAGAAGTGGCCCAGGAAGACTAATGTAACCGAAGTAAGTGGGCAGGTTTTAGATGATGAGTTTCTGACCGTGAGAGATAATGATAATGAGACAGCTGAGCCGTGTGAGGATCGTCTTCCAACTGAAAATAAGACAGAGGAGGTTGATTACACAAGTACATCAGTTAATGAAGAGTCGGAGCCTACAAATGAATCGGAAGGGACAAATGCACATGTGAACACGGATGCAGCTGGCGTTCTTGATCAGAATAATGCTCTGCCCTCAACTGAATTGGACTTTGCAGACGTTGATCATGAACAAACAATAACGAAAGGAAAAGAGAAGGACAAGAATGAGAGAGAGAATGAAACTGAACTTGGATCGAAAGATGATTTTCTGCTGGATACAACCCAAGATGCTGCTACAAAGCCGATATCCAATGATGACCATGGAAATTTGGAGTACAATGTTGAGAGTCAAAACCATAGTACTGCTTCAAAAGAGCTTCTCGACGAAGAATTTCCATGCACAGGACTAGAAAGCATGCTGCAAGGTGGCTCCATTAATACATGTGAAAACCCTGATCATCCCGACCAGTATCAAATTCATACGGTGGATGGTGAAGTTTCAAGTTTTGATCTGCATGAACCAGATGTAAGCTCTCTTTGCTACAACTTCTTATAATTTTTCGTGTTGTAATCGAATTTTGATGATATTTCTGACATTCTGGTCTATATAATGCAGGAACTAAGTTACTTAGCTGCAGGAAATGATACAGGTTTGCTCTAACTTCTTAACCTCTCACTTTCTTCCCCATTTTGAACTAGGTGAAAGGAGAACGAAAATTACGTGCGTGTCTTACTATGCATATAAAGAAAATTGCTGAAAATATTCTCTTAAGGAGTCGTTTTAGCGAAGAGCAAGTAGCATAAATTTTAAATTTATCTTCCATATATGAACACATTATAATAGAATTGTGGCTAAATGCATTCACAAAGATTTATACGGCATCTATTGTGGCTAATTATGATGTTATGGCTTCCTCTGGTTATATATCATTATTTTCCCGTTTCGACATGTTCCCCAAAAAAGACAACCTTTGAGGTGCAAAAACACTCTCTTCTGGTTATTTTTTTGTGATTAAAATCTTCCAAAGAATTCTCAACTAAAAATTACTAATTGAGGTGCCATAATATTTTCTTCCGAGTTTAGTTTCGTTTAAACAGAACAAAGTCTACTGGCGACATTGAGCTTCAACTTGCTTTCTATAGTTATTTGATGTTTTAAAGAGCACAAACTTAACTGAGCCAAGGTACTGATGATTGGGTTGTTAGTGTCGTAATCCATGATGTTTGCACTCGCTTCTCTCTTTAATCTTTTCGAAACTCGACTCATTTCATGTTCTACGAGTAAATTGTTTGTTATCCGTTTAAATAAGGTTGTCTTCTACTTTCTTGTGCTGCTTTTAGAGTTTCTGAACGTTGATGATGACGACCTTTCTGAAATGGCCGACGACTCTATGCCTGATGCTGAAGACACGCAATATAGTGAGAATAGCGGGTGGTCTTCGCGTACAAGGTGCATTAGTTTCCCTTTAATCGAAAACCCAACTTTTTCCCTATTCATCCTTTTCTGTATTCCGTACTTTCATCAGTTACTTCATGTTGGATAGTTTTATTTCTCAATGCTGTTTCATAGAGCCGTTTCCAAGTATCTACAAGCTGCATTTGTTAAAGAGGCAGATGCCGGACGAAGTTCTCTTTCGTTGGAAAATCTCTTAATCGGCAAATCGCGGAAGGAAGCATCGAGAATGTTTTTCGAAACACTGGTATGCTCCTACTCTTTAAAATTAATCTCTTATGAGCTTCTACTCGAAACCATCTTCGTAGTTTCAACGGTAAGGTTCGTTAACGCCCCCTCCACCTTATATATACGTTTTCTAGTAGTTCGTGATTCTATATTTAGTAGACTTAACATCTATATACGTCGTGATATATACAGTTAAATCTCGATAAAGTAATAATCGTTTAACGAGGTTATTACTTTATCGAACATGATTTTAGTGCATTGACCAATGTCGGGATCCTAAGAAATCATTATTTAAGCGAGACTATTACTCTATCGGACTTCTGTTTTGACCTGAAAAAATTGTACCAGGTCCTTAAAACAAGAGACTACATCCACGTGGAACAGCGGAATCCCTTCGGCGATACTACCATAAAACCTCGTACGAGGCTGATGAAGTCCGATCTCTGAACCTTCTCTGCAGAGAAATATATTCAAGAAGCATATGGGAATTCTTGAATAAGGATGGCGAGTCTTATACTGCTGTCCCTCTCTCTCCCCCTTCTATTTCCCTGTCTCTCTCTCTCTCTCTCTCCTCTCTCTCTCTCTCTCTCTCTCTCTCTCTCTCTCTCTCTCTCATTAGCTTCATTCTTTCGTAGTAATGCTTTTGAAGATGTAGGTGACTAATTAGATTATCCTTACATTTAACTGTTTACCTCAGTAGATTGCTTTAACCAATCATACTACTATGTTGTAATCTTATTTATATGATTGTATATAAATATTAAAATACTCCCTCCGTCCCATTTGGTTTCGGCACAGAGATTAAGAAATTTTATTTAAGTGTGTATTTTATGAGTTTTACTTGTATTAAGAAATGAACACAATTTTCGATGAGTGGTTGGTGGAAGAAATGAGAATCTATTCAAATTTTTGCATGGCATAGTTGACAATCGATTTTTTTTTTCTATTTTTTTACACTAATCTAATGCAAATGATTCTTGATTCTTTCTTTCGTCGACAGATTTTTTATTAACTGTTGTCGAATAAAAAATATTCAAGAGCCTTTGTATTTTGTACTCGTTCGATACACAAGATATATTATTCTCGAATACATATCTTTATTTTAATCTATTTCATAAAAACAAAAACCAATATCAATTTAGTGTGTAAATGAAGATCAAGATCCCACCAAATCTTGAATTTATTTATGATTTGGTGCTTATTTATTTTATAAGGATGTGAGATTAGCAACTCTTGCAGACACAGAAAGGACCCTCATAACCTTCTTGTTCAATACATTGTACAGCTGCACTAGGACCAACTCTCGACATGCAGAAAACCAAGCAGTCGGTGGTGTCTCCATTTTCACATTTGATCTCAGGATGCATGAGGAAGCAGTTTTGAGCGGCTGCCATTTCTCCTGCATAAATAACGACACAAGGGCGGATTCAAAATTTATTATTGGGGGAGACGAAATCTCTTGATGCAAATATAAACTTTAGAAAATGAGATAGAATCTTCTTCCAAAAAATTAAAGAAAATTTCAAAAAAATACATAGAAAATTCGATTTCTTCGTTATTTAACGAAAATAGTTAATTTAAATTGCTAACACTACCTGAAAAGAGAGTAGCAATGATAAATATGCAGAGGAGTTGGAGTTTAGCCATTTCTTGGAGAAGAGTTTGTTGATCTTTTGTTATTTTTTTTCTATTGATTTTAGAAATATTTGGATTTCTCATGCTAGTCATGTGTTGATTATTATATAGGGAAAAGTCTGGCTAAATCTTCTGAATATATTTGTAGATTCATTATATTATGCGATCATATAATACAATATAAGATTATATATTATATGGATTAGATACTAATACAATGGTGAAATTGTGTCACTAAGATTTATAGAATTAAGTTGTAACGCCCCAAAATTTTCAATATAAAATACACTGCATATTTATTTATGCATATTATCAAGTGTTTTAGTTCTGTAAGTCTGCGCCCTAGAAATTTAAATGAAAATTAAAGCATATATCTTATTTGTCATTAAATTATTTTTATTATATAAATTTATTTTGAACTTTGAATGTGTTTATTTATATCATATTATGATTATATTGGTTATTATTAAGATATAAATAATGTTTGAATTATGAGGCAAAATAATATTTATTTACTTAGGATTTCCTAAACCGGCTGGAATTCATGAAAGAATTGAATATTTTAAATTTGTGTGAAATAATTATGAGATAAGTTTATATTATGTTTTATGACTAAAATAGATATTTTATGTGTGATATTCATGTTTAGGATCAATTTTAATTGTGTCTATATCCTAATCCTTAAATCTCTTATATGGTAGGTGATAGACTAAATTCTATCTAAATTATATAAGTATGGAAATAATTATGGATAAAATTTATTTGATATCTTATATGATTAGAGATCTTTAGATAATTATTTCTACGCCTATAAATACCCTTAGTCGCTCATAATATAGAATCCCATAAAATTTTGGAAAATCTGTCAGCATATCTGCAAACTTTTCAAGAATTATTTATACTTTTTGAAAATTTAGGATCGTCTTCCTAGATATGTCTATTATACTATATTATTTTAGTAGAACTTTTCAAGCATGCTACGTATTTGTTTAAAATTGTTATTCGTAACCTGCCAGTTTTTGACAACATGTTCTTGAGCTTGTAAGGAAAATTATTTTCATGTTTTCTTTACATTGTTTTCGACCAGGTTGAATTTTAATGGGATATACTAAATGTTAGGTCATTCATGTTAAAAATATAACTTTTAGGATACGTTTACTATTTATTTATTAATTTATTTCTTTGTGTGCCAAATTCTTTTGTCAATGTACATATATATTCAAAAATGAAATCTTTAATGTTACTATTAAATGAATAATTTATCATGATACATTTTATTATGATGAAATAGGTAATATGTTGTTCATGTTAGAGGTCTATAATTTTTAGGACAAAACTTTTATGATTTCATTAATTTATTCCATGAATTGTCGAATTACTAAATGCACGAATGAATTGTCAATAGAAGTAAGATTATGTTTAATAAGTAGATTATCTATAATACAGATTATTTGATTATTCTGAACTATGTCCATTTATGAGTTATATGAATTATTGATGCATACATAACATTCTTTGCACAAGTCATTAAGATAACTTTTCGTGTTAGGATTGACGCACATGATTTAATCATTGATATCCATAGTTTTTCATTCAAAATCAAGGTTAAGAGGGGGAAGTATTCTTACACTACATTTATCCTTATTATATTTTATGCTCGATATTTATGAGTTAATGTCATGCATGATAAGGAAGGATCGAAGTTGATCCGCGATCGAAGTTGATCGGTATAAAGGTTTATGGTCGAAGTTGACCGGGATCGAAGTTGATCCTCGATCGAAGTTGATCGGTACACATGTTTATGGTCGAAGTTGACCGGGATCGAAGTTGATCCATTTTTAAATGTTAGAGTCGAAGTTGACTCGGTTGTCTGTGTGACTACGTAATTTTTACATGATCTAATTTTCCATAATATATTGGTATATTATATAGTTTGGATAAGTGTATTCCCCACTGAGTAGTCGTACTCATCCCTATTATTTTAACATATTTCAGGAAATGGCTCGGTCGATGCGTAGAGGTGTTGGTGGTGATGGTCACGAGGATAATTCATTGTATTTAAATTACTGCTTTTAGTTTATGAACCTTTTGTTATTTCTTTTGAAATGTTAGACTTGTTAAATTTTTATTTAAGACTTCCGCTGAGTATGAAAATAGATTGAGTTTTTCAATTATTCTTTTCCATGAAAATGTTTTGAATGAGTTGAAATATGCATGTTAAGTAGTTAAGTATATGAAAATTGGGGCGTTATATAAGTGGTTTGGTTTGCAGTTTGAAACTGGTTTGAGATCATTTCACTTATGATTTGGAATGAGAATCACTTGTGGATGATGAGTGCGTTTGCTACTCCTATTTTCGTCGGATTTGTGGAGTAAATTCAACATGACGGAGGCTATTTGGTGCATCTTTGGTGTGATTTAATCTCGAAGATACGAAGAACAAAGACGACATTGATGTCCAATGTTTCATGAAGAAATGAATGAATTATGGACAATAAGTCCACTTTTGAAGATTAAATTGTTGTTGGGTCAAAGCTTGAAGATTTGAAAATATTTAGTGTGTAAATGAAGATCAAGATCCCACAAAATCTTGAATTTATTTATGATTTGGTGCTTATTTATTTATAAGGATGTGAGATTAGCAACTATTGCATACACAGAAAGGACCCTCAAAACCTTCTTGTTGAATACATTGTACAGTTGTATTAGGACCAACTCTCTTCCTGCAGAAATCCAAGCAGTCGGTGGTGTCTCCATTTTTACATTTGATCTCAGGATGTATGAGGAAGCATTTTTGAGCGGCTGCCATTTCTCCTGCATAAATAACGATATTAGGGCCGGATTCAAAATTTATCATCTCGTGATGCAAATATAAACTTTAGAAAATGAGATAGAATCTTCCTCCATAAATTTAAAGAAAATTTCAAAAAAATACACTGAAAATTCGATTCGATCGTTATTTTACGAAAATAGTTAATTCAAATTGCTAGGATTACCTGAAAAGAGAGTAGCAATGATAAATATGCAGAGGAGTTGGAGTTTAGCCATTTCTTGGAGAAGAGTTTGTTGATCTTTTGTTATTTTTTTTCTATTGATTTTAGAAATATTTGGATTTCTCATGCTAGTCATGTATTTATTCTTATATATGGAAAAGTCTGGCTAAATCTTCTGAATATATTTGTAGATTTCATTATATTATACGATCATATAATATAATAATATAATATAAGATTATATATTATATGGATTAGATACAAATGCAATGGTGAAATTGTGTCACTAAAATTTATAGAATTAAGTGGTTTGGTTTGCAGTTTGAAACTGGTTTGAGATCATTTCACTTATGATTTGGAATGAGAATCACTTGTGGATTTTAAACAAAATCGACTATAGGATTTGGGAAAACCCAAGATTTCAGATATGATTGAAAAATCTTGATTTCGATAGACTTAATTCAAACACTTTATATGAGCTTTATACAAAGATTTGTGTGTCGCACATTATACTCTTTTGTATGTCATACTTTAAGTGTTGACATGTGGTACATGTGGCTCACCATAATTGATTTGGATTTGTTTATTTAATTAAAATGTATTACATATGTCAAATATTTTGTGAAAATGACATAGAGTGGAGTATAATTGTGGGACATCAAAGTCTATCCGACTGATTCTGGAACATTTTTTGATCGAGCTTAATTTATTAGAATTTATATTCGAATGTCATCGGTTGAAGCTCAATCTCTATTTATAGTCTTGACTTGTGAATAGATCTGTTGGAGGGAACCTAGACACATGTAAAAAATGACAAGGAAAACGACCATCTTCAACTTTGAACGTTATTGTAGACATTCTCTCTTTTTCAGTCTTGACGGTAGCTTTTGTGAGAGCAAGGTGGAGTGCCGCAGCTCAAGTTACTCCAGTCTCCAAGTCGAATGTTGTCCAGCCCTCGACACTACGAATCTCTCGAACAATTCTTACCAGCTCCAGATTTTGACGGATACTACATGATGAAATTTGTAAAGACTGTGATGTATTTTACCACTATCTTTATAAAACAACTTTTTAGTCATTTCTGTAAACCATTAAATTTTATGGTTAATTTGAATATATGTTCTAATTAACATAAATTTTTGTTGTAAACATCAGATTTCTTTTTCCCATTTGTGTTTTTTTGTTTATTTTCTTCACAATATGTTTCAAAGTTGTTGTTTATTGATTGTAGGGTTAATGCTGTCAATTATTAGCAATCAACTAACGACCATACTCATAGAGATAATAGAGGAGGAAGTAATAGCCACCTACATTATCAACAACGGTAAAGGATAATCCACATTCTGCTCATCTTCCTAACTAGGGTAATGTTTTTTCTACGTTATATAAGAAACTGTTATATTATATGGCTCAAATCATAATCCTTTAAGGAAATTGAGTCCACCCCACGTCGGATAATTAATGAAGTTTATCATTAATTTTTCTCTAGCTGTAAATAGATAGGTTCCCTCATTATTTTATTTATACATATCTAAGAATTAGTCTTTGGGTCTAAGAATATATTCCGGAGACCCAAATTTGTATTGTCCTCTTTTATAGATAATTTTCTTCCATCCACCCGCCGAAACCCGGAAAAAGATAGTTGGATATCACATCATTGACTGTTGAACTGAATCAAGATTCATGAATATTCTAGCTTGCAAGCTAAGGCTTTTAGAATTGCTCCTTTTTACTAGGCTTAATTTATTAGAATTTTGATCGATTCCTCACAATGACAAATGATTTTGAAAATGATGTAGTTAATTTGTGTATGTGTTGTTTGTATATACTCACATTAACAACACTTCCAAATTTTTGCAGTAATTAAGGTTGTTCTTTGATCGTTTTTAATTTAGTAAAAATGATTCTTGATTCTTGCCTTCGTCCACAGATTTTTATATAGGAACTGTTATTTGATGCAAAACGGATGTAGCAAAAAGATTAAAATACAAATGTAAATTCGAATAATATTAAAGATAAAGGGATAGGTGATTGAAATATTTTGATTCCTCGGAATACCGGAAGTCGATCTATCAAGATCCGCCGATTCGCGGACGAATGCCGGAAATTAATCTACATTAACCCATTGATCCGACACACAAATAGCTAGATTAACGGCTTCCAAACATCGATCCGCCATGCGGATGACTTGGGGAAACGACGCACTGTCAATTTCTTCAATTCATTCAAAACTATCTTATTACAACTCAAAATTCAACCATAAAAAAAACATAAAAACCCTAAAAATCCAAATAGCAAAAGCCCACATACATAATTAAAAGAAGCTCATGAATTCTACTCTTCATCAAAAACACATTACTCAAAGATAAATCCGTTTATTCTCTTTCACATCTCGGCCCATCCTCTTACAAAGTAATTACGTAAAAGGTAAATTAAGATTCGCGATCGCTCCAAATAACTAAAATTTCTCAGTCGAATTTGGTGTTTATTTATTTACTTTAGAAGGGTGGAAAATCAACATTTGTTGCAGACGCAGAAAGGCCCATCAAAACCTAATTGCTCAATACACTCGTACGGTTGTAGCGAGGTCCAAACATGTTCTTGCGAGAAAGCGTGCACTCGGAGGTGACTCCATTTGGGCACAAGATTTCATGATGTATCTCGAAGCAGCTTTGTGCAGCTGCGATGGCAGTGGAACAGCGGAATCCCTTCGGCGACACTACCATAAAACCTCGAACGAGGCTGATGAAATCCGATCTCTGAACCTTCTGTTCATAGAAATATATTCAAGAAGCAGATGGGAATTCTTGAATAAGGATGGCGAGTCACTACAGGAAAATTGATTTTTAGCGAGGCGTATTTTGTCGCCAAAGGTATACTTTTAGCGACGAAATAGTGCATTCGCGAGGAACGTTGTTTTCTCGCCAATGTTGTGTCACTAATGACTTTCCTCGCTAATAACCAATTTCAGTAGCAAGGAAAAAATAACCTTCCTTGCTAATGTATAAACTCAATAGCGAGGAACAATTTCGACGCTAATGTATGATGTAAAATTACTAAAACACCCTTATCAATTATGCCTTTAATGTGAAAAGTCCAATATACCCTTCCTCGCCGATAGATAGTTTTCCTCGCCAAATGGATGATGTGAATATACCAAAACACCCTCCATTAATGTGAAAAGTCCAATATACCCTTCCTCGCCGATAAATAGTTTCCTCGCCAAATGGTTGATATGAATATACCAAAACACCCTCCATTAATGTGAAAAGTCCAATATACCCTTCCTCGCCGATAAATAGTTTTCCTCACTAAATAAACGTATATTATTTTAATTTTTAATTATTAAAAGGCAATTACAAATAAATATTATTATATATTTGAGACTAATTAGCAAGGATATTTTATCAGTAATAACAACGATTTAATTCTTGCCAAAAAAATCTAAAATTAATTATTATTTTATTAATGACTTGATTAATTACTACCATATTTTGCAAAAATGGAAAAAAGTGAATTCACATATTACGTGCGAATTGATTAATTAGTAAGATCTTAAATAGAAGAAAACTCCACAGTAGTAATTATAAAAGTAAGAATTACGAAATTAAATTACATCACTGTCAATTGTGGAAGTAAGAATTAAGAAATTAAAACTCCACAGTGTGTCTTTAGGAACAAACAAGCCCCTGTCAGTGGTTTCCATCACTTGTGCCACTCTCTTTTATTTTATAATTCCGTGATTCTGCAACTGCTGCAACATTCCCTCGTTCTTCCTTTCCAGTATTGCTGTTGGGAAACAGAAAACAATGTTAGAGATTAGAAAGGTCCTTCTCATTACCTATCCCAAAGCAAACAGGAACAGAATCAGGTGTATTATAGGGCAGGAAAACAGCAACACAATTACGACCGTCTCATATGACAAGTATTAATCACTACCTTCCTGGGTCTTGTCATCTATTGCAGTCATAAGATCCAAAGTTCCATCTCAGTCATCACTATTGTAAGTATCTAGATCAAACTCAAATTCAGCAAAAACAACTCGAATCGTTCTTTGTTCATTGGAGCCCGGTCTGAAGAACAGTTGTAAAAAAAAAGGAAATAAAAAAAATTAAAGGCCCCAAAGTCGTGAGATGAAGTTTGAACATTAAGAAAAGTAAAGAAAAAAAAACCGTTTTTATAGAGATCGTAAACCAGCGGCGGAATCAACGCAAGTCGCCGTGAGATCGTAGTTTTCCTGCAAGGGGATTCAATGCGATGTCGTCTTCTAATCGTAGGAGAAGATCGCGAGTCGTGCTTCACTGAGATTTCGAGAGAGGAACAACTGTGCCCACTTCTACTGATAATGTTGCTCTCTTTTCCTCCCAATTCCGCCACAACTAATTCAGTTATTCCCTCCATTCATTCCCAAATTTTCACAATTTGAGATTCTTAACTCAATCCTCCTCCTCCCATGGTTTCCCGGATGCAGTCAACATGCTTTTTTCCAGAATTTCAGATCCCAATTTATCCACATCAAGGTTCTCGCTCTCAATAGTGATGAGAATGCAGTTTGATTTTGTTTGAAATGGACTAGAGAAGTGGGAAGATGTTGATAAAAAGTGGTATAGGTATGCGGATATATTAAAAATTGTAGCGGGTTTTGAAAAATTTTTGAAAAATTTAAACAACCCTCCAAAATTTTAAGGGAAATTTTGAATTTTTTATCTCAATAAAAAAGGATTAGCGCTAATTTTCAAGATTATCAAACACTAACTATTTTTTAATTTTCAGAAATAGCTAGCGCTAATAATTTTACGTTTAGGAGTATAATTTTTATTTTTATTTTTATTCTTATCAATTCCATTAAATACTATTCTTTATTTTAATTCATCATTTTGTATAATTCATTCTTTATCTTAAATCTTGAATATGTAATATATTTTTAATTTTATTATAAATTTAGCACTTAAATATACAATCTCGAGTGTAATTGAATAGTATAAAAGCCAATCAAGTTCAAACCAAATAATATTGTTTGTAAAATACGAATAATTTTTTTAGCTAGGTTTGTAAATGAATACGCATCAAATTAAATACTTTAATAATAAATGAATAAGGTCTTTCGAATATCGAATCGAATACGAATAGGATTTATCCAATTTTTTTACAAACATATATAGCTAATAAAATAGTAATATATTAAGTAGTAATTGTTTTGAGTATTTAATTAATTTCTTTTTTCAAATACTATATGAAATATTAGATTATTAGTTTTAAAACACAAATTACTAGATAAAATATCATATTATTAGTTTCAAATTACTATATGAAATATTAGATCATTAGTTTCAAATTACTAGATAAAATACGAATAGGATTGAATCTCAAATTACTAGATAAAATACGAATAGGAATGAAATTCAAATTATTAGTTTTAAAAATCAAATTACTAGATAAAATACGAATAGGATTGAAACTCAAATTACTAGATAAAATTAGGATTGAAATTCAAATTATTAGTTTTAAAAATCAAATTACTAGATAAAATACGAATAGGATTGAATCTCAAATTACTAGATAAAATACGAAGAGGTGAAACTCAAATTACTAGATAAAATACGAATAAGATTGAAATTCAAATTATTAGTTTTAAAACTCAAATTACTAGATAAAATACGAATAGGATTGATCCGTTTTTCAAATTATTAGTTTCAAATTACTATATGAAATATTAGATTATTAGTTTCAAATACCATATTAATCGATAAACTATTTTCTAATAAAATTATGACGTAAATATTATAATTTGTAAGTGTTAATTAGAATTAACCATACATATAATTTTTCGATAATAAGATATAAATATCGAAAGTTATCCTATTAGTTACTATATTACCTATAAATTTGGATATTCTATTGAATTATATAAATTTGATCATTTAAAAAATAGGATAATTATACTAACATATTAGCTTATTATAAATGAAAAAAAGGAAAAAAAGAAAGTAAAAGAAATAACAATTGTAGTTAGAAAATATGGAACAAAAAATATTATGAATAGAAAAAAAAATATAATGTTAGTATATTATAAAATACTAAAAAATGGGAAAAAAATAAATGAATCATCCGTAGGTTAATCTAATATAAAATAATAACAAAGGAAAAAAGAATTAATAATAATAAGTTAGAAAATGAATCATTAAGAATAGTAAGAAAATTAATCATCCGTAGGTTAATCATTAATAATTTACTAAAATGAATTAATAAGTTACTAAAATGAATCATTGATAAGTTACTAAAAATGAATCATTAATAAGTTACTAAAAATGAATCATTACTAAAATGAATCATTAATATAATGAATCTACAAATATATTCAGAAGATTAAGCCAGACTTTTCACTATATAATAATGAACACATGACTAGCATGAGAAATCCAAATATTTCTAAAATCAATAGAAAAAAATAACAAAAGATCAACAAACTCTTCTCCAAGAAATGGCTAAACTCCAACTCCTCTGCATATTTATCATTGCTACTCTCTTTTCAGGTAGTGTTAGCAATTTAAATTAACTATTTTCGTAAAATAACGAAGAAATCGAATTTTCTATGTATTTTTTTGAAATTTTCTTTAATTTTTTGGAAGAAGATTCTATCTCATTTTCCAAAGTTTATATTTGCATCAAGAAATTTCGTCTCCCCCAATAATAAATTTTGAATCCGCCCTTGTGTCGTTATTTATGCAGGAGAAATGGCAGCCGCTCAAAACTGCTTCCTCATGCATCCTGAGATCAAATGTGAAAATGGAGACACCACCGACTGCTTGGTTTTCTGCATGTCGAGAGTTGGTCCTAGTGCAGCTGTACAATGTATTGAACAAGAAGGTTATGAGGGTCCTTTTCGTGTGCGCAATAGTTGCTAAACTCACATCCTTATAAAATAAATAAGCACCAAATCATAAATAAATTCAAGATTTGGTGGGATCTTGATCTTCATTTACACACTAAATTGATGTTGATTTTTGTTTTTATGAAAGAGATTAAAATAAATATATATATTCGAGAAGAATATATATTGTGCATCGGACGAGTACAAATAGCAATGCTCTTGTATATTTTGTATTCGACAACAGTTAATAAAAAAATCTGTCGACGAAAGAAAGAATCAAGAATCATATGCACTCGCTATGTGAGCATGCCATCCTGTCATTTTAAGGGCAATTTGTGAGGAACAGTACATGGCCCACCAATCAGGAAAAAATCCTGTCATTTTAATTAGCCACCTACATCTTCAAAAGCATTACTACGAAAGAATGAAGCTAATGAGAGAGAGAGAGAGGAGAGATAGGGACAGCAATATAAGACACTACAGGAAAAATGGTCTTTAGCGAGGAAGTCATTTTTTTTCTCGCTAAAAAAATATTTTAGCGAAGAAATCCAAATTTAAGATAATTAGCGAGAAAATATTTTTTTCCTCGCCATGTTTTCCTCGCTAATAGTCCAAAAGAAGAAATTCGAAATTACAAATAATTTTTTGTGAGGAACTTCATCATGTTTTCCTCGCTAATAGTAAATTCGAAATACCAAATACATTTTAGTGAGGAACTTCACCATGTTCTCCTCGCTAACAGTTTCAAAAAAAATTCAAAATTTTTTTATGAGGAACTTCATCATATTCTCCTAGCTAATAGTCTTCAAAAAATATGCTAAATTCTCAATACTCTATAATGAGAAATAAATCCATTTCTCGCCATATTTTTCTTGCTATTAGTTATCAAATAAAAAAATTTAAAAATCCCGCTAAATTTGTAATCGAAAAGTACATTGAGTCTATTTACATGGAATCCTCTTTTTAATATGTATATTAATAGAAAATTTGTTAAGACTTGGTAAAAATCGATTTAATCATGGACTAATTTATTAACACTTTTAGTAAATCTAAGTGGTACATTTGGTCATTGATAACTTTATTACGAAAAAATTCAAATAACAGTGATTTAATCATGTTTTCTAATAATCAAAGGGAGAAGAATTGAATTAATGATAATTTTATTTATTTTTAATTTTAAAAAACACTGTTCATATTATTTCCCGTTTTTTCTATATCTTTATCTACTAAGTTGACATAACAATTATTTTGTTTACTATTAATAGTAATTTCTTTTACTAGTTTCCTTTATATTTTATGATAAATTAACAAAATTATTTTTCATTTTTAATAATAATTTAATTTCAATAATTAATGTTTAAAAATAAAAGAGTGGACAATTCTTTTATTATATTTTGATTTTATCATAAATTAATATGATATTTTTTCTCACTATTCATAATATATATATATATATATATATTGTTTTATTTTCTGTGAACATATTTTTTTTACTCTTGAGTAAATTTTTTAGTATTCATTACATTTTTTTCTTCATTATTTATATTATATAATAAATTATCATATTATTCTCTTTTTTCTGTATTTAAATAATGAAATTAACAAAAACCTAATTATTATTTGTTAAAATAAAGGAAGGGATGGTTCTAATTTATTGTTTTGTAATATTTTATTCACTAATGAAAGAATCAATGATTTTATTTTTTATCTTTTATTTATTTATCATAAGTTAAAATGATTTTTCAGGATTATTTCATTTTCTTATTTTATTTTTATTATTAGTTCATAATATTTTGGTGAATTAAATGAACCTAACTCAAATAAATTATCTTTTCAAAATGAAACAGCGGTGATGATTCTTTTGTTTACATTTTTGTTAAACAATATTAATTAATTATTAATTTTATTTTATTTACTCAGACTATTCATATTTTTTTAATTTATTTTCCTATTTTATATTTTCTAATAAGTTAACATAATATTTTTTTTTTGTTTTTTTAATAATAAATTTATAATACCATTAAGGAATTTTCCAAATTAAAAAAGATTTTTCATTTATATAAGTTCTTTTTTTAGCTAAACAATAATATTAAATTTGTACTTAATTTTTTTTCCAAAAAATACTAAATATTTTTTTGTTGTATTATTTTAAAATAAGCTAACATAGTATTATCTTAATATTTCTAGTATTTTATTTTTTCATTATTTTATTATATAATAGTTAACATAGATTATTTTCTTTTTCCGTGTTTTAATAATTAAATCAACATAATTCCTAATAATTACTTTCTTATAATAAAAAAATTTCTTCGATTAACTAATTATTGAACGGTTAAACATACTTTAGTCATGCATGTTATCAAGTGTTTTAGTTCTGTAAGTCGCGTCTTAGAAATTTAAATGAAAATTAAAGCATATATCTTTTTGTCATTAAATTATTTTTATTATATAAATTTATTTTGAACTTTGAATATGTTTATTTATATCATATTATGATTATATTGTTTATTATTAAGATAGAAATAATGTTTGAATTATGAGGCAAAATAATATTTATTTACTTAGGATTTCCTAAACCTGCTGGGATTTATGAAATGATTGAATATTTTAAATTTGTGTGAAATAATTAAGAGATAATTTTATATTATGTTTTATGACTAAAAGAGATATTTTATGTGTGATATTCATATTTAGGATCAATTTTAATTGTGTCTATATCCTAATCCTTGAATCTCTTATATGGTAGGTGATAAACTAAATTCTATCTAAATTATAAAAGTATGAAAATAATTATGGATAAAATATATTTGATACCTTATATGATTAGAGATCTTTAGATGATTATTTCTAGGCCTATAAATACCCCTTAGTCGCTCATAATATAGAATCCCATAAAATTTTTGAAAATCTGTCAGCATATCTGCAAACTTTTTTCAAGAATTATTTAAACATCTTCCCATCGTCATATCGTCGTGAAAATTTAGGATCGTCTTCCTAGGTATGCCTATTATACTATATTATTTTAGTATATTTGTTTAAAATTGTTATTCGTAACCTGTCAGTTTTTGATAGTATGTTCTTGAGCTTGAAAGGAAAATTATTTTCATGTTTTTTATACATTGTTTTCGACCAGGTTGAATTTTAATGAGATATACAAAATGTTAGGTCATTCATGTTAAAAATATACCTTTTAGCATACGTTTACTATTTATTTCTTTGTGTGCCAAATTCTTTTGTCAATGTACACATATATTCAAAAATGAAAGCTTTAATGTTACTATTAAATGAATAATTGATCATAATAAATTTTATTATGATTAAATAGGTAATATGTTGTTCATGTTAGAGGTCTATAATTTTTAGGACAAAACTTTTACGATTTCATTAATTTATTTCATGAATTGTCGAATTACTAAATGCACGAATGAATTGTCAATAAAAGTAAGATTATGTTTAATAAGTAGATTATCTATAATACAGTTATTTAATTATTCTGAACTATGTCCATTTATGAGTTATATGAACTATTGATGCATACATAACATTCTTTGCACAAGTCATTAAGATAACTTTTCATGTTAGGATTGACCCGCAAGATTTAATCATTTGATATCCATAGTTTTTCATTCAAAATCAAGGTTAAGAGGGGGAAGTATTCTTACACTACATTTGTCCTTATTATATTTTATGCTCGATATTTATGAGTTAATGTCAGACATGATCAAAGTTGACCGGCGATCAAAGTTGATCGGTATAAAGGTTTATGGTCGAAGTTGACCGGGATCGAAGTTGATCCGCGATCGAAGTTGGTCGGTACGCATGTTTATGGTCGAAGTTGACCGGGATCGAAGTTGAGCCGTTTTTAAATGTTCGAAGTTGACTCGGTGCTCTGTGTGACTACGTAATTCTTACATGATCTAATTTTTCATAATATATTGATATATTATATAGTTTGGATAAGTGTATTCCCCACTGAGTAGTCGTACTCATCCCTATTATTTTAACATATTTTAGGAAATGGCTCGGCCGATGCGTAGAGGTGTTGGTGGTGATGGTCATGAGGATAATTCATCGTATTTAAATTACAGCTTTTAGTTTATGAACTTTTTGTTATTTCTTTTGAAATGTTAGACTTGATAAATTTTTATTTAAGACTTTCGTTGAGTATGAAAATAGATTGAGTTTTTCAATGATTCTTTTCCATGAAAATGTTTTGAAAGAGTTGAAATATGCATGTTAAGTAGTTAAGTATATGAAAATTGGGGCGTTATATAAGTGGTTTGGTTTGCAGTTTGAAACTGGTTTGAGATCATTTCACTTATGATTTGGAATGAGAATCACTTGTGGATGATGAGTGTGTTTGCTACTCGTATTTTCGTCGGATTTGTGGAGTAAATTCAACATGATGGAGACTATTTGGTGCATCTTTGGTGTGATTTAATCTCGAAGATATGAAAAACAAAGACGACGTTGATGTCCAATGTTTCATGAAGAAATGAATGAATTATGGACCATTGAGCCACTTTTGAAGATTAAATATTTGTTTGGTCAAAGCTTGAAGATTTGAAAATATTTAGTGTGTAAATGAAGATCAAGATCCCACAAAATCTTGAATTTATTTATGATTTGGTGCTTATTTATTTTATAAGGATGTGAGATTAGCAACTATTGCATACACAGAAAGGACCCTCAAAACCTTCTTGTTGAATACATTGTACTGTTGTATTAGGACCAACTCTCTTCCTGCAGAAATCCAAGCAGTTGGTGGTGTCTCCATTTTCACATTTGATCTCAGGATGTATGAGGAAGCATTTTTGAGCGGCTGCCATTTCTCCTGCATAAATAACGATACTAGGGCGGATTCTGAATTTATTATTGGGGGAGACGAAATCTCTTGATGCAAATTTAACCTATAAAAAATGAGATAGAATCTTCTTCCAAAAATTTAAAGAAAATTTCAAAAGAATACACAGAAAATTCGATTTGTTCGTTATTTTACGAAAATAGTTAATTCAAATTGCTAGGATTACCTTAAAAGAGAGTAGCAATGATAAATATGCAGAGGAGTTGGAGTTTAGCCATTTCTTGGAGAAGAGTTTGTTGATCTTTTGTTATTTTTTTTTCTATTGATTTTAGAAATATTTGGATTTCTCATGCTGGTCGTGTATTTATTCTTATATATGGAAAAGTCTGGCAAAATATTCTGAATATATTTGTAGATTTCATTATATTATACGATCATATAATATAATAATATAATATAAGATTATATATTATATGGATTAGATACAAATGCAATGGTGAAATTGTGTCACTAAAATTTATAGAATTAAGTGGTTTGGTTTGCAGTTTGAAACTGGTTTGAGATCATTTCACTTATGATTTGGAATGAGAATCACTTGTGGATTTTAAACAAAATCGACTGTAGGATTTGGGAAAACCCAAGATTTCAGATATGATTGAAAAATCTTGATTTCGATAGACTTAATTCAAACACTTTATATGAGCTTTATACAAAGATTTGTGTGTCGCACATTATACTCTTTTGTATGTCATACTTTAAGTGTTGACATGTGGTACATGTGGCTCACCATAATTGATTTGGATTTGTTTATTTAATTAAAATGTATTACATATGTCAAATATTTTGTGAAAATGACATAGAGTGGAGTATAATTGTGGGACATCAAAGTCTATCCGACTGATTCTGGAACATTTTTTGATCGAGCTTAATTTATTAGAATTTATATTCGAATGTCATCGGTTGAAGCTCAATCTCTATTTATAGTCTTGACTTGTGAATAGATCTGTTGGAGGGAACCTAGACACATGTAAAAAATGACAAGGAAAACGACCATCTTCAACTTTGAACGTTATTGTAGACATTCTCTCTTTTTCAGTCTTGACGGTAGCTTTTGTGAGAGCAAGGTGGAGTGCCGCAGCTCAAGTTACTCCAGTCTCCAAGTCGAATGTTGTCCAGCCCTCGACACTACGAATCTCTCGAACAATTCTTACCAGCTCCAGATTTTGACGGATACTACATGATGAAATTTGTAAAGACTGTGATGTATTTTACCACTATCTTTATAAAACAACTTTTTAGTCATTTCTGTAAACCATTAAATTTTATGGTTAATTTGAATATATGTTCTAATTAACATAAATTTTTGTTGTAAACATCAGATTTCTTTTTCCCATTTGTGTTTTTTTTGTTTATTTTCTTCACAATATGTTTCAAAGTTGTTGTTTATTGATTGTAGGGTTAATGCTGTCAATTATTAGCAATCAACTAACGACCATACTCATAGAGATAATAGAGGAGGAAGTAATAGCCACCTACATTATCAACAACGGTAAAGGATAATCCACATTCTGCTCATCTTCCTAACTAGGGTAATGTTTTTTCTACGTTATATAAGAAACTGTTATATTATATGGCTCAAATCATAATCCTTTAAGGAAATTGAGTCCACCCCACGTCGGATAATTAATGAAGTTTATCATTAATTTTTCTCTAACTGTAAATAGATAGGTTCCCTCATTATTTTATTTATACATATCTAAGAATTAGTCTTTGGGTCTAAGAATATATTCCGGAGACCCAAATTTGTATTGTCCTCTTTTATAGATAATTTTCTTCCATCCACCCGCCGAAACCCGGAAAAAGATAGTTGGATATCACATCATTGACTGTTGAACTGAATCAAGATTCATGAATATTCTAGCTTGCAAGCTAAGGC
The DNA here is from genome assembly GCA_028984105.1 of Lavandula angustifolia. Lineage (NCBI taxonomy): Eukaryota > Viridiplantae > Streptophyta > Magnoliopsida > Lamiales > Lamiaceae > Lavandula > Lavandula angustifolia. The sequence goes on from CM054817.1 coordinate 28,060,660, forward strand.
TTTTAGAATTGCTCCTTTTTACTAGGCTTAATTTATTAGAATTTTGATCGATTCCTCACAATGACAAATGATTTTGAAAATGATGTAGTTAATTTGTGTATGTGTTGTTTGTATATACTCACATTAACAACACTTCCAAATTTTTGCAGTAATTAAGGTTGTTCTTTGATCGTTTTTAATTTAGTAAAAATGATTCTTGATTCTTGCCTTCGTCCACAGATTTTTATATAGGAACTGTTATTTGATGCAAAACGGATGTAGCAAAAAGATTAAAATACAAATGTAAATTCGAATAATATTAAAGATAAAGGGATAGGTGATTGAAATATTTTGATTCCTCGGAATACCAGAAGTCGATCTATCAAGATCCGCTGATTCGCGGACGAATGCCGGAAATTAATCTACATTAACCCATTGATCCGACACACAAATAGCTAGATTAACGGCTTCCAAACATCGATCCGCCATGCGGATGACTTGGGGAAACGACGCACTGTCAATTTCTTCAATTCATTCAAAACTATCTTATTACAACTCAAAATTCAACCATAAAAAAAACATAAAAACCCTAAAAATCCAAATAGCAAAAGCCCACATACATAATTAAAAGAAGCTCATGAATTCTACTCTTCATCAAAAACACATTACTCAAAGATAAATCCGTTTATTCTCTTTCACATCTCGGCCCATCCTCTTACAAAGTAATTACGTAAAAGGTAAATTAAGATTCGCGATCGCTCCAAATAACTAAAATTTCTTAGTCGAATTTGGTGTTTATTTATTTATTTTAGAAGGGTGGAAAATCAACATTTGTTGCAGACGCAGAAAGGCCCATCAAAACCTAATTGCTCAATACACTGTACAGTTGTAGCAGGTCCAAACATGTTCTTGCAGAAAGCAGTGCACTCGGAGGTGACTCCATTTGGGCACAAGATTTCATGATGTATCTCGAAGCAGCTTTGTGCAGCTGCGATGGCAGTGGAACAGCGGAATCCCTTCGGCGACACTACCATAAAACCTCGAACGAGGCTGATGAAATCCGATCTCTGAACCTTCTGTGCATAGAAATATATTCAAGAAGCAGATGGGAATTCTTGAATAAGGATGGCGAGTCACTACAGGAAAATTGATTTTTAGCGAGGCGTATTTTGTCGCCAAAGGTATACTTTTAGCGACGAAATAGTGCATTCGCGAGGAACGTTGTTTTCTCGCCAATGTTGTGTCACTAATGACTTTCCTCGCTAATAACCAATTTCAGTAGCAAGGAAAAAATAACCTTCCTTGCTAATGTATAAACTCAATAGCGAGGAACAATTTCGACGCTAATGTATGATGTAAAATTACTAAAACACCCTTATCAATTATGCCTTTAATGTGAAAAGTCCAATATACCCTTCCTCGCCGATAGATAGTTTTCCTCGCCAAATGGATGATGTGAATATACCAAAACACCCTCCATTAATGTGAAAAGTCCAATATACCCTTCCTCGCCGATAAATAGTTTCCTCGCCAAATGGTTGATATGAATATACCAAAACACCCTCCATTAATGTGAAAAGTCCAATATACCCTTCCTCGCCGATAAATAGTTTTCCTCACTAAATAAACGTATATTATTTTAATTTTTAATTATTAAAATGCAATTACAAATAAATATTATTATATATTTGAGACTAATTAGCAAGGATATTTTATCAGTAATAACAACGATTTAATTCTTGCCAAAAAAATCCAAAATTAATTATTATTTTATTAATGACTTGATTAATTACTACCATATTTTGCAAAAATGGAAAAAAGTTAATTCACATATTACGTGCGAATTGATTAATTAGTAAGATCTTAAATAGAAGAAAACTCCACAGTAGTAATTATAAAAGTAAGAATTACGAAATTAAATTACATCACTGTCAATTGTGGAAGTAAGAATTAAGAAATTAAAACTCCACAGTGTGTCTTTAGGAACAAACAAGCCCCTGTCAGTGGTTTCCATCACTTGTGCCACTCTCTTTTATTTTATAATTCCGTGATTCTGCAACTGCTGCAACATTCCCTCGTTCTTCCTTTCCAAGTATTCTTTGTTGGGAAACAGAAAACAATGTTAGAGATTAGAAAGGTCCTTCTCATTACCTATCCCAAAGCAAACAGGAACAGAATCAGGTGTATTATAGGGCAGGAAAACAGCAACACAATTACGACCGTCTCATATGACAAGTATTAATCACTACCTTCCTGGGTCTTGTCATCTATTGCAGTCATAAGATCCAAAGTTCCATCTCAGTCATCACTATTGTAAGTATCTAGATCAAACTCAAATTCAGCAAAAACAACTCGAATCGTTGCTCGTTCATTGGAGCCCGGTCTGAAGAACAGTTGTAAAAAAAAAGGAAATAAAAAAAATTAAAGGCCCCAAAGTCGTGAGATGAAGTTTGAACATTAAGAAAAGTAAAGAAAAAAAAACCGTTTTTATAGAGATCGTAAACCAGCGGCGGAATCAACGCAAGTCGCCGTGAGATCGTAGTTTTCCCGCAAGGGGATTCAATGCGATGTCGTCTTCTAATCGTAGGAGAAGATCGCGAGTCGTGCTTCACCGAGATTTCGAGAGAGGAACAACCTGTGTCCACTTCTACTGATAATGTTGCTCTCTTTTCCTCCCAATTCCGCCACAACTAATTCAGTTATTCCCTCCATTCATTCCCAAATTTTCACAATTTGAGATTCTTAACTCAATCCTCCTCCTCCCATGGTTTCCCGGATGCAGTCAACATGCTTTTTTCCAGAATTTCAGAACCCAATTTATCCACATCAAGGTTCTCGCTCTCAATAGTGATGAGAATGCAGTTTGATTTTGTTTGAAATGGACTAGAGAAGTGGGAAGATGTTGATAAAAAGTGGTATAGGTATGCGGATATATTAAAAATTGTAGCGGGTTTTGAAAAATTTAAACAACCCTCCAAAATTTTAAGGGAAATTTTGAATTTTTTATCTCAATAAAAAAGGATTAGCGCTAATTTTCAAGATTATCAAACACTAACTATTTTTTAATTTTCAGAAATAGCTAGCGCTAATAATTTTACGTTTAGGAGTATAATTTTTATTTTTATTTTTATTCTTATCAATTCCATTAAATACTATTCTTTATTTTAATTCATCATTTTGTATAATTCATTCTTTATCTTAAATCTTGAATATGTAATATATTTTTAATTTTATTATAAATTTAGCACTTAAATATACAATCTCGAGTGTAATTGAATAGTATAAAAGCCAATCAAGTTCAAACCAAATAATATTGTTTGTAAAATACGAATAATTTTTTTAGCTAGGTTTGTAAATGAATACGCATCAAATTAAATACTTTAATAATAAATGAATAAGGTCTTTCGAATATCGAATCGAATACGAATAGGATTTATCCAATTTTTTTACAAACATATATAGCTAATAAAATAGTAATATATTAAGTAGTAATTGTTTTGAGTATTTAATTAATTTCTTTTTTCAAATACTATATGAAATATTAGATTATTAGTTTTAAAACACAAATTGCTAGATAAAATATCATATTATTAGTTTCAAATTACTATATGAAATATTAGATCATTAGTTTCAAATTACTAGATAAAATACGAATAGGATTGAATCTCAAATTACTAGATAAAATACGAATAGGAATGAAATTCAAATTATTAGTTTTAAAAATCAAATTACTAGATAAAATACGAATAGGATTGAAACTCAAATTACTAGATAAAATTAGGATTGAAATTCAAATTATTAGTTTTAAAAATCAAATTACTAGATAAAATACGAATAGGATTGAATCTCAAATTACTAGATAAAATACGAATAGGTGAAACTCAAATTACTAGATAAAATACGAATAAGATTGAAATTCAAATTATTAGTTTTAAAACTCAAATTACGAGATAAAATACGAATAGGATTGATCCGTTTTTCAAATTATTAGTTTCAAATTACTATATGAAATATTAGATTATTAGTTTCAAATACCATATTAATCGATAAACTATTTTCTAATAAAATTATGACGTAAATATTATAATTTGTAAGTGTTAATTAGAATTAACCATACATATAATTTTTCGATAATAAGATATAAATATCGAAAGTTATCCTATTAGTTACTATATTACCTATAGATTTGGATATTCTATTGAATTATATAAATTTGATCATTTAAAAAATAGGATAATTATACTAACATATTAGCTTATTATAAATGAAAAAAAGGAAAAAAAGAAAGTAAAAGAAATAACAATTGTAGTTAGAAAATATGGAACAAAAAATACTATGAATAGAAAAAAAATATAATGTTAGTATATTATAAAATACTAAAAAATGGGAAAAAAATAAATGAATCATCCGTAGGTTAATCTAATATAAAATAATAACAAAGGAAAAAAGAATTAATAATAATAAGTTAGAAAATGAATCATTAAGAATAGTAAGAAAATTAATCATCCGTAGGTTAATCATTAATAATTTACTAAAATGAATTAATAAGTTACTAAAATGAATCATTGATAAGTTACTAAAAATGAATCATTAATAAGTTACTAAAAATGAATCATTACTAAAATGAATCATTAATATAATGAATCTACAAATATATTCAGAAGATTAAGCCAGACTTTTCACTATATAATAATGAACACATGACTAGCATGAGAAATCCAAATATTTCTAAAATCAATAGAAAAAAATAACAAAAGATCAACAAACTCTTCTCCAAGAAATGGCTAAACTCCAACTCCTCTGCATATTTATCATTGCTACTCTCTTTTCAGGTAGTGTTAGCAATTTAAATTAACTATTTTCGTAAAATAACAAAGAAATCGAATTTTCTATGTATTTTTTTGAAATTTTCTTTAATTTTTTTGGAAGAAGATTCTATCTCATTTTCCAAAGTTTATATTTGCATCAAGAAATTTCGTCTCCCCCAATAATAAATTTTGAATCCGCCCTTGTGTCGTTATTTATGCAGGAGAAATGGCAGCCGCTCAAAACTGCTTCCTCATGCATCCTGAGATCAAATGTGAAAATGGAGACACCACCGACTGCTTGGTTTTCTGCATGTCGAGAGTTGGTCCTAGTGCAGCTGTACAATGTATTGAACAAGAAGGTTATGAGGGTCCTTTACGTGTCCGCAATAGTTGCTAAACTCACATCCTTATAAAATAAATAAGCACCAAATCATAAATAAATTCAAGATTTGGTGGGATCTTGATCTTCATTTACACACTAAATTGATGTTGATTTTTGTTTTTATGAAAGAGATTAAAATAAATATATATATTCGAGAAGAATATATATTGTGCATCGGACGAGTACAAATAGCAATGCTCTTGTATATTTTGTATTCGACAACGGTTAATAAAAAATCACGTCGACGAAAGAAAGAATCAAGAATCATATGCACTCGCTATGTGAGCATGTCATCCTGTCATTTTAAGGGCAATTTGTGAGGAACGACATGGCCCACCAATCGGGGAAAAAATCCTGTCATTTTAATTAGCCACCTACATCTTCAAAAGCATTACTACGAAAGAATGAAGCTAATGAGAGAGAGAGAGAGGAGAGATAGGGACAAAGCAATATAAGACACTACGGGAAAAATGGTCTTTAGCGAGGAAGTCATTTTTTTTTCTCGCTAAAAAAAATATTTTAGCGAAGAAATCCAAATTTAAGATAATTAGCGAGAAAATATTTTTTTCCTCGCCATGTTTTCCTCGCTAATAGTCCAAAAGAAGAAATTCGAAATTACAAATAATTTTTTGTGAGGAACTTCATCATGTTTTCCTCCCTAATAGTAAATTCGAAATTCCAAATACATTTTAGTGAGGAACTTCACCATGTTCTCCGCTAACAGTTTCAAAAAAAAATTCAAAATTTTTTTATGAGGAACTTCATCATATTCTCCTAGCTAATAGTCTTCAAAAAATATGCTAAATTCTCAATACTCTATAATGAGAAATAAATCCATTTCTCGCCATATTTTTCTTGCTATTAGTTATCAAATAAAAAAATTTAAAAATCCCGCTAAATTTGTAATCGAAAAGTACATTGAGTCTATTTACATGGAATCCTCTTTTTAATATGTATATTAATAGAAAATTTTTTAAGACTTGGTAAAAATCGATTTAATCATGGACTAATTTATTAACACTTTTAGTAAATCTAAGTGGTACATTTGGTCATTGATAACTTTATTACGAAAAAATTCAAATAACAGTGATTTAATCATGTTTTCTAATAATCAAAGGGAGAAGAATTGAATTAATGATAATTTTATTTATTTTTAATTTTAAAAAACACTGTTCATATTATTTCCCGTTTTTTCTATATCTTTATCTACTAAGTTGACATAACAATTATTTTGTTTACTATTAATAGTAATTTCTTTTACTAGTTTCCTTTTTATTTTATGATAAATTAACAAAATTATTTTTCATTTTTAATAATAATTTAATTTCAATAATTAATGTTTAAAAATAAAAGAGTGGACAGTTCTTTTATTATATTTTGATTTTATCATAAATTAATATGATATTTTTTCTCACTATTCATAATATATATATATATATATATATATATTGTTTAATTTTCTGTGAACATATTTTTTTTACTCTTGAGTAAATTTTTTAGTATTCATTACATTTTTTTCTTCATTATTTATATTATATAATAAATTATCATATTATTCTCTTTTTCTGTATTTAAATAATGAAATTAACAAAAACCTAATTATTATTTGTTAAAATAAATGAAGGGATGGTTCTAATTTATTGTTTTGTAATATTTTATTCACTAATGAAAGAATCAATGATTTTATTTTTTACCTTTTATTTATTTATCATAAGTTAAAATGATTTTTCAGGATTATTTCATTTTCTTATTTTATTTTTATTATTAGTTCATAATATTTTGGTGAATTAAATGAACCTAACTCAAATAAATTATCTTTTCAAAATGAAACAGCGGTGATGATTCTTTTATTTACTTTTTTGTTAAACAATATTAATTAATTATTTATTTTATTTTATTTACTCAGACTATTCATATTTTTTTAATTTATTTTCCTATTTTATATTTTCTAATAAGTTAACATAATATTTTTTTGGTTTTTTTAATAATAAAATTATAATACCATTAAGGAATTTTCCAAATTAAAAAAGATTTTTCATTTATATAAGTTCTTTTTTTAGCTAAACAATAATATTAAATTTGTACTTAATTTTTTTTCCAAAAAATACTAAATTTTTTTTTGTTGTATTATTTTAAAATAAGCTAACATAGTATTATCTTAATATTTCTAGTATTTTATTTTTTCATTATTTTATTATATAATAGTTAACATAGATTATTTTCTTTTTCCGTGTTTTAATAATTAAATCAACATAATTCCTAATAATTACTTTCTTATAATAAAAAATTTTCTTCGATTAACTAATTATTGAACGGTTAAACATACTTTATTCATGCATGTTATCAAGTGTTTTAGTTCTGTAAGTCGCGCCTTAGAAATTTAAATGAAAATTAAAGCATATATCTTTTTGTCATTAAATTATTTTTATTATATAAATTTATTTTGAACTTTGAATATGTTTATTTATATCATATTATGATTATATTGTTTATTATTAAGATAGAAATAATGTTTGAATTATGAGGCAAAATAATATTTATTTACTTAGGATTTCCTAAACCTGCTGGGATTTATGAAATGATTGAATATTTTAAATTTGTGTGAAATAATTAAGAGATAATTTAATATTATGTTTTATGACTAAAATAGATATTTTATGTGTGATATTCATATTTAGGATCAATTTTAATTGTGTCTATATCCTAATCCTTGAATCTCTTATATGGTAGGTGATAAACTAAATTCTATCTAAATTATAAAAGTATGAAAATAATTATGGATAAAATATATTTGATACCTTATATGATTAGAGATCTTTAGATGATTATTTCTAGGCCTATAAATACCCCTTAGTCGCTCATAATATAGAATCCCATAAAATTTTTGAAAATCTGTCAGCATATCTGCAAACTTTTTTCAAGAATTATTTAAACATCTTCCCATCGTCATATCGTCGTGAAAATTTAGGATCGTCTTCCTAGGTATGCCTATTATACTATATTATTTTAGTATAACTTTTCAAGCATGCTACGTATTTGTTTAAAATTGTTATTCGTAACCTTGTCGGTTTTTGATAGTATGTTCTTGAGCTTGAAAGGAAAATTATTTTCATGTTTTTTATACATTGTTTTCGACCAGGTTGAATTTTAATGAGATATACAAAATGTTAGGTCATTCATGTTAAAAATATACCTTTTAGCATACGTTTACTATTTATTTCTTTGTGTGCCAAATTCTTTTGTCAATGTACACATATATTCAAAAATGAAAGCTTTAATGTTACTATTAAATGAATAATTGATCATAATAAATTTTATTATGATTAAATAGGTAATATGTTGTTCATGTTAGAGGTCTATAATTTTTAGGACAAAACTTTTACGATTTCATTAATTTATTTCATGAATTGTCGAATTACTAAATGCACGAATGAATTGTCAATAAAAGTAAGATTATGTTTAATAAGTAGATTATCTATAATACAGTTATTTAATTATTCTGAACTATGTCCATTTATGAGTTATATGAACTATTGATGCATACATAACATTCTTTGCACAAGTCATTAAGATAACTTTTCATGTTAGGATTGACCCGCAAGATTTAATCATTTGATATTATATTTTATGCTCGATATTTATGAGTTAATGTCAGACATGATCAAAGTTGACCGGCGATCAAAGTTGATCGGTATAAAGGTTTATGGTCGAAGTTGACCGGGATCGAAGTTGATCCGCGATCGAAGTTGATCGGTACGCATGTTTATGGTCGAAGTTGACCGGGATCGAAGTTGAGCCGTTTTTAAATGTTCGAAGTTGACTCGGTGCTCTGTGTGACTACGTAATTCTTACATGATCTAATTTTTCATAATATATTGATATATTATATAGTTTGGATAAGTGTATTCCCCACTGAGTAGTCGTACTCATCCCTATTATTTTAACATATTTTAGGAAATGGCTCGGCCGATGCGTAGAGGTGTTGGTGGTGATGGTCATGAGGATAATTCATCGTATTTAAATTACAGCTTTTAGTTTATGAACTTTTTGTTATTTCTTTTGAAATGTTAGACTTGATAAATTTTTATTTAAGACTTTCGTTGAGTATGAAAATAGATTGAGTTTTTCAATGATTCTTTTCCATGAAAATGTTTTGAAAGAGTTGAAATATGCATGTTAAGTAGTTAAGTATATGAAAATTGGGGCGTTATATAAGTGGTTTGGTATGCAGTTTGAAACTGGTTTGAGATCATTTCACTTATGATTTGGAATGAGAATCACTTGTGGATGATGAGTGTGTTTGCTACTCGTATTTTCGTCGGATTTGTGGAGTAAATTCAACATGATGGAGACTATTTGGTGCATCTTTGGTGTGATTTAATCTCGAAGATATGAAAAACAAAGACGACGTTGATGTCCAATGTTTCATGAAGAAATGAATGAATTATGGACCATTGAGCCACTTTTGAAGATTAAATATTTGTTTGGTCAAAGCTTGAAGATTTGAAAATATTTAGTGTGTAAATGAAGATCAAGATCCCACAAAATCTTGAATTTATTTATGATTTGGTGCTTATTTATTTTATAAGGATGTGAGATTAGCAACTATTGCATACACAGAAAGGACCCTCAAAACCTTCTTGTTGAATACATTGTACAGTTGTATTAGGACCAACTCTCTTCCTGCAGAAATCCAAGCAGTTGGTGGTGTCTCCATTTTCACATTTGATCTCAGGATGTATGAGGAAGCATTTTTGAGCGGCTGCCATTTCTCCTGCATAAATAACGATACTAGGGCGGATTCTGAATTTATTATTGGGGGAGACGAAATCTCTTGATGCAAATTTAACCTATAAAAAATGAGATAGAATCTTCTTCCAAAAATTTAAAGAAAATTTCAAAAGAATACACAGAAAATTCGATTTGTTCGTTATTTTACGAAAATAGTTAATTCAAATTGCTAGGATTACCTGAAAAGAGAGTAGCAATGATAAATATGCAGAGGAGTTGGAGTTTAGCCATTTCTTGGAGAAGAGTTTGTTGATCTTTTGTTATTTTTTTTTTCTATTGATTTAGAAATATTTGGATTTCTCATGCTGGTCGTGTATTTATTCTTATATATGGAAAAGTCTGGCAAAATATTCTGAATATATTTGTAGATTTCATTATATTATACGATCATATAATATAATAATATAATATAAGATTATATATTATATGGATTAGATACAAATGCAATGGTGAAATTGTGTCACTAAAATTTATAGAATTAAGTGGTTTGGTTTGCAGTTTGAAACTGGTTTGAGATCATTTCACTTATGATTTGGAATGAGAATCACTTGTGGATTTTAAACAAAATCGACTGTAGGATTTGGGAAAACCCAAGATTTCAGATATGATTGAAAAATCTTGATTTCGATAGACTTAATTCAAACACTTTATATGAGCTTTATACAAAGATTTGTGTGTCGCACATTATACTCTTTTGTATGTCATACTTTAAGTGTTGACATGTGGTACATGTGGCTCACCATAATTGATTTGGATTTGTTTATTTAATTAAAATGTATTACATATGTCAAATATTTTGTGAAAATGACATAGAGTGGAGTATAATTGTGGGACATCAAAGTCTATCCGACTGATTCTGGAACATTTTTTGATCGAGCTTAATTTATTAGAATTTATATTCGAATGTCATCGGTTGAAGCTCAATCTCTATTTATAGTCTTGACTTGTGAATAGATCTGTTGAAGGGAACCTAGACACATGTAAAAAATGACAAGGAAAACGACCATCTTCAACTTTGAACGTTATTGTAGACATTCTCTCTTTTTCAGTCTTGACGGTAGCTTTTGTGAGAGCAAGGTGGAGTGCCGCAGCTCAAGTTACTCCAGTCTCCAAGTCGAATGTTGTCCAGCCCTCGACACTACGAATCTCTCGAACAATTCTTACCAGCTCCAGATTTTGACGGATACTACATGATGAAATTTGTAAAGACTGTGATGTATTTTACCACTATCTTTATAAAACAACTTTTTAGTCATTTCTGTAAACCATTAAATTTTATGGTTAATTTGAATATATGTTCTAATTAACATAAATTTTTGTTGTAAACATCACATTTCTTTTTCCCATTTGTGTTTTTTTGTTTATTTTCTTCACAATATGTTTCAAAGTTGTTGTTTATTGATTGTAGGGTTAATGCTGTCAATTATTAGCAATCAACTAACGACCATACTCATAGAGATAATAGAGGAGGAAGTAATAGCCACCTACATTATCAACAACGGTAAAGGATAATCCACATTCTGCTCATCTTCCTAACTAGGGTAATGTTTTTTCTACGTTATATAAGAAAGCTGTTATATTATATGGCTCAAATCATAATCCTTTAAGGAAATTGAGTCCACCCCACGTCGGATAATTAATGAAGTTTATCATTAATTTTTCTCTAGCTGTAAATAGATAGGTTCCCTCATTATTTTATTTATACATATCTAAGAATTAGTCTTTGGGTCTAAGAATATATTCCGGAGACCCAAATTTGTATTGTCCTCTTTTATAGATAATTTTCTTCCATCCACCCGCCGAAACCCGGAAAAAGATAGTTGGATATCACATCATTGACTGTTGAACTGAATCAAGATTCATGAATATTCTAGCTTGCAAGCTAAGGCTTTTAGAATTGCTCCTTTTTACTAGGCTTAATTTATTAGAATTTTGATCGATTCCTCACAATGACAAATGATTTTGAAAATGATGTAGTTAATTTGTGTATGTGTTGTTTGTATATACTCACATTAACAACACTTCCAAATTTTTGCAGTAATTAAGGTTGTTCTTTGATCGTTTTTAATTTAGTAAAAATGATTCTTGATTCTTGCCTTCGTCCACAGATTTTTATATAGGAACTGTTATTTGATGCAAAACGGATGTAGCAAAAAGATTAAAATACAAATGTAAATTCGAATAATATTAAAGATAAAGGGATAGGTGATTGAAATATTTTGATTCCTCGGAATACCAGAAGTCGATCTATCAAGATCCGCTGATTCGCGGACGAATGCCGGAAATTAATCTACATTAACCCATTGATCCGACACACAAATAGCTAGATTAACGGCTTCCAAACATCGATTCGCCATGCGGATGACTTGGGGAAACGACGCACTTGTCAATTTCTTCAATTCATTCAAAACTATCTTATTACAACTCAAAATTCAACCATAAAAAAAACATAAAAACCCTAAAAATCCAAATAGCAAAAGCCCACATACATAATTAAAAGAAGCTCATGAATTCTACTCTTCATCAAAAACACATTACTCAAAGATAAATCCGTTTATTCTCTTTCACATCTCGGCCCATCCTCTTACAAAGTAATTACGTAAAAGGTAAATTAAGATTCGCGATCGCTCCAAATAACTAAAATTTCTCAGTCGAATTTGGTGTTTATTTATTTATTTTAGAAGGGTGGAAAATCAACATTTGTTGCGCACGCAGAAAGGCCCATCAAAACCTAATTGCTCAATACACTCGTACGGTTGTAGCGAGGTCCAAACATGTTCTTGCGTAAAAGCGAGTGCACTCGGAGGTGACTCCATTTGGGCACAAGATTTCATGATGTATCTCGAAGCGGCTTTGTGCAGCTGCGATGGCGTGGAACAGGCGGAATCCCTTCGGCGACACTACCATAAAACCTCGAACGAGGCCGATGAAATCCGATCTCTGAACCTTCTGTGCATAGAAATATATTCAAGAAGCAGATGGGAATTCTTGAATAAGGATGGCGAGTCACTACAGGAAAATTGATTTTTAGCGAGGCGTATTTTGTCGCCAAAGGTATACTTTTAGCGACGAAATAGTGCATTCGCGAGGAACGTTGTTTTCTCGCCAATGTTGTGTCACTAATGACTTTCCTCGCTAATAACCAATTTCAGTAGCAAGGAAAAAATAACCTTCCTTGCTAATGTATAAACTCAATAGCGAGGAACAATTTCGACGCTAATGTATGATGTAAAATTACTAAAACACCCTTATCAATTATGCCTTTAATGTGAAAAGTCCAATATACCCTTCCTCGCCGATAGATAGTTTTCCTCGCCAAATGGATGATGTGAATATACCAAAACACCCTCCATTAATGTGAAAAGTCCAATATACCCTTCCTCGCCGATAAATAGTTTCCTCGCCAAATGGTTGATATGAATATACCAAAACACCCTCCATTAATGTGAAAAGTCCAATATACCCTTCCTCGCCGATAAATAGTTTTCCTCACTAAATAAACGTATATTATTTTAATTTTTAATTATTAAAATGCAATTACAAATAAATATTATTATATATTTGAGACTAATTAGCAAGGATATTTTATCAGTAATAACAACGATTTAATTCTTGCCAAAAAAATCTAAAATTAATTATTATTTTATTAATGACTTGATTAATTACTACCATATTTTGCAAAAATGGAAAAAAGTTAATTCACATATTACGTGCGAATTGATTAATTAGTAAGATCTTAAATAGAAGAAAACTCCACAGTAGTAATTATAAAAGTAAGAATTACGAAATTAAATTACATCACTGTCAATTGTGGAAGTAAGAATTAAGAAATTAAAACTCCACAGTGTGTCTTTAGGAACAAACAAGCCCTGTCAGTGGTTTCCATCACTTGTGCCACTCTCTTTTATTTTATAATTCCGTGATTCTGCAACTGCTGCAACATTCCCTCGTTCTTCCTTTCCCAGCATTGCTCGTTGGGAAACGAGAAAAAGGTCCTTCTCATTACCTATCCCAAAGCAAACAGGAACAGAATCAGGTGTATTATAGGGCAGGAAAACAGCAACACAATTACGACCGTCTCATATCACAAGTATTAATCACTACCTTCCTGGGTCTTGAATTGTCATCTATTGCAGTCATAAGATCCAAAGTTCCATCTCAGTCATCACTATTGTAAGTATCTAGATCAAACTCAAATTCAGCAAAAACAACTCGATGTCGTTGCTTTGTTCATTGGAGCCCTGGTCGAAGAACAGTTGTAAAAAAAAAGGAAATAAAAAAAATTAAAGGCCCCAAAGTCGTGAGATGAAGTTTGAACATTAAGAAAAGTAAAAAGAAAAAAAACCGTTTTTATAGAGATCGTAAACCGGCGGCGGAATCAACGCAAGTCGCCGTGAGATCGTAGCTTTCCTGCAAGGGGATTCAATGCGATGTCGTCTTCTAATCGTAGGAGAAGATCGCGAGTCGTGCTTCACTGAGATTTCGAGAGAGGAACAACTGTGCCCACTTCTACTGATAATGTTGCTCTCTTTTCCTCCCAATTCCACCACAACTAATTCAGTTATTCCCTCCATTCATTCCCAAATTTTCACAATTTGAGATTCTTAACTCAATCCTCCTCCTCCCATGGTTTCCCGGATGCAGTCAACATGCTTTTTTCCAGAATTTCAGAACCCAATTTATCCACATCAAGGTTCTCGCTCTCAATAGTGATGAGAATGCAGTTTGATTTTGTTTGAAATGGACTAGAGAAGTGGGAAGATGTTGATAAAAAGTGGTATAGGTATACTTTTAGCGACGAAAGGTATACTGTTTGAAAGGTATAGATAAAAAGTGGTATAGGTATACTTTTAGCGACGAAGGGTATAGGTATAGGTATACTTTTAGCGACGAAAGTGGTATAGGTATACTTTTAGAGAAGTGGGAAGATGTTTGAAAGGTATAGATAAAAAGTGGTATAGGTATTTTGTCGCCAAAGGTATACTTTTAGCGACGAAATAGTGCATTCGCGAGGAACGTTGTTTTCTCGCCAATGTTGTGTCACTAATGACTTTCCTCGCTAATAACCAATTTCAGTAGCAAGGAAAAAATAACCTTCCTTGCTAATGTATAAACTCAATAGCGAGGAACAATTTCGACGCTAATGTATGATGTAAAATTACTAAAACACCCTTATCAATTATGCCTTTAATGTGAAAAGTCAAATATACCCTTCCTCGCCGATAGATAGTTTTCTTCGCCAAATGGATGATGTGAATATACCAAAACACCCTCCATTAATGTGAAAAGTCCAATATACCCTTCCTCGCCGATAAATAGTTTCCTCGCCAAATGGTTGATATGAATATACCAAAACACCCTCCATTAATGTGAAAAGTCCAATATACCCTTCCTCGCCGATAAATAGTTTTCCTCACTAAATAAACGTATATTATTTTAATTTTTAATTATTAAAATGCAATTACAAATAAATATTATTATATATTTGAGACTAATTAGCAAGGATATTTTATCAGTAATAACAACGATTTAATTCTTGCCAAAAAAATCTAAAATTAATTATTATTTTATTAATGACTTGATTAATTACTACCATATTTTGCAAAAATGGAAAAAAGTTAATTCACATATTACGTGCGAATTGATTAATTAGTAAGATCTTAAATAGAAGAAAACTCCACAGTAGTAATTATAAAAGTAAGAATTACGAAATTAAATTACATCACTGTCAATTGTGGAAGTAAGAATTAAGAAATTAAAACTCCACAGTGTGTCTTTAGGAACAAACAAGCCCTGTCAGTGGTTTCCATCACTTGTGCCACTCTCTTTTATTTTATAATTCCGTGATTCTGCAACTGCTGCAACATTCCCTCGTTCTTCCTTTCCAGTATTGCTGTTGGGAAACAGAAAAAGGTCCTTCTCATTACCTATCCCAAAGCAAACAGGAACAGAATCAGGTGTATTATAGGGCAGGAAAACAGCAACACAATTACGACCGTCTCATATCACAAGTATTAATCACTACCTTCCTGGGTCTTGAATTGTCATC
Organism: Lavandula angustifolia; assembly: GCA_028984105.1. NCBI lineage: Eukaryota > Viridiplantae > Streptophyta > Magnoliopsida > Lamiales > Lamiaceae > Lavandula > Lavandula angustifolia. The sequence continues at coordinate 28,076,669 of CM054817.1, forward strand.
TATTGCAGTCATAAGATCCAAAGTTCCATCTCAGTCATCACTATTGTAAGTATCTAGATCAAACTCAAATTCAGCAAAAACAACTCAGTAATCGTTGCTGTTCATTGGAGCCCGGTCTGAAGAACAGTTGTAAAAAAAAAGGAAATAAAAAAAATTAAAGGCCCCAAAGTCGTGAGATGAAGTTTGAACATTAAGAAAAGTAAAGAAAAAAAAACCGTTTTTATAGAGATCGTAAACCAGCGGCGGAATCAACGCAAGTCGCCGTGAGATCGTAGCTTTCCTGCAAGGGGATTCAATGCGATGTCGTCTTCTAATCGTAGGAGAAGATCGCGAGTCGTGCTTCACTGAGATTTCGAGAGAGGAACAACTGTGCCCACTTCTACTGATAATGTTGCTCTCTTTTCCTCCCAATTCCACCACAACTAATTCAGTTATTCCCTCCATTCATTCCCAAATTTTCACAATTTGAGATTCTTAACTCAATCCTCCTCCTCCCATGGTTTCCCGGATGCAGTCAACATGCTTTTTTCCAGAATTTCAGAACCCAATTTATCCACATCAAGGTTCTCGCTCTCAATAGTGATGAGAATGCAGTTTGATTTTGTTTGAAATGGACTAGAGAAGTGGGAAGATGTTGATAAAAAGTGGTATAGGTATGCGGATATATTAAAAATTGTAGCGGGTTTTGAAAAATTTAAACAACCCTCCAAAATTTTATGGGAAATTTTGAATTTTTTATCTCAATAAAAAAGGATTAGCGCTAATTTTCAAGATTATCAAACACTAACTATTTTTTAATTTTCAGAAATAGCTAGCGCTAATAATTTTACGTTTAGGAGTATAATTTTTATTTTTATTTTTATTCTTATCAATTCCATTAAATACTATTCTTTATTTTAATTCATCATTTTGTATAATTCATTCTTTATCTTAAATCTTGAATATGTAATATATTTTTAATTTTATTATAAATTTAGCACTTAAATATACAATCTCGAGTGTAATTGAATAGTATAAAAGCCAATCAAGTTCAAACCAAATAATATTGTTTGTAAAATACGAATAATTTTTTTAGCTAGGTTTGTAAATGAATACGCATCAAATTAAATACTTTAATAATAAATGAATAAGGTCTTTCGAATATCGAATCGAATACGAATAGGATTTATCCAATTTTTTTACAAACATATATAGCTAATAAAATAGTAATATATTAAGTAGTAATTGTTTTGAGTATTTAATTAATTTCTTTTTTCAAATACTATATGAAATATTAGATTATTAGTTTTAAAACACAAATTACTAGATAAAATATCATATTATTAGTTTCAAATTACTATATGAAATATTAGATCATTAGTTTCAAATTACTAGATAAAATACGAGTAGGATTGAATCTCAAATTACTAGATAAAATACGAATAGGAATGAAATTCAAATTATTAGTTTTAAAAATCAAATTACTAGATAAAATACGAATAGGATTGAAACTCAAATTACTAGATAAAATTAGGATTGAAATTCAAATTATTAGTTTTAAAAATCAAATTACTAGATAAAATACGAATAGGATTGAATCTCAAATTACTAGATAAAATACGAATAGGTGAAACTCAAATTACTAGATAAAATACGAATAAGATTGAAATTCAAATTATTAGTTTTAAAACTCAAATTACTAGATAAAATACGAATAGGATTGATCCGTTTTTCAAATTATTAGTTTCAAATTACTATATGAAATATTAGATTATTAGTTTCAAATACCATATTAATCGATAAACTATTTTCTAATAAAATTATGACGTAAATATTATAATTTGTAAGTGTTAATTAGAATTAACCATACATATAATTTTTCGATAATAAGATATAAATATCGAAAGTTATCCTATTAGTTACTATATTACCTATAGATTTGGATATTCTATTGAATTATATAAATTTGATCATTTAAAAAATAGGATAATTATACTAACATATTAGCTTATTATAAATGAAAAAAAGGAAAAAAAGAAAGTAAAAGAAATAACAATTGTAGTTAGAAAATATGGAACAAAAAATACTATGAATAGAAAAAAAATATAATGTTAGTATATTATAAAATACTAAAAAATGGGAAAAAAATAAATGAATCATCCGTAGGTTAATCTAATATAAAATAATAACAAAGGAAAAAAGAATTAATAATAATAAGTTAGAAAATGAATCATTAAGAATAGTAAGAAAATTAATCATCCGTAGGTTAATCATTAATAATTTACTAAAATGAATTAATAAGTTACTAAAATGAATCATTGATAAGTTACTAAAAATGAATCATTAATAAGTTACTAAAAATGAATCATTACTAAAATGAATCATTAATATAATGAATCTACAAATATATTCAGAAGATTAAGCCAGACTTTTCACTATATAATAATGAACACATGAGTAGCATGAGAAATCCAAATATTTCTAAAATCAATAGAAAAAAATAACAAAAGATCAACAAACTCTTCTCCAAGAAATGGCTAAACTCCAACTCCTCTGCATATTTATCATTGCTACTCTCTTTTCAGGTAGTGTTAGCAATTTAAATTAACTATTTTCGTAAAATAACAAAGAAATCGAATTTTCTATGTATTTTTTTGAAATTTTCTTTAATTTTTTTGGAAGAAGATTCTATCTCATTTTCCAAAGTTTATATTTGCATCAAGAAATTTCGTCTCCCCCAATAATAAATTTTGAATCCGCCCTTGTGTCGTTATTTATGCAGGAGAAATGGCAGCCGCTCAAAACTGCTTCCTCATGCATCCTGAGATCAAATGTGAAAATGGAGACACCACCGACTGCTTGGTTTTCTGCATGTCGAGAGTTGGTCCTAGTGCAGCTGTACAATGTATTGAACAAGAAGGTTATGAGGGTCCTTTCTGTGTCTGCAATAGTTGCTAAACTCACATCCTTATAAAATAAATAAGCACCAAATCATAAATAAATTCAAGATTTGGTGGGATCTTGATCTTCATTTACACACTAAATTGATGTTGATTTTTGTTTTTATGAAAGAGATTAAAATAAATATATATATTCGAGAAGAATATATATTGTGCATCGGACGAGTACAAATAGCAATGCTCTTGTATATTTTGTATTCGACAACAGTTAATAAAAAATCTGTCAACGAAAGAAAGAATCAAGAATCATATGCACTCGCTATGTGAGCATGTCATCCTGTCATTTTAAGGGCAATTTGTGAGGAACAGTACATGGCCCACCAATCAGGAAAAAATCTGTCATTTTAATTAGCCACTACATCTTCAAAAGCATTACTACGAAAGAATGAAGCTAATGAGAGAGAGAGAGAGAGGAGAGATAGGGACAGCAATATAAGACACTACAGGAAAAATGGTCTTTAGCGAGGAAGTCATTTTTTTTCTCGCTAAAAAAATATTTTAGCGAAGAAATCCAAATTTAAGATAATTAGCGAGAAAATATTTTTTTCCTCGCCATGTTTTCCTCGCTAATAGTCCAAAAGAAGAAATTCGAAATTACAAATAATTTTTTGTGAGGAACTTCATCATGTTTTCCTCGCTAATAGTAAATTCGAAATACCAAATACATTTTAGTGAGGAACTTCACCATGTTCTCCTCGCTAACAGTTTCAAAAAAAAATTCAAAATTTTTTTATGAGGAACTTCATCATATTCTCCTAGCTAATAGTCTTCAAAAAATATGCTAAATTCTCAATACTCTATAATGAGAAATAAATCCATTTCTCGCCATATTTTTCTTGCTATTAGTTATCAAATAAAAAAATTTAAAAATCCCGCTAAATTTGTAATCGAAAAGTACATTGAGTCTATTTACATGGAATCCTCTTTTTAATATGTATATTAATAGAAAATTTGTTAAGACTTGGTAAAAATCGATTTAATCATGGACTAATTTATTAACACTTTTAGTAAATCTAAGTGGTACATTTGGTCATTGATAACTTTATTACGAAAAAATTCAAATAACAGTGATTTAATCATGTTTTCTAATAATCAAAGGGAGAAGAATTGAATTAATGATAATTTTATTTATTTTTAATTTTAAAAAACACTGTTCATATTATTTCCCGTTTTTTCTATATCTTTATCTACTAAGTTGACATAACAATTATTTTGTTTACTATTAAAAGTAATTTCTTTTACTAGTTTCCTTTTTATTTTATGATAAATTAACAAAATTATTTTTCATTTTTAATAATAATTTAATTTCAATAATTAATGTTTAAAAATAAAAGAGTGGACAGTTCTTTTATTATATTTTGATTTTATCATAAATTAATATGATATTTTTTCTCACTATTCATAATATATATATATATATATATATTGTTTTATTTTCTGTGAACATATTTTTTTTACTCTTGAGTAAATTTTTTAGTATTCATTACATTTTTTTCTTCATTATTTATATTATATAATAAATTATCATATTATTCTCTTTTTTCTGTATTTAAATAATGAAATTAACAAAAACCTAATTATTATTTGTTAAAATAAATGAAGGGATGGTTCTAATTTATTGTTTTGTAATATTTTATTCACTAATGAAAGAATCAATGATTTTATTTTTTATCTTTTATTTATTTATCATAAGTTAAAATGATTTTTCAGGATTATTTCATTTTCTTATTTTATTTTTATTATTAGTTCATAATATTTTGGTGAATTAAATGAACCTAACTCAAATAAATTATCTTTTCAAAATGAAACAGCGGTGATGATTCTTTTATTTACTTTTTTGTTAAACAATATTAATTAATTATTTATTTTATTTTATTTACTCAGACTATTCATATTTTTTTAATTTTTTTTCCTATTTTATATTTTCTAATAAGTTAACATAATATTTTTTTTTGTTTTTTTAATAATAAATTTATAATACCATTAAGGAATTTTCCAAATTAAAAAAGATTTTTCATTTATATAAGTTCTTTTTTTAGCTAAACAATAATATTAAATTTGTACTTAATTTTTTTTCCAAAAAATACTAAATATTTTTTTGTTGTATTATTTTAAAATAAGCTAACATAGTATTATCTTAATATTTCTAGTATTTTATTTTTTCATTATTTTATTATATAATAGTTAACATAGATTATTTTCTTTTTCCGTGTTTTAATAATTAAATCAACATAATTCCTAATAATTACTTTCTTATAATAAAAAATTTTCTTCGATTAACTAATTATTGAACGGTTAAACATACTTTATTCATGCATGTTATCAAGTGTTTTAGTTCTGTAAGTCGCGCCTTAGAAATTTAAATGAAAATTAAAGCATATATCTTTTTGTCATTAAATTATTTTTATTATATAAATTTATTTTGAACTTTGAATATGTTTATTTATATCATATTATGATTATATTGTTTATTATTAAGATAGAAATAATGTTTGAATTATGAGGCAAAATAATATTTATTTACTTAGGATTTCCTAAACCCGCTCGGGATTTATGAAATGATTGAATATTTTAAATTTGTGTGAAATAATTAAGAGATAATTTAATATTATGTTTTATGACTAAAATAGATATTTTATGTGTGATATTCATATTTAGGATCAATTTTAATTGTGTCTATATCCTAATCCTTGAATCTCTTATATGGTAGGTGATAAACTAAATTCTATCTAAATTATAAAAGTATGAAAATAATTATGGATAAAATATATTTGATACCTTATATGATTAGAGATCTTTAGATGATTATTTCTAGGCCTATAAATACCCCTTAGTCGCTCATAATATAGAATCCCATAAAAGTTTTGAAAATCAGTCAAGCATATCTGCAAACTTTTTTCAAGAATTATTTAAACATCTTCCCATCGTCATATCGTCGTGAAAATTTAGGATCGTCTTCCTAGGTATGCCTATTATACTATATTATTTTAGTATAACTTTTCAAGCATGCTACGTATTTGTTTAAAATTGTTATTCGTAACCTGTCAGTTTTTGATAGTATGTTCTTGAGCTTGAAAGGAAAATTATTTTCATGTTTTTTATACATTGTTTTCGACCAGGTTGAATTTTAATGAGATATACAAAATGTTAGGTCATTCATGTTAAAAATATACCTTTTAGCATACGTTTATGTTGGGTGATGATTCAGTCCTCAGCATGACCATACTTGTGGGAAATGACTCATCTTCCATACTAAATCATGCTCAGTAGCCTCGTGCTCTGAACTGTTGAGAAGATTTGAAGATCCCAAAACCCTATCTAATTGGTGAACCATTCCTTTGTATTTGTATTTGTCTCTGAGGTTTCAGACTCAGTAGACACTCTGCTCAGGTCAAGGCGCTCAGTAGCTTATTTGCCTCAGCACCAGCATGTAAGACTCGGTGATACTTGGACTCGGCAGAGCAAGATATCGAAAGACTCGATGATATTGGACTCAGCGAGGAGCAAAGATATGCGAGAGAGTCGGTTGAACCGAACTCGGCGAGAGTAGTTCACCGAACTCGAGCTGATCTTCGATAGACTTATCTCGGCCAGTCTATCTATCGAATACAAGGTCGACTCAAGAACGGCAGATAGTCTTCAGGACTGTCAGAATCTTTTGAAAGAGAATCAGCATTGTCATGTACGAGGAAGAGAGAAGTCAGCTTCAGTCTGTCTCGAAGTTTGTGCTGTCTCAACCACTTCATTCACCTCAACGAATGACAAACATACACGTGTCTTCTCACCGCTAAAGCTGCAATCAACCTTTTACCTAAAAAGGTGGGAAAGTACACTGTTACCTACACCAAAAGAGCCGTTTGCTACCAAAGAGAGAGAGAGAGAGAAGAAGATCGTCTCCAACGGATCTATTTCAATCTCTGCTCTATAAATAGAGGGATCATTCAAGATTTAAAAGAGAATGCGCACCTAGAACACGAGAAAGCATTCAAACGAGCGAAATTAACGACTAAGTCCTTCGCAAGAATCAACCGAGTTATCTCCGGCGAAAGACTACATCCGACTCAAAAGGAACCAAGCCGAACCGACATAAGCTTCTAAGCATCCAAGCGATTGACACGAACCTATAGCTAAATCCTCACTGTTCGTCGCTCTAGATAGCTACATTCTCGTTCCTTATCCCTCTAACCCTAAGCTCACTTGTTATATCCATAGCTTAGACGAAGGAGTTCACATTTGAATCCAATCCTTATTGTATAAGGACTCCTTCACTTGTTGGAGAAGTTTGTCAAACACTTTAAGTTTGATAGTGTTGTAAACCGAGACTTGGATCGATATAAAAACCAAGACGCGGCTTTGCCCGGTGTGCAAGCCGACCGAGACTAACTCGGGATAATAAATAGCCTCCCGATCATTCGGGGACAGTGGACGTAGGATTTGAGCGATATCCGAACCACTTTAAAAATCCCGTGTCTCTTATCGCTTTCTTAACCGTTGCATTGATTTTACTATTCATACTCGAACATCATATTTAAATCAATCAACTGTCTCAGCATACTGAACTTTTAAATCTACTGAACTGAGACTTAAAACGTTTTCTCACAAAAATTGATTTGGGCCTACACAATTCCGCACACTGAACTCTCACTGAACGATACTGAATTCTGACCTAGTCAGTTAGCAGATCTCAGCTGAGTCAGTACTCTTTTAGCCTTTTACTCGATTCAGAACAGTTGTCCGGTCCGGCCGAATCAGTTTTTGGCACGCACACCATCCTGAATAGGACTGTTCAAGTTCGAAATTGAGAAATCGAATCAGGTGTATTCACCCCCTCCCCTCTACACCTGACCGTACACTCGGGACCAACAATTGGTATCAGAGCAGGAGTTCTTTGACTCTTGTTATCTTTGAGACTGGTCTATTCGAACGGATCCGAGGGAAAACGTTTTCGCTGCATATCACTCTACATTCATATCTATATTCTTCATGGCTGATATGTCAGGTATAAGGATGGTACCCATGTTCTCGGTGGAGAATTATGGAGTATGGCGAGTCAGAATGGAAGCACATCTGACATCCCTCCATGACAGTATGACTGAAGTGCTTGAAGATGGACCTATCGTTCCTATGATTGATAGTGTCGTGACTCGGGACCAAGCTCAAGGAGGAGGAATGGTGGCCGGGAAGAAGATTCCCAAAGACGAAGTCTCTTCACTCCCGAGGAGAAGAAGCTTCACAACTTAGACCGTGTTGCCGTAAACGCCATACTGACCACTCTTAGTGATTCTTATCTTGGCAGGGTTCAGGAATGCAAGACTGCTAAAGAACTCTGGGATGCTCTTGCGCTACTGAGTCGAGGGACTCGAGAAGATTAAAGCCAACAAATTAGCACTGGAACTCCAAAATCGGAAAGCTTGTCTCTCATGCCCGGTGACAAAATCGAAGATTCGAACGTCGATTTACCAATCGATGAACTCTATCAATGGGTCCGGGAAAGACATTCGAAGAATCGAGAGATGAATCGAAGATTCGAGGGCACCGCCGGACGGACACCGGACACCTTTTGCCACTCTATTGCGACATTCGACTTAGATGATGTGTCTCCCGACCATATCTTTTCGTAACTACAGAGCGAGGAGTTTGAGTTCGACGGACCTCAAAGAAAGCAGAGAGTGAAGCCGACACAAAAATCGACCATGCTTTCAAAGCATCGACAAGACAAAGCATCTCCAAGCAACGAGCAAAACGACGAGTAAGACCGAACCTTCACTCAATGATCTACAAGAAGGAAGTCTCGCTCAGAAGTATGCGCTGCTCGCTGTAAAGTATCAGAAGGAGAAGGAGCGACGCAGAAAAGTGACTAAAGCCTATCGGGAAACGAAAGGTAAGTCAAATCATATGTCTAAACACGCTCCTGACTCACAATCTTCTGAATGCAGAAAGAAAGATGACTCAGAACCATCAAAGAATAGCGAAAGCAAAGAAGAAAGAGTCATCGCTTGTTACAACTGCAAGAAGCCGGGACATTATCGGTATGATTGTCCCGAGCTCGAGAGTGCGTAACGCGCAAAGCACGTAAGGCAAGGAGAGAGAAATTCGCCCAGAAAAGACAATCCTACATAGCTGGTGAAATCTCAGACGACTCAGAAGAGGTCGACTCTTTTATGGATTCATCGGACGATGAAGCAGCTTTCATGGCCTTAGAGCTTGAAGCTGAAGAATCAGCTGAAAAGTGCATGATGGCAGGCGAAGAGGATGAGGTAAATTCTCATGAACCACTTAACTTCTCTTCACACTGCACACACGACACTATTTCAAAGTGCGGATGAGAATTTGGACGTCGCAACCGCATACGAAGAACCGCTCGACGAACAAATTCGGATGAGTCTGCAGCCTCAGGCAAGACTCTTCGGGAGTTGGATACCCCGAAAGTAGAAAATCGGAGACTTTCTCGGGAGAGTCGCCGCTACCGAGGCCGAAGGACTTGTGTTGAGACTCGGTGGAGGAAATAAACTCTCTCGATGGCCAAGTCTCAAGCATCAAGAAGATCGGATTTCAGTTTTGACCAATGACTTGACTCGTAAAGATATCGAACTAAGTCTGCGTCAAGCAAGAAATGTCGGGACTTCGGGCCGAGCACGACACACTCGAAGAAAAGTGATGATGTCCGGAGGAGCTTGATGACCGAGAGGTACATGGGTGCTGAAAAGAAATTAGAGGCTATGCTAGCATGCAATAAGTCAAAGCACCGCAAGGAAGGACTTGGATTCAGCCAGGGGAGCTTCCACATCCGCCCCAAGACACTCGGAAGTACGGCTTGCCGATAGATTTGTTCGAGGGGAGACTATGAACGCAAATATACCGAACCCCCTAGCAAAGAACAAACGAGAAGATGAAAGCACCTCATCCCACACGTCAGCATTCTCGACAAGAAGATCGGTGCCAAGAAACCCCAAAGACAGCCAAGGGGGAACCCAAGAAATTAAAATTGGCGGATGAGTATGGACCTCCAAAGCCGACACATCCGGCTCAGTATGGGTCATACTATTATGAACCTATAGTCGAGAAGAGGCTCCAAATGTCGAAGAAAAGGAAAGCCACACGAAGGCTAAGGTCGGTAGTCCACCAACTCGGAAGATCGGGACTCCCGAACCTCGAAGCCTCGAAGTCACCTTTGACCGATCCAGATGGTCGAGATATGTTGACTCTAGTGGAAAGAAAATGTCCGAAACCACCGGGGTTGTTAGACAGATTTGGGTTATGAAAACTAACATCTAAGGACCCAAAATCAAAAATAAAGGGTACCCGAATATAATTCTATTTTGCGGAGTGCGTAAAGACCCATGGTATGTGGACAACGGATGCTCAAGACACATGACATACCAAAGGAGTCTGGTCAAGAATTATATCACCGAAGAAGGACCCGAATTGAGTTTGGAGATAATGCCAAAGGCTACACGAGAGGATATGGGACACTCGGTATAGGAACCGCCAAAGTTCCAAGAGTATCATATGTTGAAGGACTTCAAACATAATCTTCTCTCGTTAGTCAATTTTGTGATAACTCAAATAGAGTGATTTTTTACGTTGGTTTCTATGATGTTATTGATAAATCCACGGGGAAAACAAGTGTTATCGTGTTCGCGCAGAAAGAACATATATGTGGCCGATCGGAACTCATTTGAACTCGAAGCTTGCTTATTGGCGAAGAACGACAACCGCACGGGGTGGCTATGGCACGGAAGACTCGAGCCATCTCAACTTTAAGACGCTCAACAAGCTTGCAAGAAACACTCTAGCAAGGGGACCGCCGAATGAAGTATTCAAAGCAAAGACACTTAGTGTGAAGCATGTCCGAAGGGAAAGCAAACAAGGAATCAAAATCCTCCGGTTCCATCGCCTTCCACGGATGGAATCCTTCACTGCTACATATGGATTTGTTCGGTCCGGTCTCCCGGTGTGACGATCGAGGCGAAAAATATGCATTAGTGGTCATAGATGACTACTCGCGCTACACATGGGTCATATTCATTGCCAACAAGTCGACGTCAAAACAGAGTTACCTACGCTTCGAAAAAGTTCGGTGTCGAAAAGAACACCAAGATCGAGAAAAATACGTTCGGACGCAGGAACCGAGTTCCTTAATTCCATGGTAAAGGAGTTCCGCAAGCGTAAGGAATAGAGCACGAGACTTCACCGCACGCACACCTCGCGGAGAATGGAGTTGCCGAACGAAAGAACGAGAACTCTAAAAGAGGCGGCTAGGACTCTACTCGCAGACTCAGGACTCCCAACCAAATTCTCGGGCCGAAGCTACCGATCTCGCCTGTTATACTCGTAATAGATCTCTACCGACAAAGCAAAGATAAGAGAACACCATATGAACTATGGAACGACAGGAAGCCTTCTCTATCTTATTTCCATATTTTTGGTTGTTCATGCTTTATCCACAATAATGGGAAAGATCGACCAAGACTTTTGATAGCAAGTCGGATCGGGGAGTATTCTTAGGATACTCTCGGGTCAGCAAAGCTTTCGAGTATTCAACTATCGGACTCTTTGCGTGGAGGAAAGCCCTCATGTTATCTTTAACGAGTTTGCTATCGAAGACGGGAGCAATAACTCAAATTCGAATCCGAGGACATCGAAGCGCCTACGGGATCTAAGCTTAAAAGACAAATGCGAAAAGATCCGGCTATGTTGGGATGATGATTCGGGACGAAGAAACCGAAGACAAATCTACCGAATCTCAACCACCGGTGAGCAAGTAGGCGAGCGGATTGATTCTCCCGAACGGAATCAATCCCGTGTAACTCAGGTCGATGAGGAAACCGTAGAGGTAATCGAGACCAACACTACCGAGAATAACAACTCGGGGGGAACGTCTAGTAATGTTCCCGAGCTGAATGCCCCCCGAACCCGGTGACTCGGTAGATCATACTCTTGTTATCGAATTATTTCAATCTCGGAATAGTACAACCGAAATGCCTAACTCACCTACTATCTCGTGTTGAACAAATTTCGGATGAAGAGTTAAAACATCGTAGATCGTGGCTAGATGCTCACACCGCCGATCTTATAATTGGAGATCCTTCAAGCACATGTCAAGACAAGATCCAGATTCGTCAAGGAGAAAGCGCATTATTTTCCCGCTTCTTGTCTACCGAAGAGCCTCGGAATATTGAGGATGCACTTAAAGATCTTGACTTGGATCATTGCTATGCGAGAAGAGCTAAATCGGTTCACGAGAAACGAAGTATGGGAGCTTGTAGACGAGACCCCAAGCATCAACATGTCATAGGAATCAAATGGGTCTTCAAAAACAAGCGAGATGAAAACAACGTTATAGTAAGGAACAAAGCAAGACTCGTGGCCAAAGGCTACCGTCAAGCCGAAGGGATAGATTTCGATGAGACATTCGCTCCAGGTTGCAAGATTGGAGGCAATTAGACTATTCCTAGCCTACGCAACACATCAAAGATTCGAGTTTATCAAATGGATGTGAAGTCTGCGTTCTCGAATGGCGTGCTTGAAAGAAGAAGTCTATGTGGAACAATCGCCCGGCTTTCAGCAGGGACATCAAGTATATAGACTCGTAAAGGCTCATGACGGGTTAAAACAAGCACCCGGGGCTTGGTACGATACCCCGTCCGAGTTTCTTCTTCGTAAAGGTTTTCGTAAAGGCACAAGAGACCGCACTCTATTCAAAGATTCGACCGGAAGAAGACTTATTACTTGTGCAGATCTACGTGGATGACATTATCTTCGGTTTGAAGAATGTCATCATGTGTCAGCAATTTGAAAAGATGATGAAGGATAAGTTCGAGATGTCGATGATGGGTGAAATGAACTACTTCCTTGGTTTTCAAGTCAAGCAATCTGAGAAGGGAACATTCATCAACCAAGGCAAATACACTCGAGACCTCATCAAAAGATTCGGCCGCACATCCCAAGCAAACCTATCAAGATCCCGATGAACACGAATATGAAGATAGATCTTGATAAAGAGGGAGTATCGATAGACCAAACCGAATACCGTGCTATAATTGGTTCTTTATTATATCTAACAGCTACTCGTCCTGACATAACTTATGCTGTAGGTGTCTGTGCTCGATTTCAGGCGAATCCCAAGCAGAGTCATATGGACTCAGCAAAGAAGATTCTCCGCTATCTACGAGGAACACCTAACATGGGTTTATGGTATCCAGCTGATGATAATATTGAACTAACTGGTTATTTCGATGCCGACTATGCGAGATGTAGAATCGACCGAAAATCAACTTCGGGAACATGTCGGTTCCTTGGCGGCAAGCCGATCTCATGGTTTTCAAAGAAACAAGCACTCGGTGGCCACGTCGACTACCGAAGCCGAATACATGGCTGCTCGGAAGTTGTTGCGCCCGCATCCTTTGGCCGAGACAAAGCAATGAGAGACTATGACGTCATTCGGAATGAAGTGCCGATTTTCTGCGACAGTACCAGTGCTATTGCAATCACTCAGAATCCTGTTCTTCACACAAGATGCAAGCACGTGGACATCGACCATGTCGAAAAGAAGGATATCAGAATGGAAAAGATCCATACTGACAAGCAAAGGGCCTGATATACCGACTAAGCCTCTAGCCGAATCCGGATTCGGCAGAACTTTCGGTAGAGCTAGGTCTGCTTTGGACCCTACCGACCCTAGTCGGTAATAAGGTTTCGAGGAGAGGAACATTCCGGTGAGGGGGAATAATCACTCTCGATGCGAGTAAGTTCAGTACATAGAGATTCAGAAAACCATCTACACGAGGTATCGCTGACTACTATGTTCAGCTGACAGGTTTGCGTATCTCTACTCAGTAGTAATTTAATACTACAGTACTTTGCATTTATGGCAAAGATTCAAGCATGACATTAATATCTTTTGGTTTGTCTTTATTATTAACGACTCACATTTATTGCACGACATTCCATACATAAGCTTGCTCGAACTCGCACGCATTTAATGCATGTCTTTTCACGATTACTACTTAGGCTATTTTACAACCGGCTTTGACTTAGGTGCCTTTTTGTGATCATTGCCTATTGTTTTAACTTCTAATCTTAACCGTCCATATCATAAAGCAAGTTTACATTCGGCCTTCGATCGAAAACCGTTCACCTTCATAGTTGATATATATTCGATCAAATCTTAAGAACCGCCATTAGCATACTTCATAACTTTCAAATTCGAAAAAATCCGAGATCGGCATTCGCAATCCTTACTTGCTATTACACTCTCAATCTTATCTCGAATTTTATCCATTGGTATGCTTATATCTCGTTAATGTATTTGTTATATGTTTCAAGTATCGCATTGCACAAAGCCTTTGTTCTATCCAAAAATAGTACCGATTCATTTCTTGTCACAGGTACAATGGCGGAAACCAATATCTCTATGATATCTCCAAAGAGATATGCGAGAACATTTTGGAGAAGGATCGCGTGTGGTTTGAACCCACCATGGATTTCTATTCATGCGATCCGGAGTATATGGATGAGATCTTCTCGCCTCTGCGCGAGTCGTGGCTGGAGAAATTTCTGTCTAGGAGGCCTTCATTCTTCCTCCCGAGACAGGTTGCGTAGCTGTACTTGAATTCGGTACAACGTGTCCGGAGATATAGTGGCGAGATTCGTTGCCCATTCTATCCAAAACGTCACTATGGAGCTGAAGCAAATGTCCATCAAGGATGCCTTGAAGCGGAGTTTTGATCTCGCCCTCCGAAGGGACCCGATGCGATCGGGTACGAGAGACGACCAAGTTGATGAATACCTTACCGTCTTCTGTGGAAAGCCCACTACATTCAGAGCTGCCTTTCCGAAGAACAGCATGTTGCCTCAGTTCAGGGCACTTGCCTATATAGTGACGCAGCTACTGACAAGCCAAGCAGGGTCGTTTGACCAGGTGTCGAGGCCTAAGATTAAGATAATGATGGCCATATACGACCGAGCCCAGATAAATTGGACGGAGTTCTTTCTCCGAGAATTCATGGCTCAGGCTGCTAAGTTCGACAAAGCATCGAACATACTGAGCGCAAAGGGCAAATTGCTTGTATGGACTCAAACCGTCCATCATGATCGAAGATTTATGTGGATCTCGAGCCTATCACCTACAGGTGACAAGGAGTACTTCAATGTGAAGAAGGTCGGATTTCACAACAAGACAACGGCGCTTCGGCAGATAGGGTCGGGACCCTCGGCAGTCTCTCCAAAATCAAAGTCTCAAAGAGCTACGCCTACAAAGAAAAGAACTCCTCCCGCTAAAACTCCTAAGGCACCGGCAAAGAAACCGAAGAAAGCCGTTGAGGTGCCGGCCACCGAGGAGGTTCCACAAGTGCCCGCCGAACAGGCTCCCCGAGAAGACTACTCGGCCCATGCACTGGTTGATGAGTCCGAGTCTTCCGAGAAGACTCGGTCGATGGAAAAGATTGTTTCCACCGAAAGGGACCAAGGGGATGCTTCGCAGCTCGGAGCGCGAGATATTCGGCGCCTAGACGGCCCCCTTTCGTCCCTCCACTCGGGTCGGTCCCTCCAACCGAAGAGCGAGACTTCACACATGGACTTGGAGTTCGAGATCGCATCCGAAGGTGAATCAATCGGGATGGAAGCTTCGGTGATTATATCCAGAGCATCCCGAGAAATTCTACAACTAGTTCCGGAGCTTGCCGACTACTCGAGACTTGTTGCTCATCGCCAAAACAACAAGGCTCCACATGTTGCTCGCGACATCGGGAGTGGCCTCGTCTACGATGCATTGTCCTACACTACTCCCGTCGGCGCTGCATGAAGAGGAATTGAGACCGAGAGAGGAGATAGGCTATTCGAGCCCGAAAACCTCGGCTCAATGGACAATCCGAGGGCCGCAATGCGGCCATGATTCATGATCGACAAGCACGCCTCCGGCCCAAAGACCCTCGGATGGGTCGGACCATGACGACCCACCCCGGTGATTCGAGGCCCCGGAAAGCCCGATGAGGGACATCCGAGAGGACAAGGATACCCATATCGAAACCGCCCCACCTCTCGGTATCCTTGGTCCCGAGAAGTCCAAGGCTGGTGCTTCGTCCTCGGCGAGCCCGCTCGGCTCTTGCTTGCGATCGACTTTCGAAGCGGCGCCCGGCCCGGACCGCAAAGCGATCTCGATCAGTGGCCAAAGCCTTAACTGCCCAAGGGATCAAAAATCGAGATCTTGCGAAGGCTATCCATAGGACATGGAAGCAGACTGCTCAAGCCACGACCAAAGAAATTCAGGGGCTGAAGTCCTCTGTCTCTTCATCAGCCGCCCCTGATGTTTCCACGCTTATTTCAGAAGCGTTGGCTCAGCAGCAAGTCAAATTCGAAGCTCAACTCAAGATCTTTCAGGAGAGCCAAGCCAAGCTACTAGATGAATTTTTGGCCTCTAAACTGGCTCATACTGACGCTATCACTGAACAATCCGAGGCCACTGAACAAAGACTCGAGAATATCCAACTGGCCTTGGAAGACAAGATCACTGAGAAGCTGAAAGACTTCAAGGAAGCAGCTGACCTCTCTCACAAGCAGTACAAGGAACACCTTACCATGGAGAGGAACGAGTTGCATGAGGCTCTGACTAAGCTCCACGATCGTCTCGATGAGCTGTCAACCTCCTACAAAAATCTGAAGAAGTCATTCCTAGTCCCTACCCCGGTGCTCATTGATGATGCAAAAAGGGGGAAAGTGAAGGAAAAAGGGAAGGAAATAAGAGTACTGAGAAGCTGACTCAAACTCAAACTCAGAAGGGTGAGGCCCAGGGTGTTTCGGCTGCGAGCACGGCTAAAACCGGCCCAAGTGGCTCGGGACCCCCAGCAGACTACTCGAGACAACCCGGACTCCCAAAGACATTATTAAGGAGGTTGCCGAGTACGCCGAACAAAGCGGTGGAGGACTCGAAGAAGAAGAAGCTCCCATTCCACCACCGGTTCAAGAAGGTAAGGGCAAACAAAAGCTTAAAATTCCAACCCCTCCAAAGAAAGAGATTAAGATACATATCTGCCGAGGAGGAAGCCCAAATAGGCTGCGGATGAGAAGGCGGCCGAGAAATTGCGGAAGCCGAAGCGGCCTAACAAGCCAAAGTCTAAGCCTCGCCAAAGGAAAGACTAAAGCTCCATCCGGGAGGAGGAAAGAGAACCGCTAGATCGCCCCCGAGAAAGCTCATCATAACGAGATGAAGAGGACAAGAGAAAAAGAAAAGGAGCAACGAGCAGAGAAGAATCCGAAAGGCAGTGGTACATCCAAATCTAGATCTAGTACCCCCTTGCGAATCGAACAAGCTCCTCGAAGCCTCAAGAGCAAGATGCGAGATATTGAAGAAATATTTGCTCGGATGGATAGATATCTCTACGAGAGGAGAGGAAGCTAGACGAGATAGAGGCCGTCGACGAGAGGATACATTTGGCGCACCTTGAGGCACTCGAGAAACGCATCGAACAAGAGGCCAGCCGAGAATTCCTTCGAAAGCCGACATTCCTTATCAATACGGAAGGTTCAAGAAGCCAAACGATCCGAAAACACATAGATGGCCAAGATCGGACGAATGGATGCCTATTCGGTTCAATCGGAGATGGGAATCGGCCAAGATAGAGTTTATCAAGAGAAATTATTTCGGCGATTCGGCTCGAAATGTCTAAGGCCGATGCCTATGTCGAGTGGATAACCATTACTCGAACCCGATCTTTACCCATATATGCACGAGCAAGAATCGAAGGGGTAGTAGTCGAGTTCCTGAAGCAAGGATCATTCCTCCACCCGGAAGACAAGACGACTCAAGTACATCTCGGAATGATTGAACAAGAAGTGAAGAATGCTTGCGTTGAACGAGAGGACTCGAACAAGATGATCCAAGCAGACTTCGCCGAATATCGAAGCCGACGAAGAACACGTTCGGGAATGTATGGAGTTCCACTCGCCCGAAGATAAATCCCAAGGTTTCATGAATAGGATTCAGCGGTTTAAGGGTTCTCCCTCTTAGTTCTTCTTTTAGCTTAGCAAGATTTGTAATGTCATCGAACCGTGTATTATATATATACAAATCTTCTTTTGGCTCGACAACTACTTGTTGTCTAAATAGCCGTGTTTGCTTTATGCTTTAACACTCGGAATCACCGAAGTGATTACCGACACACACGTTGATTATTTACTTGTCGGTTTTGCTCGGTTAGATCTCCGATAGACTAGACTTTCGGAGAGTTATTATTTCTCTTAAGGGAAATTGTTGCATGGGGGGAATTATTGTAAAAGGGAAAATTGTTACGCCCTGTCTCCCTCGATAGTCTAGCACTTACCGCACAACTCCACCGATTCTACTTGTAATATTTGTAAGGAGCTCGTTCTCGAGTAAGTTAGTGTTTAGCATAGTTGATAGGACATAGATGATAGGTTTTGGCATCATCAAATAGGGGGAAATTGTTGGGTGATGATTCGGTCCTCGGCATGACCATACTTGTGGGAAATGACTCATCTTCCATACTAAATCATGCTCGGTAGCCTCGTGCTACGAACCGTTGAGAAGATTTGAAGATCCCAAAACCCTATCCGATTGGTGAACCATTCCTTTGTATTTGTATTTGTCTCTCGAGGTTTCGGACTCGGTAGACACTCTCGCTCCGGTCAAGGCGCTCGCAGCTTATTTGCCTCAAGCACCAGTACATGAAGACTCGGTGATATTGGACTCAGCGAGAGCAAAGATATCCGAAAGACTCAGTGATATTGGACTCAAGCGAGAGCAAGATATGCGAGAGAGTCGGTTGAACCGAACTCGGCGAGAGTAGTTCATCGAACTCGTAGCTGATCTTCGATAGACTTATCTCGGCAGTCTATCTACCGAATACAAGGTCGGACTTAGCAACGGCAGATAGTCTTCGGGGACTGTCGAATCTTTTGAAAGAGAATCAGCATTGTCATGTACGAGGAAGAGAGAAGTCGGCTTGATCCGTCTCGAAGTTTGTGCTTGTCTCAACCACTTCATTCACCTCAACGAATGACAAACATACACGTGTCTTCTCACCGCTAAAGCTGCAGATCAACCTTTTACCTAAAAAGGTGGGAAAGTACACTCGTTACCTACACCAAAAGAGCCGTTTGCTACCAAAGAGAGAGAGAGAGAGAAGAAGATCGTCTCCAACGGATCTATTTCAATCTCTGCTCTATAAATAGAGGGATCATTCAAGATTTAAAAGAGAATGCGCACCTAGAACACGAGAAAGCATTCAAACGAGCGAAATTAACGACTAAGTCCTCCGCAAGAATCAACCGAGTTATCTCCGGCGAAAGACTACATCCAATCTCAAAAGGAACCAAGTCGAACCGATATAAGCTTCTAGCATCCAAGCGATTGACACGAACCTATAGCTAAATCCTCACTGTTCGTCGCTCTAGATAGCTACATTCTCGTTCCTTATCCCTCTAACCCTAAGCTCACTTGTTATATCCATAGCTTAGACGAAGGAGTTCACATTTGAATCCAATCCTTATTGTATAAGGACTCCTTCACTGTTGGAGAAGTTTGTCAAACACTTTAAGTTTGATAGTGTTGTAAACTGAGACTTGGATCAGTATAAAAACCAAGACGCGGCTTTGCCCGGTGTGCAAGCCGACCGAGACTAACTCGGGATAATAAATAGCCTCCCGATCATTCGGGACAGTGGACGTAGGATTTGAGCGATATCCGAACCACTTTAAAAATCCCGTGTCTCTTCTTGCTTTCTTAATCGTTGCATTGATTTTACTATTCATACCGAACATCATATTTAAATCAATCAACTGTCTCAAAGATACCGAACTTTTAAATCTACCGAACCGAGACTTAAAACGTTTTCTCACAAAAATTGATTTGGGCCTACACAATTCCGCACACCGAACTCTCACCGAACGATACCGATCTCGACCTAGTCGGTTAGCGAGATCTCGACCGAGCCGTACTCTTTTAGCCTTTTACTCGATTCGACGGTTATGCAGTTGTCCTGGTTCGGCCGAACTGTTCTGCAGCACACCATCCCGAATAGGACTGTTCAAGTTCGAAATTGAGAAATCGAATCGGGTGTATTCACCCCCCCCCTCTACACCTGACCGTACACTCGGGACCAACAGTTTACTATTTATTTCTTTGTGTGCCAAATTCTTTTGTCAATGTACACATATATTCAAAAATGAAAGCTTTAATGTTACTATTAAATGAATAATTGATCATAATAAATTTTATTATGATTAAATAGGTAATATGTTGTTCATGTTAGAGGTCTATAATTTTTAGGACAAAACTTTTACGATTTCATTAATTTATTTCATGAATTGTCGAATTACTAAATGCACGAATGAATTGTCAATAAAAGTAAGATTATGTTTAATAAGTAGATTATCTATAATACAGTTATTTAATTATTCTGAACTATGTCCATTTATGAGTTATATGAACTATTGATGCATACATAACATTCTTTGCACAAGTCATTAAGATAACTTTTCATGTTAGGATTGACCCGCAAGATTTAATCATTTGATATTATATTTTATGCTCGATATTTATGAGTTAATGTCAGACATGATCAAAGTTGACCGGCGATCAAAGTTGATCGGTATAAAGGTTTATGGTCGAAGTTGACCGGGATCGAAGTTGATCCGCGATCGAAGTTGATCGGTACGCATGTTTATGGTCGAAGTTGACCGGGATCGAAGTTGAGCCGTTTTTAAATGTTCGAAGTTGACTCGGTGCTCTGTGTGACTACGTAATTCTTACATGATCTAATTTTTCATAATATATTGATATATTATATAGTTTGGATAAGTGTATTCCCCACTGAGTAGTCGTACTCATCCCTATTATTTTAACATATTTTAGGAAATGGCTCGGCCGATGCGTAGAGGTGTTGGTGGTGATGGTCATGAGGATAATTCATCGTATTTAAATTACAGACTTTTAGTTTATGAACTTTTTGTTATTTCTTTTGAAATGTTAGACTTGATAAATTTTTATTTAAGACTTTCGTTGAGTATGAAAATAGATTGAGTTTTTCAATGATTCTTTTCCATGAAAATGTTTTGAAAGAGTTGAAATATGCATGTTAAGTAGTTAAGTATATGAAAATTGGGGCGTTATATAAGTGGTTTGGTATGCAGTTTGAAACTGGTTTGAGATCATTTCACTTATGATTTGGAATGAGAATCACTTGTGGATGATGAGTGTGTTTGCTACTCGTATTTTCGTCGGATTTGTGGAGTAAATTCAACATGATGGAGACTATTTGGTGCATCTTTGGTGTGATTTAATCTCGAAGATATGAAAAACAAAGACGACGTTGATGTCCAATGTTTCATGAAGAAATGAATGAATTATGGACCATTGAGCCACTTTTGAAGATTAAATATTTGTTTGGTCAAAGCTTGAAGATTTGAAAATATTTAGTGTGTAAATGAAGATCAAGATCCCACAAAATCTTGAATTTATTTATGATTTGGTGCTTATTTATTTTATAAGGATGTGAGATTAGCAACTATTGCATACACGTAAAAGGACCCTCAAAACCTTCTTGTTGAATACATTGTACAGTTGTATTAGGACCAACTCTCTTCCTGCAGAAATCCAAGCAATTGGTGGTGTCTCCATTTTCACATTTGATCTCAGGATGTATGAGGAAGCATTTTTGAGCGGCTGCCATTTCTCCCGCATAAATAACGATACTAGGGCGGATTCTGAATTTATTATTGGGGGAGACGAAATCTCTTGATGCAAATTTAACCTATAAAAAATGAGATAGAATCTTCTTCCAAAAATTTAAAGAAAATTTCAAAAGAATACACAGAAAATTCGATTTGTTCGTTATTTTACGAAAATAGTTAATTCAAATTGCTAGGATTACCTGAAAAGAGAGTAGCAATGATAAATATGCAGAGGAGTTGGAGTTTAGCCATTTCTTGGAGAAGAGTTTGTTGATCTTTTGTTATTTTTTTTTCTATTGATTTTAGAAATATTTGGATTTCTCATGCTGGTCGTGTATTTATTCTTATATATGGAAAAGTCTGGCTAAATATTCTGAATATATTTGTAGATTTCATTATATTATACGATCATATAATATAATAATATAATATAAGATTATATATTATATGGATTAGATACAAATGCAATGGTGAAATTGTGTCACTAAAATTTATAGAATTAAGTGGTTTAGTTTGCAGTTTGAAACTGGTTTGAGATCATTTCACTTATGATTTGGAATGAGAATCACTTGTGGATTTTAAACAAAATCGACTGTAGGATTTGGGAAAACCCAAGATTTCAGATATGATTGAAAAATCTTGATTTCGATAGACTTAATTCAAACACTTTATATGAGCTTTATACAAAGATTTGTGTGTCGCACATTATACTCTTTTGTATGTCATACTTTAAGTGTTGACATGTGGTACATGTGGCTCACCATAATTGATTTGGATTTGTTTATTTAATTAAAATGTATTACATATGTCAAATATTTTGTGAAAATGACATAGAGTGGAGTATAATTGTGGGACATCAAAGTCTATCCGACCGATTCTCGGAACATTTTTTGATCGAGCTTAATTTATTAGAATTTATATTCGAATGTCATCGGTTGAAGCTCAATCTCTATTTATAGTCTTGACTTGTGAATAGATCTGTTGGAGGGAACCTAGACACATGTAAAAAATGACAAGGAAAACGACCATCTTCAACTTTGAACGTTATTGTAGACATTCTCTCTTTTTCGGCCTTGACGGTAGCTTTTGTGAGAGCAAGGTGGAGTGCCGCAGCTCAAGTTACTCCAGTCTCCAAGTCGAATGTTGTCCAGCCCTCGACACTACGAATCTCTCGAACAATTCTTACCAGCTCCAGATTTTGACGGATACTACATGATGAAATTTGTAAAGACTGTGATGTATTTTACCACTATCTTTATAAAACAACTTTTTAGTCATTTCTGTAAACCATTAAATTTTATGGTTAATTTGAATATATGTTCTAATTAACATAAATTTTTGTTGTAAACATCAGATTTCTTTTTCCCATTTGTGTTTTTTTGTTTATTTTCTTCACAATATGTTTCAAAGTTGTTGTTTATTGATTGTAGGGTTAATGCTGTCAATTATTAGCAATCAACTAACGACCATACTCATAGAGATAATAGAGGAGGAAGTAATAGCCACCTACATTATCAACAACGGTAAAGGATAATCCACATTCTGCTCATCTTCCTAACTAGGGTAATGTTTTTTCTACGTTATATAAGAAACTGTTATATTATATGGCTCAAATCATAATCCTTTAAGGAAATTGAGTCCACCCCACGTCGGATAATTAATGAAGTTTATCATTAATTTTTCTCTAGCTGTAAATAGATAGGTTCCCTCATTATTTTATTTATACATATCTAAGAATTAGTCTTTGGGTCTAAGAATATATTCCGGAGACCCAAATTTGTATTGTCCTCTTTTATAGATAATTTTCTTCCATCCACCCGCCGAAACCCGGAAAAAGATAGTTGGATATCACATCATTGACTGTTGAACTGAATCAAGATTCATGAATATTCTAGCTTGCAAGCTAAGGCTTTTAGAATTGCTCCTTTTTACTAGGCTTAATTTATTAGAATTTTGATCGATTCCTCACAATGACAAATGATTTTGAAAATGATGTAGTTAATTTGTGTATGTGTTGTTTGTATATACTCACATTAACAACACTTCCAAATTTTTGCAGTAATTAAGGTTGTTCTTTGATCGTTTTTAATTTAGTAAAAATGATTCTTGATTCTTGCCTTCGTCCACAGATTTTTATATAGGAACTGTTATTTGATGCAAAACGGATGTAGCAAAAAGATTAAAATACAAATGTAAATTCGAATAATATTAAAGATAAAGGGATAGGTGATTGAAATATTTTGATTCCTCGGAATACCGGAAGTCGATCTATCAAGATCCGCCGATTCGCGGACGAATGCCGGAAATTAATCTACATTAACCCATTGATCCGACACACAAATAGCTAGATTAACGGCTTCCAAACATCGATCCGCCATGCGGATGACTTGGGGAAACGACGCACCGTCAATTTCTTCAATTCATTCAAAACTATCTTATTACAACTCAAAATTCAACCATAAAAAAAACATAAAAACCCTAAAAATCCAAATAGCAAAAGCCCACATACATAATTAAAAGAAGCTCATGAATTCTACTCTTCATCAAAAACACATTACTCAAAGATAAATCCGTTTATTCTCTTTCACATCTCGGCCCATCCTCTTACAAAGTAATTACGTAAAAGGTAAATTAAGATTCGCGATCGCTCCAAATAACTAAAATTTCTCAGTCGAATTTGGTGTTTATTTATTTATTTTAGAAGGGTGGAAAATCAACATTTGTTGCAGACGCAGAAAGGCCCATCAAAACCTAATTGCTCAATACACCGTACGGCTTGTAGCGAGTCCAAACATGTTCTTGCGTAAAAAGTGCACTCGGAGGTGACTCCATTTGGGCACAAGATTTCATGATGTATCTCGAAGCAGCTTTGTGCAGCTGCGATGGCAGTGGAACAGCGGAATCCCTTCGGCGACACTACCATAAAACCTCGAACGAGGCTGATGAAATCCGATCTCTGAACCTTCTGTGCATAGAAATATATTCAAGAAGCAGATGGGAATTCTTGAATAAGGATGGCGAGTCACTACAGGAAAATTGATTTTTAGCGAGGCGTATTTTGTCGCCAAAGGTATACTTTTAGCGACGAAATAGTGCATTCGCGAGGAACGTTGTTTTCTCGCCAATGTTGTGTCACTAATGACTTTCCTCGCTAATAACCAATTTCAGTAGCAAGGAAAAAATAACCTTCCTTGCTAATGTATAAACTCAATAGCGAGGAACAATTTCGACGCTAATGTATGATGTAAAATTACTAAAACACCCTTATCAATTATGCTTTTAATGTGAAAAGTCCAATATACCCTTCCTCGCCGATAGATAGTTTTCCTCGTCAAATGGATGATGTGAATATACCAAAACACCCTCCATTAATGTGAAAAGTCCAATATACCCTTCCTCGCCGATAAATAGTTTCCTCGCCAAATGGTTGATATGAATATACCAAAACACCCTCCATTAATGTGAAAAGTCCAATATACCCTTCCTCGCCGATAAATAGTTTTCCTCACTAAATAAACGTATATTATTTTAATTTTTAATTATTAAAATGCAATTACAAATAAATATTATTATATATTTGAGACTAATTAGCAAGGATATTTTATCAGTAATAACAACGATTTAATTCTTGCCAAAAAAATCTAAAATTAATTATTATTTTATTAATGACTTGATTATTTACTACCATATTTTGCAAAAATGGAAAAAAGTTAATTCACATATTACGTGCGAATTGATTAATTAGTAAGATCTTAAATAGAAGAAAACTCCACGGTAGTAATTATAAAAGTAAGAATTACGAAATTAAATTACATCACCGTCAATTGTGGAAGTAAGAATTAAGAAATTAAAACTCCACAGTGTGTCTTTAGGAACAAACAAGCCCCTCGTCGGTGGTTTCCATCACTTGTGCCACTCTCTTTTATTTTATAATTCCGTGATTCTGCAACTGCTGCAACATTCCCTCGTTCTTCCTTTCCGGTATTGCTGTTGGGAAACAGAAAACAATGTTAGAGATTAGAAAGGTCCTTCTCATTACCTATCCCAAAGCAAACGAGAAAGTAATCGTGTGTATTATAGGGTAGGAAAACAAAGCAACACAATTACGACCGTCTCATATCACAAGTATTAATCACTACCTTCCCGGGTCTTGAATTGTCATCTATTGCAGTCATAAGATCCAAAGTTCCATCTCGATCATCACTATTGTAAGTATCTAGATCAAACTCAAATTCAGCAAAAACAACTCAGTAATCGTTGCTTGTTCATTGGAGCCCATGCTCAAGAACAGTTGTAAAAAAAAAAGGAAATAAAAAAAAATTAAAGGCCCCAAAGTCGTGAGATGAAGTTTGAACATTAAGAAAAGTAAAGAAAAAAAAAACCGTTTTTATAGAGATCGTAAACCAGCGGCGGAATCAACGCAAGTCGCCGTGAGATCGTAGCTTTCCCGCAAGGGGATTCAATGCGATGTCGTCTTCTAATCGTAGGAGAAGATCGCGAGTCGTGCTTCACCGAGATTTCGAGAGAGGAACAACTGTGCCCACTTCTACTGATAATGTTGCTCTCTTTTCCTCCCAATTCCACCACAACTAATTCAGTTATTCCCTCCATTCATTCCCAAATTTTCACAATTTGAGATTCTTAACTCAATCCTCCTCCTCCCATGGTTTCCCGGATGCAGTCAACATGCTTTTTTCCAGAATTTCAGAACCCAATTTATCCACATCAAGGTTCTCGCTCTCAATAGTGATGAGAATGCAGTTTGATTTTGTTTGAAATGGACTCGAGAAGTGGGAAGATGTTGATAAAAAGTGGTATAGGTATGCGGATATATTAAAAATTGTAGCGGGTTTTGAAAAATTTAAACAACCCTCCAAAATTTTAAGGGAAATTTTGAATTTTTTATCTCAATAAAAAAGGATTAGCGCTGATTTTCAAGATTATCAAACACTAACTATTTTTTAATTTTCAGAAATAGCTAGCGCTAATAATTTTACGTTTAGGAGTATAATTTTTATTTTTATTTTTATTCTTATCAATTCCATTAAATACTATTCTTTATTTTAATTCATCATTTTGTATAATTCATTCTTTATCTTAAATCTTGAATATGTAATATATTTTTAATTTTATTATAAATTTAGCACTTAAATATACAATCTCGAGTGTAATTGAATAGTATAAAAGCCAATCAAGTTCAAACCAAATAATATTGTTTGTAAAATACGAATAATTTTTTTTGCTAGGTTTGTAAATGAATACGCATCAAATTAAATACTTTAATAATAAATGAATAAGGTCTTTCGAATATCGAATCGAATACGAATAGGATTTATCCAATTTTTTTACAAACATATATAGCTAATAAAATAGTAATATATTAAGTAGTAATTGTTTTGAGTATTTAATTAATTTCTTTTTTCAAATACTATATGAAATATTAGATTATTAGTTTTAAAACACAAATTACTAGATAAAATATCATATTATTAGTTTCAAATTACTATATGAAATATTAGATCATTAGTTTCAAATTACTAGATAAAATACGAATAGGATTGAATCTCAAATTACTAGATAAAATACGAATAGGAATGAAATTCAAATTATTAGTTTTAAAAATCAAATTACTAGATAAAATACGAATAGGATTGAAACTCAAATTACTAGATAAAATTAGGATTGAAATTCAAATTATTAGTTTTAAAAATCAAATTACTAGATAAAATACGAATAGGATTGAATCTCAAATTACTAGATAAAATACGAATAGGTGAAACTCAAATTACTAGATAAAATACGAATAAGATTGAAATTCAAATTATTAGTTTTAAAACTCAAATTACTAGATAAAATACGAATAGGATTGATCCGTTTTTCAAATTATTAGTTTCAAATTACTATATGAAATATTAGATTATTAGTTTCAAATACCATATTAATCGATAAACTATTTTCTAATAAAATTATGACGTAAATATTATAATTTGTAAGTGTTAATTAGAATTAACCATACATATAATTTTTCGATAATAAGATATAAATATCGAAAGTTATCCTATTAGTTACTATATTACCTATAGATTTGGATATTCTATTGAATTATATAAATTTGATCATTTAAAAAATAGGATAATTATAATAACATATTAGCTTATTATAAATGAAAAAAAGGAAAAAAAGAAAGTAAAAGAAATAACAATTGTAGTTAGAAAATATGGAACAAAAAATACTATGAATAGAAAAAAAAATATAATGTTAGTATATTATAAAATACTAAAAAATGGGAAAAAAATAAATGAATCATCCGTAGGTTAATCTAATATAAAATAATAACAAAGGAAAAAAGAATTAATAATAATAAGTTAGAAAATGAATCATTAAGAATAGTAAGAAAATTAATCATCCGTAGGTTAATCATTAATAATTTACTAAAATGAATTAATAAGTTACTAAAATGAATCATTGATAAGTTACTAAAAATGAATCATTAATAAGTTACTAAAAATGAATCATTACTAAAATGAATCATTAATATAATGAATCTACAAATATATTCAGAAGATTAAGCCAGACTTTTCACTATATAATAATGAACACATGACTAGCATGAGAAATCCAAATATTTCTAAAATCAATAGAAAAAAATAACAAAAGATCAACAAACTCTTCTCCAAGAAATGGCTAAACTCCAACTCCTCTGCATATTTATCATTGCTACTCTCTTTTCAGGTAGTGTTAGCAATTTAAATTAACTATTTTCGTAAAATAACAAAGAAATCGAATTTTCTATGTATTTTTTTGAAATTTTCTTTAATTTTTTTGGAAGAAGATTCTATCTCATTTTCCAAAGTTTATATTTGCATCAAGAAATTTCGTCTCCCCCAATAATAAATTTTGAATCCGCCCTTGTGTCGTTATTTATGCAGGAGAAATGGCAGCCGCTCAAAACTGCTTCCTCATGCATCCTGAGATCAAATGTGAAAATGGAGACACCACCGATCGCTTGGTTTTCTCGCATGTCGAGAGTTGGTCCTAGTGCAGCTGTACAATGTATTGAACAAGAAGGTTATGAGGGTCCTTTCTGTGTCTGCAATAGTTGCTAAACTCACATCCTTATAAAATAAATAAGCACCAAATCATAAATAAATTCAAGATTTGGTGGGATCTTGATCTTCATTTACACACTAAATTGATGTTGATTTTTGTTTTTATGAAAGAGATTAAAATAAATATATATATTCGAGAAGAATATATATTGTGCATCGGACGAGTACAAATAGCAATGCTCTTGTATATTTTGTAT
Source organism: Lavandula angustifolia (assembly GCA_028984105.1). Classification (NCBI taxonomy): domain Eukaryota; kingdom Viridiplantae; phylum Streptophyta; class Magnoliopsida; order Lamiales; family Lamiaceae; genus Lavandula; species Lavandula angustifolia. The sequence continues at coordinate 28,105,604 of CM054817.1, forward strand.
TCGACAACAGTTAATAAAAAATCTGTCGACGAAAGAAAGAATCAAGAATCATATGCATTCGCTATGTGAGCATGTCATCCTGTCATTTTAAGGGCAATTTGTGAGGAACAGTACATGGCCCACCAATCAGGAAAAAATCCTGTCATTTTAATTAGCCACCTACATCTTCAAAAGCATTACTACGAAAGAATGAAGCTAATGAGAGAGAGAGAGAGGACAGATAGGGACAGCAATATAAGACACTATAGGAAAAATGGTCTTTAGCGAGGAAGTCATTTTTTTTCTCGCTAAAAAAATATTTTAGCGAAGAAATCCAAATTTAAGATAATTAGCGAGAAAATATTTTTTTCCTCGCCATGTTTTCCTCGTAATAGTCCAAAAGAAGAAATTCGAAATTACAAATAATTTTTTGTGAGGAACTTCATCATGTTTTCCTCGCTAATAGTAAATTCGAAATACCAAATACATTTTAGTGAGGAACTTCACCATGTTCTCCTCGCTAACAGTTTCAAAAAAAAATTCAAAATTTTTTTATGAGGAACTTCATCATATTCTCCTAGCTAATAGTCTTCAAAAAATATGCTAAATTCTCAATACTCTATAATGAGAAATAAATCCATTTCTCGCCATATTTTTCTTGCTATTAGTTATCAAATAAAAAAATTTAAAAATCCCGCTAAATTTGTAATCGAAAAGTACATTGAGTCTATTTACATGGAATCCTCTTTTTAATATGTATATTAATAGAAAATTTGTTAAGACTTGGTAAAAATCGATTTAATCATGGACTAATTTATTAACACTTTTAGTAAATCTAAGTGGTACATTTGGTCATTGATAACTTTATTACGAAAAAATTCAAATAACAGTGATTTAATCATGTTTTCTAATAATCAAAGGGAGAAGAATTGAATTAATGATAATTTTATTTATTTTTAATTTTAAAAAACACTGTTCATATTATTTCCCGTTTTTTCTATATCTTTATCTACTAAGTTGACATAACAATTATTTTGTTTACTATTAAAAGTAATTTCTTTTACTAGTTTCCTTTTTATTTTATGATAAATTAACAAAATTATTTTTCATTTTTAATAATAATTTAATTTCAATAATTAATGTTTAAAAATAAAAGAGTGGACAGTTCTTTTATTATATTTTGATTTTATCATAAATTAATATGATATTTTTTCTCACTATTCATAATATATATATATATATATATATATATATATTGTTTTATTTTCTGTGAACATATTTTTTTTACTCTTGAGTAAATTTTTTAGTATTCATTACATTTTTTTCTTCATTATTTATATTATATAATAAATTATCATATTATTCTCTTTTTTCTGTATTTAAATAATGAAATTAACAAAAACCTAATTATTATTTGTTAAAATAAATGAAGGGATGGTTCTAATTTATTGTTTTGTAATATTTTATTCACTAATGAAAGAATCAATGATTTTATTTTTTATCTTTTATTTATTTATCATAAGTTAAAATGATTTTTCAGGATTATTTCATTTTCTTATTTTATTTTTATTATTAGTTCATAATATTTTGGTGAATTAAATGAACCTAACTCAAATAAATTATCTTTTCAAAATGAAACAGCGGTGATGATTCTTTTATTTACTTTTTTGTTAAACAATATTAATTAATTATTTATTTTATTTTATTTACTCAGACTATTCATATTTTTTTAATTTTTTTTCCTATTTTATATTTTCTAATAAGTTAACATAATATTTTTTTTGTTTTTTTAATAATAAATTTATAATACCATTAAGGAATTTTCCAAATTAAAAAAGATTTTTCATTTATATAAGTTCTTTTTTTAGCTAAACAATAATATTAAATTTGTACTTAATTTTTTTTCCAAAAAATACTAAATATTTTTTTGTTGTATTATTTTAAAATAAGCTAACATAGTATTATCTTAATATTTCTAGTATTTTATTTTTTCATTATTTTATTATATAATAGTTAACATAGATTATTTTCTTTTTCCGTGTTTTAATAATTAAATCAACATAATTCCTAATAATTACTTTCTTATAATAAAAAATTTTCTTCGATTAACTAATTATTGAACGGTTAAACATACTTTATTCATGCATGTTATCAAGTGTTTTAGTTCTGTAAGTCGCGCCTTAGAAATTTAAATGAAAATTAAAGCATATATCTTTTTGTCATTAAATTATTTTTATTATATAAATTTATTTTGAACTTTGAATATGTTTATTTATATCATATTATGATTATATTGTTTATTATTAAGATAGAAATAATGTTTGAATTATGAGGCAAAATAATATTTATTTACTTAGGATTTCCTAAACCCGTCGGGATTTATGAAATGATTGAATATTTTAAATTTGTGTGAAATAATTAAGAGATAATTTAATATTATGTTTTATGACTAAAATAGATATTTTATGTGTGATATTCATATTTAGGATCAATTTTAATTGTGTCTATATCCTAATCCTTGAATCTCTTATATGGTAGGTGATAAACTAAATTCTATCTAAATTATAAAAGTATGAAAATAATTATGGATAAAATATATTTGATACCTTATATGATTAGAGATCTTTAGATGATTATTTCTAGGCCTATAAATACCCCTTAGTCGCTCATAATATAGAATCCCATAAAATTTTTGAAAATCTGTCAGCATATCTGCAAACTTTTTTCAAGAATTATTTAAACATCTTCCCATAGTCATATCGTCGTGAAAATTTAGGATCGTCTTCCTAGGTATGCCTATTATACTATATTATTTTAGTATAACTTTTCAAGCATGCTACGTATTTGTTTAAAATTGTTATTCGTAACCTGTCAGTTTTTGATAGCATGTTCTTGAGCTTGAAAGGAAAATTATTTTCATGTTTTTTATACATTGTTTTCGACCAGGTTGAATTTTAATGAGATATACAAAATGTTAGGTCATTCATGTTAAAAATATACCTTTTAGCATACGTTTATGTTGGGTGATGATTCAGTCCTCAGCATGACCATACTTGTGGGAAATGACTCATCTTCCATACTAAATCATGCTCAGTAGCCTCGTGCTCTGAACTGTTGAGAAGATTTGAAGATCCCAAAACCCTATCTGATTGGTGAACCATTCCTTTGTATTTGTATTTGTCTCCGAGGTTTCGGACTCGGTAGACACTCTGCTCGAGTCAAGGCGCTCGGCAGCTTATTTGCCTCAGCACCGGTACGTAAGACTCGGTGATCTTGGACTCGGCGAGAGCAAAGATATCGAAAGACTCGGTGATATTGGACTCAGCGAGAGCAAAGATATCGAGAGAGTCGGTTGAACCGAACTCGGCAGGAGTAGTTCACCGAACTCGAGCTGATCTTCGATAGACTTATCTCGGCGAGTCTATCTATCGAATACAAGGTCGGACTCAAGCAACGGCGGATAGTCTTCGGGGACTGTCGAGAATCTTTTGAAAGAGAATCGGCATTGTCATGTACGAGGAAGAGAGAAGTCGGCTTCGCCCGTCTCGAAGTTTGTCTTTGTCTCAACCACTTTATTCACCTCAACGAATGACAAACATACACGTGTCTTCTCACCGCTAAAGCCTGCGATCAACCTTTTACCTAAAAAGGTGGGAAAGTACAATCGTTACCTACACCAAAAGAGCCGTTTGCTACCAAAGAGAGAGAGAGAGAGAAGAAGATCGTCTCCAACGGATCTATTTCAATCTCTCGCTCTATAAATAGAGGGATCATTCAAGATTTAAAAGAGAATGCGCACCTAGAACACGAGAAAGCATTCAAACGAGCGAAATTAACGACTAAGTCCTCCGCAAGAATCAACCGAGTTATCTCCGGCGAAAGACTACATCCAGCTCAAAAGGAACCAAGCTGAACCGACATAAGCTTCTAGCATCCAAGCGATTGACACGAACCTATAGCTAAATCCTCGACTGTTCGTCGCTCTAGATAGCTACATTCTCGTTCCTTATCCCTCTAACCCTAAGCTCACTTGTTATATCCATAGCTTAGACGAAGGAGTTCACATTTGAATCCAATCCTTATTGTATAAGGACTCCTTCACTGTTGGAGAAGTTTGTCAAACACTTTAAGTTTGATAGTGTTGTAAACTGAGACTTGGATCAGTATAAAAACCAAGACGCGGCTTTGCCCAGTGTGCAAGCTGACTGAGACTAACTCAGGATAATAAATAGCCTCCTGATCATTCGGGACAGTGGACGTAGGATTTGAGCGATATCCGAACCACTTTAAAAATCCTGTGTCTCTTATTGCTTTCTTAAGCTGTTGCATTGATTTTACTATTCATACCGAACATCATATTTAAATCAATCAAGCTGTCTCAAAGATATCGAACTTTTAAATCTACCGAACCGAGACTTAAAACGTTTTCTCACAAAAATTGATTTGGGCCTACACAATTCCGCACACCGAACTCTCACCGAACGATACCGAATTCGACCTAGTCGGTTAGCGGATCTCGCCGAGTCGGTACTCTTTTAGCCTTTTACTCGATTCGTAACGGTTATGCGGTCCGCCGAATCTGTTTGCATGCGGACACCATCCCGAATAGGACTGTTCAAGTTCGAAATTGAGAAATCGAATCGAGTGTATTCACCCCCCCCCTCTACACCCGACCGTACACTCGGGACCAACAATTGGTATCGGAGCGAGGAGTTCTTTGACTCTTGTTATCTTTGAGACCGGTCTATTCGAACGGATCCGAGGGAAAACGTTTTCACTGCATATCACTCTACATTCATATCTATATTCTTCATGGCTGATATGTCAGGTATAAGGATGGTACCCATGTTCTCGGTGGAGAATTATGGAGTATGGCGAGTCGGAATGGAAGCACATCCGACATCCCTCCATGACAAGTATGGACCGAAGTGCTTGAAGATGGACCTATCGTTCCTATGATTGATAGTGTCGTGACTCGGGACCAAGCTCAAGGAAGAGGAATGGTGACCGGGAAGAAGATTCCCAAAGACAGAAGTCTCTTCACTCCCGAGGAGAAGAAGCTTCACAACTTAGACCGTGTTGCCGAAACGCCATACCGACCACTCTTAGTGATTCTTATCTTGGCGGGGGTTCGGGAATGCAAGACCGCTAAAGAACTCCGGGATGCTCTTGCGCTACCGAGTCGAGGGACTCGGAAGATTAAAGCCAACAAATTAGCACTGGAACTCCAAAATGCGGAAAGCTTGTCTCTCATGCACGGTGACAAAATCGAAGATTCGAACGTCGATTTACCAATCGATGAACTCTATCAATGGGTGGGAAAGACATTCGGCAACCGAGAGATGAATCGAAGATTCGAGGGCACCGCTCGGACGGACACCGGACACCTTTTGCCACTCTATTGCGACATTCGACTTAGATGATGTGTCTCCCGACCATATCTTTTCGGAACTACGAGCGAGAGGAGTTTGAGTTCGACCGGACCTCAAAGAAAGCAGAGAGTGAAGGCGACACAAAAATCGACCATGCTTTCAAAGCATCGGTCAAGCCAAAGCATCTCCAAAGCAACGAGCAAAACGACGAGTAAGACCGAACCTTCACTCAATGATCTACAAGAAGGAAGTCTCGCTCGAAGTATGCGCTCGCCGTAAAGTATCGGAAGGAGAAGGAGCGACGCGAGAAAAGTGACTAAAGCCTATCGGGAAACGAAAGGTACGTCAAATCATATGTCTAAACACGCTCCTGACTCACAATCTTCGAATGCGTAAAGAAAGATGACTCGAGAACCATCAAAGAATAGCGAAAGCAAAGAAGAAAGAGTCATCGCTTGTTACAACCGCAAGAAGCCGGGACATTATCGGTATGATTGTCCCGAGCTCGATAGTGCGTAACGCGCAAGCACGTAAGGCAAGGAGAGAGAAATTCGCCCGTAAAAGACAATCCTACATAGCTGGTGAAATCTCGGACGACTCGGAAGAGGTCGACTCTTTTATGGATTCATCGGACGATGAAGCGGCTTTCATGGCCTTAGAGCTTGAAGTCGAAGAATCGTTGAAAAGTGCATGATGGCGGCGAAGAGGATGAGGTAAATTCTCATGAACCACTTAACTTCTCTTCACACCGCACACACGACACTATTTCGGGTGCAGATGAGAATTTGGACGTCGCAACCGCATACGAAGAACCGCTCGACGAACAAATTCGGATGAGTCTGCAGCTCGGCAAGACTCTTCGGGAGTTGGATACCCCGAAAGTAGAAAATCGGAGACTTTCTCGGGAGAGTCGCCGCTACTCGAGGCCGAAGGACTTGTGTTGAGACTCGGGGAGGAAATAAACTCTCGATGGCCAAGTCTCAGCATCAAGAAGATCGGATTTCGGTTTTGACCAATGACTTGACTCGGTAAAGATATCGAACTAAGTCTGGCCGACGCAAGAAATGTCGGGACTTCGGACCGAGCACGACACATCGAAGAAAAGTGATGATGTCCGGAGGAGCTTGATGACCGAGAGGTACATGGGTGCTGAAAAGAAATTAGAGGCTATGCTAGCATGCAATAAGTCAAAGCACCGCAAGGAAGGACTTGGATTCGGCCGGGGAGCTTCCACATCCGCCCCAGCACACTCGGAAGTACGGCTTGCCGATAGATTTGTTCGAGGGGAGACTATGAACGCAAATATACCGAACCCCCCTAGCAAAGAACAAACGAGAAGATGAAAGCACCTCATCCCACACGTCAGCATTCGACAAGAAGATCGGTGCCAAGAAACCCCAAAGACAAGCCAAGGGGGAACCAAAGCAAATTAAAATTGGCGGATCAGTATGGACCTCCAAAGCTGACACATCCAGCTCAGTATGGGTCATACTATTATGAACCTATAGTCAGAAGAGGCTCCAAATGTTATAAGAAAAGGAAAGCCACACAGAAGGCTAAGGTCAGCAGTCCACCAACTCAGAAGATCAGGACTCCCTGAACCTCGGAAGCCTCGAAGTCACCTTTGACCGATCCGGTGGTCGGATATGTTGACTCTAGTGGAAAGAAAATGTCTGAAACCACCAGGGTTGTTAGACAGATTTGGGTTATGAAAACTAACATCTAAGGACCCAAAATCAAAAATAAAGGGTACCTGAATATAATTCTATTTTGCAGGTGCGTAAAGACCCATGGTATGTGGACGGCGGATGCTCAAGACACATGACATACCAAAGGAGTCTGGCCAAGAATTATATCACCGAAGAAGGACCCGAAATTGAGTTTGGAGATAATGCCAAAGGCTACACGAGAGGATATGGGACACTCAGTATAGGAACTGCCAAAGTTCCAAGAGTATCATATGTTGAAGGACTTCAGCATAATCTTCTCTCTGTTAGTCAATTTTGTGATAACTCAAATAGAGTGATTTTTTACGCTGGTTTCTGTGATGTTATTGATAAATCCACAGGGAAAACAGTGTTATCAGGTTCGCGCAGAAAGAACATATATGTGGCCGATCGGAACTCGATCGAACCCGAAGCTTGCTTATTGGCGAAGAATGACAACCGCACGGGGTGGCTATGGCACGTAAGACTCGACCATCTCAACTTTAAGACGCTCAACAAGCTTGCAAGAAACACTCTAGCAAGGGGACCGCCGAATGAAGTATTCAAGCAAAGACACTCGGTGTGAAGCATGTCCGAAGGGAAAGCAAACAAGGAATCAAAATCCTCCGGTTCCATCGCCTTCCACGGATGGAATCCTTCAGTGCTACATATGGATTTGTTCGGTCCGGTCTCCCCGGTGACGATCGAGGCGTAAAATATGCATTAGTGGTCATAGATGACTACTTGCGCTACACATGGGTCATATTCATTGCCAACAAGTCGACGTCAAAACGAGTTACCTACGCTTCGAAAAAGTTCGGTGTCGAAAAGAACACCAAGATCGGAAAAATACGTTCGGACGGAGGAACCGAGTTCCTTAATTCCATGGTAAAGGAGTTACGCAAGCGAAGGAATAGAGCATGAGACTTCACCGCACGCACACCTCGGCGAGAATGGAGTTGCTTCGAACGAAAGAACGGAACTCTAAAAGAGGCGGCTAGGACTCTACTCGCAGACTCGGGACTCCCAACCAAATTCGGGCCGAAGCTACCGACGTCTCTGTTATACTCGGAATAGATCTCTACTCGACAAAGCAAAGATAAGAGAACACCATATGAACTATGGAACGACGAGAAGCCTTCTCTATCTTATTTCCATATTTTTGGTTGTTCATGCTTTATCCACAATAATGGGAAAGATCAGTGAAGACTTTTGATAGCAAGTCGGATCGGTGGAGTATTCTTAGGATACTCTCGGGTCAAGCAAAGCTTTGAGTATTCAACTATCGGACTCTTTGCGTGGAGGAAAGCCCTCATGTTGTCTTTAACGAGTTTGCTACCGAAGACAGGAGCAATAACTCAAATTCCGAATTCGAGGACATCGAGAAGCGCCTACAGGATATAAGCTTAAAAGACAAATCGAAAAGATCCGGCTATGTTGGGATGATGATTCGGACGAAGAAACCGAAGACAAATCTATCGAATCTCAAACAGTGAGCAAGTAGGCGAGCAGATTGATTCTCCCGAAGCAATCAATCCCGGGTAACTCGAGTCGATGAGGAAACCGTAGAGGTAACCGAGACCAACACTACCGAGAATAACAACTCGGGGGGGAACGTCTAGTAATGTTCTTGAGCTGAATGCCCCCGAAACCCGGTGACTCAAGTAGATCATACTCTTGTTACCGAATTATTTCAATCTCGGAATAGTACAACCGAAATGCCTAACTCACCTACTATCCGTGTTGAACAAATTTCGGATGAAGAGTTAAAACATCGTAGATCGTGGCTAGATGCTCACACCGCTCGATCTTATAATTGGAGATCCTTCAAAGCACATGTCAAGACAAGATCCGGATTCTGTCAAGGAGAAAGCGCATTATTTTCCCGCTTCTTGTCTACTGAAGAGCCTCGAGAATATTGAGGATGCACTTAAAGATGCTTGACCGGATCATTGCTATGCGAGAAGAGCTAAATCGGTTCACGAGAAACGAAGTATGGGAGCTTGTAGACGGACCCAAGCATCAACATGTCATAGGAACCAAATGGGTCTTCAAAAACAAGCGAGATGAAAACAACGTTATAGTAAGGAACAAAGCAAGACTCGTGGCCAAAGGCTACCGTCAAGCCGAAGGGATAGATTTCGATGAGACATTCGCTCCGGTTGCAAGATTGGAGGCAATTAGACTATTCCTAGCCTACGCAACACATCAAAGATTCGAGTTTATCAAATGGATGTGAAGTCTGCGTTCTCGAATGGCGTCTTTGAAAGAAGAAGTCTATGTGGAACAATCGCCCGGCTTTCAACGAGGACATCAAGTATATAGACTCGGAAAGGCTCAGTACGGGTTAAAACAAGCACCCGGGGCTTGGTACGATACCCTCGTCGAGTTTCTTCTTCGTAAAGGTTTTCGTAAAGGCACATGAGACCGCACTCTATTCAAAGCATTCGACCGGAAGAAGACTTATTACTTGTGCAGATCTACGTGGATGACATTATCTTCGGTTTGAAGAATGTCATCATGTGTCAAGCAATTTGAAAAGATGATGAAGGATAAGTTCGAGATGTCGATGATGGGTGAAATGAACTACTTCCTTGGTTTTCAAGTCAAGCAATCGAGAAGGGAACATTCATCAACCAAGGCAAATACACTCGAGACCTCATCAAAAGATTCGGCCGCACATCCAGGCAAACCTATCAAGATCCCGATGAACACGAATATGAAGATAGATCTTGATAAAGAGGGAGTATCAGTAGACCAAACCGAATACCGTGCTATAATTGGTTCTTTATTATATCTAACGGCTACTCGTCCCGACATAACTTATCTTTGTAGGTGTACGTGCTCGATTTCGGGCGAATCCCAAGCGAGTCATATGGACTCAGCAAAGAAGATTCTCCGCTATCTACGAGGAACACCCGACATGGGTTTATGGTATCCAAGTGATGATAATATTGAACTAACCGGTTATTCGATGCCGACTATGCGGGATGTAGAATCGACCGAAAATCAACTTCAGGAACATGTCGGTTCCTTGGCGGCAAGCCGATCTCATGGTTTTCAAAGAAACAAGCACTCGGTGGCCACGTCGACTACCGAAGCCGAATACATGGCCTGCTCGGAAGTTGTTGCGCCCGCATCCTTTGGGCCGAGACAAAGCGAGAGACTATGACGTCATTCAGAATGAAGTGCCGATTTTCTGCGACAGTACCAGTGCTATTGCAATCACTCAGAATCCTGTTCTTCACACAAGATGCAAGCACGTGGACATCAGACATCACTTCATTCGTGACCATGTCGAAAAGAAGGATATCAGAATGGAAAAGATCCATACTGACAAGCAAAGGGCTGATATACTGACTAAGCCTCTAGCTGAATCCAGATTCAGAGAACTTTCAGTAGAGCTAGGTCTGCTGGACCCTACTGACCCTAGTCAGTGATAAGGTTTCAGGAGAGGAACATTCCAGTGAGGGGGAATAATCACTCTCAGTACTGAGTAAGTTCAGTACATAGAGATTCAGAAAACCATCTACACGAGGTATCAGCTGACTACTATGTTCAGCTGACAGGTTTGCGTATCTCTACTCAGTAGTAATTTAATACTACAGTACTTTGCATTTATGGCAAAGATTCAGCATGACATTAATATCTTTTGGTTTGTCTTTATTATTAACGACTCACATTTATTGCACGACATTCCATACATAAGCTTGCTGAACTCTGAACGCATTTAATACATGTCTTTTCACAGTTACTACTTAGGCTATTTTACAACTGGCTTTGACTTAGGTGCCTTTTTGTGATCATTGCCTATTGTTTTAACTTTTAATCTTAACCGTCCATATCATAAAGCAAGTTTACATTCAGCCTTCGATCGAAAACCGTTCACCTTCATAGTTGATATATATTCGATCAAATCTTAAGAACCGCCATTAGCATACTTCATAACTTTCAAATTCCGAAAAAATCCGAGATCTGCATTCGCAATCCTTACTTGCTATTACACTCTCAATCTTATCTCGAATTTTATCCATTGGTATGCTTATATCTGTTAATGTATTTGTTATATGTTTCAGTATCGCATTGCACAAAGCCTTGTTCTATCCAAAAATAGTACCGATTCATTTCTTGTCACGAGTACAATGGCGGAAACCAATATCTCTATGATATCTCCGGCGAGATATGCGGGAACATTTTGGAGAAGGATCGCGTGTGGTTTGAACCCACCATGGATTTCTATTCATGCGATCCGGAGTATATGGATGAGATCTTCTCGGCTCGCGCGAGTCGTGGCCGGAGAAATTTCTATCTAGGAGGCCTTCGTTCTTCCTCCCGAGACAAGGTTGCGAGCTGTACTTGAATTCGGACAACGTGTCCGGAGATATAGTGGCGAGATTCGTTGCCCATTCTATCCAAAACGTCACTATGGAGTCGAAGCAAATGTCCATCAAGGATGCCTTGAAGCGGAGTTTTGATACGCCCCTCCGAAGGGACCCGATGCGATCGGGTACGAGAGACGACCAAGTTGATGAATACCTTACCGTCTTACGTGGAAAGCCCACTACATTCGTAGTCGCCTTTCCGAAGAACGACATGTTGCCTCGGTTCGGGGCACTTGCCTATATAGTGACGCAGCCTACGACAAGCCAAGCGTGGTCGTTTGACCAGTGTTGAGGCCTAAGATTCGGATAATGATGGCCATATACGACCGAGCCCGGATAAATTGGACGGAGTTCTTTCTCCGAGAATTCATGGCTCGAGCCGCTAAGTTCGACAAAGCATCGAACACACCGAGCGCAAAGGGCAAATTGTCGTATGGACTCAAACCGTCCATCATGATCGAAGATTTATGTGGATCTCGAGCCTATCACCTACGGTGACAAGGAGTACTTCAATGTGAAGAAGGTCGGATTTCACAACAAGACAAGAGCGCGCTTCGGCAGATAGGGTCGGGACCCTCGGCAGTCTCTCCAAAATCAAAGTCTCGCAAGAGCTACGCCTACAAAGAAAAGAACTCCTCCCGCTAAAACTCCTAAGGCACCGGCAAAGAAACCGAAGAAAGCCGTTGAGGTGCCGGCCTACGAGGAGGTTCCACAAGTGCCCGCCGAACGAGGCTCCCGAGAAGACTACTCGGCCCATGCAGTGGTTGATGAGTCCGAGTCTTCGAGAAGACTCGGTCGATGGAAAAGATTGTTTCCACCGAAAGGGACCAAGGGGATGCTTCGCAGCTCGGAGCGCAGATATTCGGCGCCTAGACGGCCCCCTTTCGTCCCTCCACTCGGCTCGGTCCCTCCAACCGAAGAGCGAGACTTCACACATAGACTTGGAGTCTGAGACTGCATCTGAAGGTGAATCAATCGGGATGGAAGCTTCAGTGATTATATCCAGAGCATCCCGAGAAATTCTACAACTAGTTCCGGAGCTTGCTGACTACTCAGACTTGTTGCTCATCGCCAAAAACCAGCAAGGCTCCACATGTTGCTTTGCGACATCGGGAGTGGCCTCGTCTACGATGCCTTGTCCTACACTACTCCTGTCGGCCAGCTGCATGAAGAGGAATTGAGGACCGAGAGAGGAGATAAGGCTATTCAGAGCCTGAAGACCTCAGCTCAATGGACAATCTGAGGGCTGCAATGCTGGCCATGATTCATGATCGACAGCACGCCTCCGGCCCAGCACCCTCAGATGGGTCAGACCATGACGACCCACCCAGTGATTCAGGCCCTGGAAAGCCTGATGAGGGACATCCAGAGGACAAGGATACCCATACTGAAACTGCCCCACCTCTCAGTATCCTTGGTCCTGAGAAGTCCAAGGCTGGTGCTTCGTCCTCAGCAGAGCCCGCTCAGCTCTTGCTGCAGTCGACTTTCGAAGCAGCGCCCAGCCAGACCGCAAAGCGATCTCGATCAGTGGCCAAAGCCTTAACTGCCCAAGGGATCAAAAATCGAGATCTTGCGAAGGCTATCCATAGGACATGGAAGCAGACTGCTCAAGCCACGACCAAAGAAATTCGGGGCTGAAGTCCTCTGTCTCTTCATCAGCCGCCCCTGATGTTTCCACGCTTATTTCAGAAGCGTTGGCTCAGCAGCAAGTCAAATTCGAAGCTCAACTCAAGATCTTTCAGGAGAGCCAAGCCAAGCTACTAGATGAATTTTTGGCCTCTAAACTGGCTCATACTGACGCTATCACTGAACAATCCGAGGCCACTGAACAAAGACTCGAGAATATCCAACTGGCCTTGGAAGACAAGATCACTGAGAAGCTGAAAGACTTCAAGGAAGCAGATGACCTCTCTCACAAGCAGTACAAGGAACACCTTACCATGGAGAGGAACGAGTTGCATGAGGCTCTAACTAAGCTCCACGATCGTCTCGATGAGCCGTCAACCTCCTACAAAAATCGAAGAAGTCATTCCTAGTCCCTACCCGGTGCTCATTGATGATGCCAAAAAGGGGGAAAGTGAAGGAAAAAGGGAAGGAAAGAAGAGTACCGAGAAGGCCGACTCAAACTCAAACTCGAAGGGTGAGGCCCGGGGTGTTTCGGGCTGCGAGCACGGCTAAAACCGGCCCAAGTGGCTCGAGACCCCAGCAGACTACTCGGACAACCCGGACTCCCAAAGACATTATTAAGGAGGTTGCCTGAGTACGGCCGAACAAAGCGGTGGAGGACTCGAGAAGAAGAAGAAGCTCCCATTCCACCACCGGTTCAAGAAGGTAAGGGCAAACAAAAGCTTAAAATTCCAACCCCTCCAAAGCAAAGAGATTAAGATACATATCTGGCGAGGAGGAAGCCCAAATAGGCTGCGGATGAGAAGCGCGGCGAGAAATTGCGAAGCCGAAGCGGCTAACAAGCCAAAGTCTAAGCCTCGCCAAAGGAAAGACTAAAGCTCCATCCGGAGGAGGAAAGAGAACCGCTAGGACGCCTCCGAGAAAGCTCATCATAACGAGATGAAGAGGACAGAGAAAAAGAAAAGGAGCAACGACGAGAAGAATGCGAAAGGCGGTGGTACATCCAAATCTAGATCTAGTACCCCTTTGAATCGGAACAAGCTCCTCAGAAGCCTCATGAGCAAGATGCAGATATTGAAGAAATATTTGCTCAGATGGATAGATATCTCTACAGAGGAGAGGAAGCTAGACAGATAGAGGCTGCCAGACAGAGGATACATTTGGCGGACCTTGAGGCACTCGAGAAACGTGCCGAACAAGAGGCCGGGCCCGAGAATTCCTTCGAAAGCCGACATTCCTTATCAATACGAAGGTTCAAGAAGCCAAACGATCCGAAAACACATAGATGGCCAAGGTCCGATGAATGGATGCCTATTCCGTTCAATCCAGAGATGGGAATCGGCCAAGATAGAGTTTATCAAGAGAAATTATTTCCGGCGATTACGGCTCGAAATGTCTAAGGGCCGATGCCTATGTCGAGTGGATAACCATTATCGAACCCGATCTTTACCCATATATGCACGGAGCAAGATGCGAAGGGGTAGTAGTCGAGTTCCTGAAGCAAGGATCATTCCTCCACCCGGAAGACAAGACGACTCAAGACATCTCGGAATGATTGAACAAGAAGTGAAGAATCTTTGCGTTGAACAAGAGGACTCGAACAAGATGATCCAGCCAGACTTCGCCGAATATCCGAAGCCGAGGAAGAACACGTTCGGGAATGTATGGAGTTCCACCGCCCGAAGATAAATCCCAAGGTTTCATGAATAGGATTCGGCGGTTTAAGGGTTCTCCCTCTTAGTTCTTCTTTTAGCTTAGCAAGATTTGTAATGTCTCGAACCGTGTATTATATATATACAAATCTTCTTTTGGCTCTGACAACTACTTGTTGTCTAAATAGCCGTGTTTGCTTTATGCTTTAACACTCAGAATCACTGAAGTGATTACTGACACACACGTTGATTATTTACTTGTCAGTTTTTGCTCGGTTAGATCTCTGATAGACTAGACTTTCGGAGAGTTATTATTTCTCTTAAGGGAAATTGTTGCATGGGGGGAATTATTGTAAAAGGGAAAATTGTTCTGCCCTGTCTCCCTCAGTAGTCTAGCACTTACCAGACAACTCCACTGATTCTACTTGTAATATTTGTAAGGAGCTCTGTTCCTGAGTAAGTTAGTATTTAGCATAGTTGATAGGACATAGATGATAGGTTTTGGCATCATCAAATAGGGGGAAATTGTTGGGTGATGATTCAGTCCTCAGCATGACCATACTTGTGGGAAATGACTCATCTTCCATACTAAATCATGCTCAGTAGCCTCGTGCTCTGAACTGTTGAGAAGATTTGAAGATCCCAAAACCCTATCTGATTGGTGAACCATTCCTTTGTATTTGTATTTGTCTCGAGGTTTCGGACTCGGTAGACACTCTGCTCCGGTCAAGGCGCTCGGCAGCTTATTTGCCTCAGCACCGGTACATGAAGACTCGGTGATATTGGACTCGGCAGAGGAGCGATATGCGAAAGACTCGGTGATATTGGACTCAGCGAGAGCAAAGATATGCGAGAGAGTCGGTTGAACCGAACTCGGCAGGAGTAGTTCATCGAACTCGAGCGATCTTCGATAGACTTATCTCGGCAGCCTATCTATCCGAATACAAGGTCGGACTCAAGCAACGGCAGATAGTCTTCGGGATCTGTCGAATCTTTTGAAAGAGAATCGGCATTGTCATGTACGAGGAAGAGAGAAGTCGGCTTGAACTGTCTCGAAGTTTGTCTTTGTCTCAACCACTTCATTCACCTCAACGAATGACAAACATACACGTGTCTTCTCACCGCTAAAGGCTGCAGTCAACCTTTTACCTAAAAAGGTGGGAAAGTACACTGTTACCTACACCAAAAGAGCCGTTTGCTACCAAAGAGAGAGAGAGAGAGAAGAAGATCGTCTCCAACGGATCTATTTCAATCTCTGCTCTATAAATAGAGGGATCATTCAAGATTTAAAAGAGAATGCGCACCTAGAACACGAGAAAGCATTCAAACGAGCGAAATTAACGACTAAGTCCTCCGCAAGAATCAACCGAGTTATCTCCGCGAAAGACTACATCCAATCTCAAAAGGAACCAAGCTGAACCGACATAAGCTTCTAGCATCCAAGCGATTGACACGAACCTATAGCTAAATCCTCAGCTGTTCGTCGCTCTAGATAGCTACATTCTCGTTCCTTATCCCTCTAACCCTAAGCTCACTTGTTATATCCATAGCTTAGACGAAGGAGTTCACATTTGAATCCAATCCTTATTGTATAAGGACTCCTTCACTTGTTGGAGAAGTTTGTCAAACACTTTAAGTTTGATAGTGTTGTAACCGAGACTTGGATCGATATAAAAACCAAGACGCGGCTTTGCCCGGTGTGCAAGCCGACCGAGACTAACTCGGGATAATAAATAGCCTCCCGATCATTCGGGACAGTGGACGTAGGATTTGAGCGATATCCGAACCACTTTAAAAATCCCGTGTCTCTTATCGCTTTCTTAATCGTTGCATTGATTTTACTATTCATACCGAACATCATATTTAAATCAATCAAGCTGTCTCAAGCATACCGAACTTTTAAATCTACCGAACCGAGACTTAAAACGTTTTCTCACAAAAATTGATTTGGGCCTACACAATTCCGCACACCGAACTCTCACCGAACGATACCGACTCGACCTAGTCGGTTAGCGGATCTCGACCGAGTCGAGTACTCTTTTAGCCTTTTACTCGATTCGGTAACGGTTGTGCAGGGTCCGCCGAATCAGCTGCACGCACACCATCCTGAATAGGACTGTTCAAGTTCGAAATTGAGAAATCGAATCAGGTGTATTCACCCCCCCCCCCTCTACACCTGACCGTACACTCGGGACCAACAGTTTACTATTTATTTCTTTGTGTGCCAAATTCTTTTGTCAATGTACACATATATTCAAAAATGAAAGCTTTAATGTTACTATTAAATGAATAATTGATCATAATAAATTTTATTATGATTAAATAGGTAATATGTTGTTCATGTTAGAGGTCTATAATTTTTAGGACAAAACTTTTACGATTTCATTAATTTATTTCATGAATTGTCGAATTACTAAATGCACGAATGAATTGTCAATAAAAGTAAGATTATGTTTAATAAGTAGATTATCTATAATACAGTTATTTAATTATTCTGAACTATGTCCATTTATGAGTTATATGAACTATTGATGCATACATAACATTCTTTGCACAAGTCATTAAGATAACTTTTCATGTTAGGATTGACCCGCAAGATTTAATCATTTGATATCCATAGTTTTTCATTCAAAATCAAGGTTAAGAGGGGGAAGTATTCTTACACTACATTTGTCTTTATTATATTTTATGCTCGATATTTATGAGTTAATGTCAGACATGATCAAAGTTGACCGGCGATCAAAGTTGATCGGTATAAAGGTTTATGGTCGAAGTTGACCGGGATCGAAGTTGATCCGCGATCGAAGTTGATCGGTACGCATGTTTATGGTCGAAGTTGACCGGGATCGAAGTTGAGCCGTTTTTAAATGTTCGAAGTTGACTCGGTGCTCTGTGTGACTACGTAATTCTTACATGATCTAATTTTTCATAATATATTGATATATTATATAGTTTGGATAAGTGTATTCCCCACTGAGTAGTCGTACTCATCCCTATTATTTTAACATATTTTAGGAAATGGCTCGGCCGATGCGTAGAGGTGTTGGTGGTGATGGTCATGAGGATAATTCATCGTATTTAAATTACGACTTTTAGTTTATGAACTTTTTGTTATTTCTTTTGAAATGTTAGACTTGATAAATTTTTATTTAAGACTTTCGTTGAGTATGAAAATAGATTGAGTTTTTCAATGATTCTTTTCCATGAAAATGTTTTGAAAGAGTTGAAATATGCATGTTAAGTAGTTAAGTATATGAAAATTGGGGCGTTATATAAGTGGTTTGGTTTGCAGTTTGAAACTGGTTTGAGATCATTTCACTTATGATTTGGAATGAGAATCACTTGTGGATGATGAGTGTGTTTGCTACTCGTATTTTCGTCGGATTTGTGGAGTAAATTCAACATGATGGAGACTATTTGGTGCATCTTTGGTGTGATTTAATCTCGAAGATATGAAAAACAAAGACGACGTTGATGTCCAATGTTTCATGAAGAAATGAATGAATTATGGACCATTGAGCCACTTTTGAAGATTAAATATTTGTTTGGTCAAAGCTTGAAGATTTGAAAATATTTAGTGTGTAAATGAAGATCAAGATCCCACAAAATCTTGAATTTATTTATGATTTGGTGCTTATTTATTTTATAAGGATGTGAGATTAGCAACTATTGCATACACGTAAAAGGACCCTCAAAACCTTCTTGTTGAATACATTGTACAGTTGTATTAGGACCAACTCTCTTCCGCAGAAATCCAAGCAGTTGGTGGTGTCTCCATTTTCACATTTGATCTCGGGATGTATGAGGAAGCATTTTTGAGCGGCCGCCATTTCTCCCGCATAAATAACGATACTAGGGCGGATTCCGAATTTATTATTGGGGGAGACGAAATCTCTTGATGCAAATTTAACCTATAAAAAATGAGATAGAATCTTCTTCCAAAAATTTAAAGAAAATTTCAAAAGAATACACAGAAAATTCGATTTGTTCGTTATTTTACGAAAATAGTTAATTCAAATTGCTAGGATTACCTGAAAAGAGAGTAGCAATGATAAATATGCAGAGGAGTTGGAGTTTAGCCATTTCTTGGAGAAGAGTTTGTTGATCTTTTGTTATTTTTTTTTTCTATTGATTTTAGAAATATTTGGATTTCTCATGCTGGTCGTGTATTTATTCTTATATATGGAAAAGTCTGGCTAAATATTCTGAATATATTTGTAGATTTCATTATATTATACGATCATATAATATAATAATATAATATAAGATTATATATTATATGGATTAGATACAAATGCAATGGTGAAATTGTGTCACTAAAATTTATAGAATTAAGTGGTTTGGTTTGCAGTTTGAAACTGGTTTGAGATCATTTCACTTATGATTTGGAATGAGAATCACTTGTGGATTTTAAACAAAATCGACTGTAGGATTTGGGAAAACCCAAGATTTCAGATATGATTGAAAAATCTTGATTTCGATAGACTTAATTCAAACACTTTATATGAGCTTTATACAAAGATTTGTGTGTCGCACATTATACTCTTTTGTATGTCATACTTTAAGTGTTGACATGTGGTACATGTGGCTCACCATAATTGATTTGGATTTGTTTATTTAATTAAAATGTATTACATATGTCAAATATTTTGTGAAAATGACATAGAGTGGAGTATAATTGTGGGACATCAAAGTCTATCCGACTGATTCTGGAACATTTTTTGATCGAGCTTAATTTATTAGAATTTATATTCGAATGTCATCGGTTGAAGCTCAATCTCTATTTATAGTCTTGACTTGTGAATAGATCTCGTTGGAGGGAACCTAGACACATGTAAAAAATGACAAGGAAAACGACCATCTTCAACTTTGAACGTTATTGTAGACATTCTCTCTTTTTCAGTCTTGACGGTAGCTTTTGTGAGAGCAAGGTGGAGTGCCGCAGCTCAAGTTACTCCAGTCTCCAAGTCGAATGTTGTCCAGCCCTCGACACTACGAATCTCTCGAACAATTCTTACCAGCTCCAGATTTTGACGGATACTACATGATGAAATTTGTAAAGACTGTGATGTATTTTACCACTATCTTTATAAAACAACTTTTTAGTCATTTCTGTAAACCATTAAATTTTATGGTTAATTTGAATATATGTTCTAATTAACATAAATTTTTGTTGTAAACATCACATTTCTTTTTCCCATTTGTGTTTTTTTTGTTTATTTTCTTCACAATATGTTTCAAAGTTGTTGTTTATTGATTGTAGGGTTAATGCTGTCAATTATTAGCAATCAACTAACGACCATACTCATAGAGATAATAGAGGAGGAAGTAATAGCCACCTACATTATCAACAACGGTAAAGGATAATCCACATTCTGCTCATCTTCCTAACTAGGGTAATGTTTTTTCTACGTTATATAAGAAACTGTTATATTATATGGCTCAAATCATAATCCTTTAAGGAAATTGAGTCCACCCCACGTCGGATAATTAATGAAGTTTATCATTAATTTTTCTCTAGCTGTAAATAGATAGGTTCCCTCATTATTTTATTTATACATATCTAAGAATTAGTCTTTGGGTCTAAGAATATATTCCGGAGACCCAAATTTGTATTGTCCTCTTTTATAGATAATTTTCTTCCATCCACCCGCCGAAACCCGGAAAAAGATAGTTGGATATCACATCATTGACTGTTGAACTGAATCAAGATTCATGAATATTCTAGCTTGCAAGCTAAGGCTTTTAGAATTGCTCCTTTTTACTAGGCTTAATTTATTAGAATTTTGATCGATTCCTCACAATGACAAATGATTTTGAAAATGATGTAGTTAATTTGTGTATGTGTTGTTTGTATATACTCACATTAACAACACTTCCAAATTTTTGCAGTAATTAAGG
The DNA here is from genome assembly GCA_028984105.1 of Lavandula angustifolia. Classification (NCBI taxonomy): domain Eukaryota; kingdom Viridiplantae; phylum Streptophyta; class Magnoliopsida; order Lamiales; family Lamiaceae; genus Lavandula; species Lavandula angustifolia. Next base: position 28,126,222 of record CM054817.1, read on the forward strand.
TTGTTCTTTGATCGTTTTTAATTTAGTAAAAATGATTCTTGATTCTTGCCTTCGTCCACAGATTTTTATATAGGAACTGTTATTTGATGCAAAACGGATGTAGCAAAAAGATTAAAATACAAATGTAAATTCCAATAATATTAAAGATAAAGGGATAGGTGATTGAAATATTTTGATTCCTCGGAATACCAGAAGTCGATCTATCAAGATCCGCTGATTCGCGGACGAATGCCGGAAATTAATCTACATTAACCCATTGATCCGACACACAAATAGCTAGATTAACGGCTTCCAAACATCGATCCGCCATGCGGATGACTTGGGGAAACGACGCACTGTCAATTTCTTCAATTCATTCAAAACTATCTTATTACAACTCAAAATTCAACCACAAAAAAAACATAAAAACCCTAAAAATCCAAATAGCAAAAGCCCACATACATAATTAAAAGAAGCTCATGAATTCTACTCTTCATCAAAAACACATTACTCAAAGATAAATCCGTTTATTCTCTTTCACATCTCGGCCCATCCTCTTACAAAGTAATTACGTAAAAGGTAAATTAAGATTCGCGATCGCTCCAAATAACTAAAATTTCTCAGTCGAATTTGGTGTTTATTTATTTATTTTAGAAGGGTGGAAAATCAACATTTGTTGCGCACGCGAAAGGCCCATCAAAACCTAATTGCTCAATACACTGTACGGTTGTAGCGAGTCCAAACATGTTCTTGCGAGTAAAGCAGTGCACTCGGAGGTGACTCCATTTGGGCACAAGATTTCATGATGTATCTCGAAGCGGCTTTGTGCAGCTGCGATGGCGTGGAACAACGGAATCCCTTCGGCGACACTACCATAAAACCTCGAACGAGGCCGATGAAATCCGATCTCCGAACCTTACGTGCATAGAAATATATTCAAGAAGCGGATGGGAATTCTTGAATAAGGATGGCGAGTCACTACGGGAAAATTGATTTTTAGCGAGGCGTATTTTGTCGCCAAAGGTATACTTTTAGCGACGAAATAGTGCATTCGCGAGGAACGTTGTTTTCTCGCCAATGTTGTGTCACTAATGACTTTCCTCGCTAATAACCAATTTCGGTAGCAAGGAAAAAATAACCTTCCTTGCTAATGTATAAACTCAATAGCGAGGAACAATTTCGACGCTAATGTATGATGTAAAATTACTAAAACACCCTTATCAATTATGCCTTTAATGTGAAAAGTCCAATATACCCTTCCTCGCCGATAGATAGTTTTCCTCGTCAAATGGATGATGTGAATATACCAAAACACCCTCCATTAATGTGAAAAGTCCAATATACCCTTCCTCGCCGATAAATAGTTTCCTCGCCAAATGGTTGATATGAATATACCAAAACACCCTCCATTAATGTGAAAAGTCCAATATACCCTTCCTCGCCGATAAATAGTTTTCCTCACTAAATAAACGTATATTATTTTAATTTTTAATTATTAAAATGCAATTACAAATAAATATTATTATATATTTGAGACTAATTAGCAAGGATATTTTATCAGTAATAACAACAATTTAATTCTTGCCAAAAAAATCTAAAATTAATTATTATTTTATTAATGACTTGATTATTTACTACCATATTTTGCAAAAATGGAAAAAAGTTAATTCACATATTACGTGCGAATTGATTAATTAGTAAGATCTTAAATAGAAGAAAACTCCACAGTAGTAATTATAAAAGTAAGAATTACGAAATTAAATTACATCACTGTCAATTGTGGAAGTAAGAATTAAGAAATTAAAACTCCACAGTGTGTCTTTAGGAACAAACAAGCCCCTGTCAGTGGTTTCCATCACTTGTGCCACTCTCTTTTATTTTATAATTCCGTGATTCTGCAACTGCTGCAACATTCCCTCGTTCTTCCTTTCCAGTATTGCTGTTGGGAAACAGAAAACAATGTTAGAGATTAGAAAGGTCCTTCTCATTACCTATCCCAAAGCAAACAGGAACAGAATCAGGTGTATTATAGGGCAGGAAAACAGCAACACAATTACGACCGTCTCATATCACAAGTATTAATCACTACCTTCCTGGGTCTTGAATTGTCATCTATTGCGGTCATAAGATCCAAAGTTCCATCTCGATCATCACTATTGTAAGTATCTAGATCAAACTCAAATTCAGCAAAAACAACTCAGTAATCGTTGCTGTTCATTGGAGCCCGGTCTGAAGAACAGTTGTAAAAAAAAAGGAAATAAAAAAAATTAAAGGCCCCAAAGTCGTGAGATGAAGTTTGAACATTAAGAAAAGTAAAGAAAAAAAAAACCGTTTTTATAGAGATCGTAAACCAGCGGCGGAATCAACGCAAGTCGCCGTGAGATCGTAGTTTTCCAGCAAGGGGATTCAATGCGATGTCGTCTTCTAATCGTAGGAGAAGATCGCGAGTCGTGCTTCACTTGAGATTTCGAGAGAGGAACAACCGTGCCCACTTCTACCGATAATGTTGCTCTCTTTTCCTCCCAATTCCACCACAACTAATTCAGTTATTCCCTCCATTCATTCCCAAATTTTCACAATTTGAGATTCTTAACTCAATCCTCCTCCTCCCATGGTTTCCCGGATGCAGTCAACATGCTTTTTTCCAGAATTTCAGAACCCAATTTATCCACATCAAGGTTCTCGCTCTCAATAGTGATGAGAATGCAGTTTGATTTTGTTTGAAATGGACTAGAGAAGTGGGAAGATGTTGATAAAAAGTGGTATAGGTATGCGGATATATTAAAAATTGTAGCGGGTTTTGAAAAATTTAAACAAACCTCCAAAATTTTAAGGGAAATTTTGAATTTTTTATCTCAATAAAAAAGGATTAGCGCTGATTTTCAAGATTATCAAACACTAACTATTTTTTAATTTTCAGAAATAGCTAGCGCTAATAATTTTACGTTTAGGAGTATAATTTTTATTTTTATTTTTATTCTTATCAATTCCATTAAATACTATTCTTTATTTTAATTCATCATTTTGTATAATTCATTCTTTATCTTAAATCTTGAATATGTAATATATTTTTAATTTTATTATAAATTTAGCACTTAAATATACAATCTCGAGTGTAATTGAATAGTATAAAATCCAATCAAGTTCAAACCAAATAATATTGTTTGTAAAATACGAATAATTTTTTTAGCTAGGTTTGTAAATGAATACGCATCAAATTAAATACTTTAATAATAAATGAATAAGGTCTTTCGAATATTGAATCAATACGAATAGGATTTATCCAATTTTTTTACAAACATATATAGCTAATAAAATAGTAATATATTAAGTAGTAATTGTTTTGAGTATTTAATTAATTTCTTTTTTCAAATACTATATGAAATATTAGATTATTAGTTTTAAAACACAAATTACTAGATAAAATATCATATTATTAGTTTCAAATTACTATATGAAATATTAGATCATTAGTTTCAAATTACTAGATAAAATACGAATAGGATTGAATCTCAAATTACTAGATAAAATACGAATAGGAATGAAATTCAAATTATTAGTTTTAAAAATCAAATTACTAGATAAAATACGAATAGGATTGAAACTCAAATTACTAGATAAAATTAGGATTGAAATTCAAATTATTAGTTTTAAAAATCAAATTACTAGATAAAATACGAATAGGATTGAATCTCAAATTACTAGATAAAATACGAATAGGTGAAACTCAAATTACTAGATAAAATACAAATAAGATTGAAATTCAAATTATTAGTTTTAAAACTCAAATTACTAGATAAAATACGAATAGGATTGATCCGTTTTTCAAATTATTAGTTTCAAATTACTATATGAAATATTAGATTATTAGTTTCAAATACCATATTAATCGATAAACTATTTTCTAATAAAATTATGACGTAAATATTATAATTTGTAAGTGTTAATTAGAATTAACCATACATATAATTTTTCGATAATAAGATATAAATATCGAAAGTTATCCTATTAGTTACTATATTACCTATAAATTTGGATATTCTATTGAATTATATAAATTTGATCATTTAAAAAATAGGATAATTATACTAACATATTAGCTTATTATAAATGAAAAAAAGGAAAAAAAGAAAGTAAAAGAAATAACAATTGTAGTTAGAAAATATGGAACAATAAATATTATGAATAGAAAAAAAAATATAATGTTAGTGTTGTAAATATATTATATATATATACTTACCATATATTGTGATGACCATGTAAACCCTAAAAGCCCATGAGCCCATCTTGTACTCTATATATAGAGGTCTCCACCCTTATAATAATACATCATCTATTTTCCATTCTCTCTTTTGTTCTCTACTTCCTCTTTAGTTTATAACACGTTATCAGCACGAGAGACTCTTTTCAAAAGACGAGAAGATACCCACGGAAGAACAAACCATCCGCTGCCGATCAACGCAAGAAAACGAGATCAACAAACTTAGCTTAGGTATGTGACCAAAATCGTATACGGTCCAGTCATTCAATATCTGATCGATTGCCACGCGCGCAAAGAGCGTGGGGGTTTCTCCAACGGCTCTAATGGCATGGGGTCCAGGTAAACCATTATTGATTGCAATGTTGTTCAGGCTCTTAAATTTATTTAATTCAATACCATCACATCGGCGTTAAACATACGCAATGTTCAGGCTCTTAAATTTATTTAATTTTTGGATGATTTCTCTTATTATATTGTTATTATTTGTGCTCCTGAGGAATCACAATACCCTAATATTCCTGAAGAATATTACGTAACTTTTTGTTGCTCCAGAAGTAGCACAATTGATATTCCTGAAGAATATCATAAGCTCTTAAAGAGCAATTCAATTGTTGCTCCAAAAGTAACACAATTTAATATTCCTGAAGAATATTACATGCTTTTGAAGAGCATTTACAATTAATATTTATACATATATGTAAGCTTATACTTGTTTATTTATTTATTTAATGTTGAATCTAGATTGTTGCTCCTGAAGTAGCACAGTCCATATTCCTGAAGAATATCTTAAGCTCTTAAAAAGCAATTCAAACTTTTTGAAATAACTTAATTGTTGCTCCAGAAGTAGCACAATTTAATATTCTTGAAGAATATTTCACTCTTGAAGAGTTACTAATATTATCTATGTAATTACTATATACCTCAGTTTTTTTCTTCTTCTGCATACTGTATAATATTTATATTTATATATATAAATGTAATCTTAATTTGTTGCTCCTGAAGTAGCACACAACTAATATTCCTGAAGAATATTATGTACTGAGCAATTCATACAGCATATCTTATTGATAGACGAATCTTGGTTCTTGAATTTTTATTATTGTTGCTCCCGAAGTAGCACAATTGATATTCCCAAATAATACTATGTTCTTGAAGAACAATTGGGTTTCTAGAATATATTAACCTTTCGCCTAAAGTGGTTTAATAGAAAACTAAAATTAGTGCTCACAATTTGTATTCCTGAAAAATACTACATGTTCTTGAAGAAACGATTCAAGTTTTTTTTTATTTTGGCAAATGCTATATATTCATAATTTTAATTGTTGCTCCTGAAGTAGCACAATTTAATAATCTTGAAGAAAATTACATGTTCCTAAAGAACAATGAATATATAAAGGTATGATGTACTTTAATGTATTATCTAATTACATGGAGTGGTAGCAAGAGCTCCTCTATGTTTGATAACTGCATTTTCAATGCCTCTTGTTATTTACTTTCTTTTCAAGAATAGTTGAGATACAGTAGATCTCAAAATTTATAATTTATTGATTTAATTTATCTTGAATAGATGTAACTTGCTGCTCTGGAAGTAGCACAATTACATTCCTGAAGAATGATCATATTGTGATAGTAACATTACTATCACATGTTTGTGGAAATGCTTCAAATAAGTATATTTATATACTATTTATCTTTTGCTCCTGAAGTAGCATCATTTATATATTCTAGAAGAATATTAAATGCTCTTAAAGAGCAACTCGTACTTTCGATAATATATGTTATTCCTGAATGAAAAAGATCATTTATGTCTTGTTGACATTAATGCACTCTTGATATCGATGTCAATAAGAGGCATGAGGGAGATAATAATAGAATGAAACGAAGCATCCCAATAGGATTGCTTAAAGATATAATTGATTGTCCTCCATAAAACTCGACAAGAGTATATGCATCCTAAATTGCAAGATTTTCAAATCTAGTGCATCGAAATTATTGAAGGCTCCAGAAGAGCATGTGTCATTCTATCAAATGATACTAAATTAGCTATTGAACATGCCCTTTATTCTAGTAAGTCTAGAAGACACTTACTAAGTTTTAAGAATATGCAATGGATAGCATATTGAAATTATATAAGAAGGTAGTGATTCTTTTGTATTTAGCCAGAAGCTAACAAAAGAAAAGTTATCACACTACCACCTTGAATGTATTACACATTCATAAAAATAAGTGAGACAAAACATGTCATGAACCAGAATTTCAAAAGAGCTTTATGCTTTCACATGATAAGTTTGGACATCTGCAAGCAACTATGATGCGCCACATAATTCATATGGGCGCTGCAGAGAGATCCTGAAGAATCTCTTAATTTCCATGAATGCTCGATTTCTATAAGAAATTTAGCACTTGGTAAAACTACAATTTCAAAAATAAAGAGCTCAATTCCATCAAGAAGATTTGCCTTGATAAAGCGAGTGAGTTTATTAAACTCCAAGTTCCTCCTGAAGAGGATTTATATCAGATGCCTTTGGAATTGAGATCGTATAATTACTTGCTCATATCCATACTCAAAATGGTTTTTGTTCATATAAATATGAGTCTCACAAAGGAGATTGTTATTTTGATAAAATAACGTTCCAACATTAGGTGGAACATATGTCACATTCGGATTCCTGAAGTAATCAATGTGAAATCTACATCCAAAGAAAAAGAAGTGTTGGTCCAGAGACGAAAAGTCAGGTGTAGAGGGGGGGGGGTGAATACACCTGAGCTCTGTTTCTTTTTCTCAGTGAAGGTCAGCTGAAGCTGATGTTTGCAACCGATGAACGAGTGCCAAGTAAGCCTTCGATCACTGGGGTCAAAGTGAGTCAGCTTCTGAGCTCTTCTACTGACTGATGTCAGTATTACGAAACTCAGTCGAAGACTGTAGTGCGGATAAGTGTTAGGCCCGGAGTCGTCTCTTTTGAAAATGCGTTTTTGCATGTTAAATCTTTTAGCTGTGCACTTTATAAAATACGTTTTATGCAAACTTATGATTTTCAAGTCAGTTGAATGCAATGCAATAAAACAGTAAATGAACACAAGCGATTTAACGTGGTTCGGATACGCAAGATCCTACGTCCACGGTCCCGAACAAGGCGGAGAGAACTTGTTGATTATTCCGAGCAAGCCTCGGCGGGGATACGTGACCTTGGACGAGTTCCCTCTAAGTTATAGTCCTTAGCGACTTTACAATCCAAACCTAAGTTTAGAAGGGAGGGAATATTCTCCAACTGAGAAGGAGTTCTTACAACAAGAACAATTCACTAAATGTGAACTCCTTCGGATCTAAGCTATGAATCTAGCAATGAGCTTAGTCTAGAGAAGATAGGGATCAAAGTGCTCTAGAGAGATGAACTACAAGAAGTGTTCTATGAAAACTAGTTCGTCTCTGGATAAGCTTGAAGGTTCTAGAGCGTTGTGAGTTTGAATGATTTCCCTTGATTTCGCGTATATTCCTCTCTTATCGAAATCTTCAAATCCTTCTCTATTTATAGTTGTGAGTTGTGACATATGTCCGTTGGAGACGACGATGCCACGTGTCACAAGCGTCCAAAGAAAACGGCCACTATTCAACTTTGTTGCGGCGGGGGCGTTAATGCACGCTGTTCATGAGAGCGACTTTCTTGTGTAGAGTAGGTAAGCGTTGTTGGCTTCTCATTGGTCGAGGTTTGTAGTTGGTGAGTGTCGAGTTGGACCGTTCAAACTACCTCGTATGTCTTCTGCCGAACATTTGAAAGGACTTTTAGTCTTTGGGTCGCTTTCTATCGGATACGATACTTGAAAGTCTGTCTTCTTCGGGCGAGTCGTCCGACCGATAAAGTGAGCTTCGATAGTCGGTTGGTCGATCGCGAAGGTATACTTGCTTGCACTTGGTTCTTCTACCGATGACCATCGGCTTGTAGAGAATGCTTCTCCGAGGTCCGGTCGGCCGATGCGGGATCTTCAACCGAGTTTGATATCAGTGCCGACGAAGAGTGCAAGCGATTACACCGATGACGTGGGGTTCGAAAAGTATCTTCGGCAGAAGATCGGTTCAACAACTACCCCGCATGGACTTAGACAAAAATAATAAGCATTACATCAAGTCTAACCTATATATCGGCTAATCCTATCGACACACTAATCTACCGATATCAGCTCGGTTTTGGGATCTTCAATTCCATAGTACTACTATGATTTCCCCCAATTTCTTTTAACCCTAGAACAGTGAGTATCAATCTATCGACTCATATCCAACAATTTCCCCCTAATTGATGATGCCAAAACCTCTATACTCTAATATCTATCAAGGATCTTGTCCTATCGACAACAATTTCCCCCTTTAAACTTCTGAGGAAAAAAAACTGATAATCATAAACGAACTTCAGCAGGTGAGAGCATGGCAAGATCAGAGAAACTGATGTGAGTGTGTGTCAGATCACTTAGTGATCAGTTGTGTAAACACAAAGACAAAGGCTGAGAGACAATGAGTAATTGTCTAGCAAGCAGAGGAACTGATATATATATCAAGAATTACAGAGTTCCTATGCTATTACAAAAGATGAGGAGAAAAAAATCACTGCTGCTGCTTCTTGAACTTCTGCGTTTTCTTCTTGAAGTCAGTGGATTTTTCCTCGGGAGGATCCAGGTAATAGTATTTATACACTCTAGCTCGAATCTCCTGGATCTCCAAGTTATCATCTGGCCTTTCTGGGAGCAGACTCAGACTGTAGGCGGCTTCCTCCACTTCTCTTTCTATGTCCTTAGTGCTCAGCAGTCCATTAGCAAGTCTCGGCGGTGGAATACGTCGGAAAGCTGGGGCACGGAAGGTTACATTCTGTGATTCCATGACTTGCTTCAGCCGTTCACTGAATTCAACATTAAATCTCGTAATCAACTCCTCAAAGAGCTGATCGGCTGGGCAGTCAAGTGGGTAAATGCGCCATACGTAGTAGCCTTTGATAAAAGTTTCTTTCAATCTCTCCCAATGTTCATTCATATCAGCCGGCACCCACTTATCCACATGCTGAATCGGTTGTTGCTTGATGTGGGGGGCCCTGATGAACTTAGATCCTCTCGGGATCTGCCTTCTTGGATCGGCTGCTGGTTTATCAGATAGGCTTTTTATTCTTGCCAGGTCAGCCATCCATTTCTTCTCACGGAGAGCGGCTGCTCTAGTGTCTCCTCGTCTGAGACTCAGTCCTTGCAGCGTCGCCTCCCAGGTCGTTTGATCTTCTGCTATCTGCTCAGGTGTAAGAGTAGATATGGGAATACTACGAGCAAGTAGCTTTGATTTCGATCGGAAGAGCCTTAGCAAATTCTTCTTGGGCTTTCTTCTTTTGCTCTTCGACCGTATTAATGACCTTTCTCTTTCCTTTGCCCCCGACGCTTTGCCCTTAGGCTTTTATTTGCTTGTTTGCCTCCTCTAGCCGACGCTCCCTGGTCCGGCTTGTCTTGCGGCTCTTGGGCTATTCCGAGGTCGAATGCCTCTTGCTCCGCTTTTGATTTAAACTTCTTGATCGGGGAGGAAGGAGTAGTGGATTCAGTAGCGATTTCCTTCCCCGACCTCTGCGGCACTGTTGAGACTCTTCTTCTTCGGTGGCTCTTCAAGGAATTGAGCGATTTCGTCTATGTGCACGATGAAGAGGAGATGGGGGTGGCTTGTAGTGGGAAATCAAGGAGAAGGACCTCGGTAGATGTACCTTTCGAGTAGGTGGTCCCGCCTCCGAGCTGTTCCCCCGAATCTCTGCGGTGAGGGCTCTGCTGGCGCGAGGAGGGTCCCGCCTCCCGAGCCTGTCCCTCGAGGATCCGGACGTCGACCGTATCCGTATCGGGTTCATCTTTCACAATATCTTCCCCCTTTTTGGCATCAGCAATATTCGCCGAGGGAGGTGCGGATAGCTTTTACGTCCCGCTCCCAGTTGTGCACGGAATCTTTGATCCGGGTAATCGTGTCATCAAAATCACCGACCAAGTTACGGTAGTTTTCCCAGTCTTTCTCCCGATCGGCTCTAGATTTCTTCAATCGAGCGGCCGACTCCTGACGGAGTTTCAAGCAGAGCTTGATCATTTGATTTCGTCATTTCTTTCTGAATGGCTTTCAAGGCCTCAGCCTGTTGCTTGATGGCGGTTTGAAGAGAGGTGGTTGCTATCTTGTTTCTCTCATCTATGAAGCCTTGAACTGTTTTCATGGCTTGAGTCACCTGCTCCGAGAAAGATTTATGCGCTGAGCGGCAAGCTAGCCGACTCGTGGCCGATAAATCGGCCTTTTGAGCACTTAGGGCCTGCTCAACTATCTCCTTGAAATTTGGCTGAGAAGCCTCTTTAGGAGTTGAGACGTCAGCGGCCAACTTACTTAGAACTTCGTTCTGAGCCTTGGTGTACTTCTCCCATTTGAAATGAACATCTTTGGCTAGGAGTCGATTTTTCTCACCTTGGCGTTTGATAGCCCTGTTGACCGAACGTGAGGACACGGAACCGATGGGTTGTATCTGATAAGAGCTAGTTCCGAGCCTCTGCTCAGAGAACGAGATCAACTGCTCCCTACTGTACTTCGGAGCAGTTGTAGCCTCACCTGATGGGATTATGGGTGGTGTTGGGCTCTTCTCTTGGGGAGTTTGTCCCTCTGCAGATTCTCCCTGATCTGCTTCCTTGGGTTTGCCATCCATCTCCTCATCTTGATCATCATTATCGCCTTTATCAGAAGGTGGAGATGGGGGCGGAGCTGTTTCAGTCGGAGCTCTCAAGCTCAGTAAATAGAGCATTGCAGCTCTCAAATCTTCGAAAGACGCCACATCAGCTGGCTCTCCGAATCCAATCTTGGCTTGGAGCTCTTGCTCCTCCGTCGCAGCTCATCCGGTGACTCGCTGGGATTTGGCAAAGTCAATAAGAATGTCCCAGTGCGAGAAACCTTAAGAGCATCCGAGCTCTTGTCCTTACTTGCTATTTCAACCCCGGATCTGCGTGCTCGGCAATTTCTCGGTATCTCTTGCTGAATCTCGACTGCAAGCCGCAATCGAGTGGTGTCAGTTGTTGTCCACTCAGCAGTAGGTTCGGGTGACGGTTCCCTCTTGTCAGACTCTGTTTCCTCAGAGCTGATCACTTGGACTTTGTCCTTGATCGTCGCTCCCTCGATTCCAAGGATTCGAATCGAGTAGTTGCTCCTCTTGAGTAGGAGGAACCGGCTCAATAAAAGGTAAGTGGCCGAGCCACTGTGACCTCAGCAGGTCGATTCTTAGCCAACCTCCTCTTCTTTGGTACTTGGATAGATGGGGGCGGAGCGAGACGCAGCTCTCTTAGGCTCAGGCGGTCCCTTGCCTATGGATTTCTCAGCTCCAGCTTTCGTCTGGAATTTGATAGACTTCTTGTCAAAGTACTTGGAGTCCTCAAAGGCTGAGTTCTCAACAGTGAGTTCCTCTCGAACTATGCATTTCTATCGAACCGACATCTTTGTTCCGAATAGAAGTTTACCCACACCGGCTATCCTCCTCTCGCCAAGTGGGTAATGTGGTGAACTTCCGAGCCCGTGCCTTCATCTCGAGTAGTATAATACTCGGCCCAGTTCACTTCAACCTCATCGTCTATTGCCATCATCAGCTGAATCCTAGGTTTGGACAGTTGATCATATGATCCAGCTGAACTTGTCAGAATGTACGATACCACGTAAGCTAGACCTCTGTACCGAGGTAGCAACATATTCCTCGGTAAAAAGCTGTTTTGAACGCCACATCCTTGCGTCCACAGAATTTCTGCACATATGCGTTGATCTCCTTCTCCTTGTATCCAATCGGAGAAATGCCGGAGTTGGGAAGATCGAATGAGAGAGCTAGAGCATCTTGAATATCGAAGGTAAGAACAAGTGACTCCCACTCATCTTGATCGACTTCCTTCGATAAGAGAAGGACGATTCCTCTCCTCCCGACGCTAGAGATTTCCGGTTGAAATAAACTTCGGCGACTTGCCGAGGGAGATAAGCACGGGGTGCTTCGAAACCAAGCATCTCCAACCCCGAACGCTCCAAAGCGTCAAACACGGGTTCAAGGAAAGAGATCTCCACTTGGCGGAAGGCCAAGGTAGGTTCAAACGAGAATCCCGGAGGCTACAATCTCCTCAATGTTGTCTGGAGTTTGAACGTTCGCCATTGAAATCTGCAAAACAACATATTAGCACTTGAAAATAGAGTAAGTTAGTAGTTGCTAGCAGACATCTGATACATTACCGTGTATAAGAGCTTTAAGAGATGCGAAAGCAAAGTTGTTTAGGAGATTTGGATAAGAAAACAAAGTTGCGAGATAAGCTCTTTGAGAAAATGAAGAATGGCGAAAAATGAGGAGTTGTTAGAAGATGAAAGATTTTGTATATTTCGTTTGATCTTCAGTTTGAATCGCACGGTTCAAATTTAATCTTTCAAAATCAAGGGGCGGCTAAGATTAAATGTTATAAAAGAATGATTACAATAGCCGCCAAAAATATAGATATACGTAATAAAGCTAATGGAGAAGACATGCATTAAATGCGCGACGAGAGAGCATTAATTACGCGAGCGAGGAGTCCTCGCCGACCTTTCCTCAAACCTTAAACATAATAAATGGTAAGGAATAAATGCTCCTAGGCAACCGAATGCAAGCGACCGATGCATTAAATGCGGCATGCTTCGAACAAATTAAGTAACGATACTACGCAAACCTCTTCGTTGAACTTATCAGTGGTTACCATCATTTATCGGGAGGATGGTTGTGCCGATGACCATGTTCTCCCTTGTTGTGTACGGTGTGCATCTCCCAACCGAGTCACCGTACTAAGTTTTTCGACTTTGTCGTGCCTGATTCCATACCGATACACATTGTTGCTAAGTATATTATTATCGGTAGTCGGCTTCTACCGACTTGTCTCGGTAGGATCTAGCAGACCTAGCTCAACCGATAGTTCTGCGAACTTTGTTCTCGGCTAGTGGTTTGGTCGGTATATACGCCCTTTTGCTTGTCGGTATGGATTTTCTCCATCCCGATGTCCTTCTTTTCGACATGGTCTCCGATGAAGTGGTGTCGAATGTCCACGTGCTTGCATCGGTATGTAGAACCGGGTTCCGAGTTATAGCTATTGACCTTTGGTGGAGTCACGGTAGATGGGCACTTCATCCCGAGTTATACCATAATCTCTCAATTGCTTGCCGAAGCCAAAGGATCCGGGCACAGCAACTTCCTGCAGCCATGTACTCGGCTCGGTAGTTGACGTAGCTCCGAGTCTTTGTTTCTTTGAAAACCACGATATCAGCTTGCTGCCTAGGAACTGACATGTTCCGGAAGTTGATTTTCGATCTATCCTGCATCCTGCATAATCGGCATCAGAATAACCTGTCAGTATTAGATTATCATCAGCAGGATACCATAACCCAGCCTCAGGTGTTCCTCTTAGGTATCGCAGAATCTTCTTCGCTGAGTCTAGATGACTTCGCTTGGGATTCGCCTGAAATCTTGCGCATACACCTACAAAGATAAGTTATGTCGAGTCGGCTAGTTGTTAAATAAATTAAAGAACCAATAATAGCTCTATAATCGGTAGAGTTAACGTAAGCTCCCTCTTTGTCTAGATCGATTTTAAAGTTCGTGTTCATGGGGATCTTGGACGGTTTCTTTGGAATCACGTACCGAATCTTTTGAGAAGATCTCGAGTGTATTTGGCTTGATTGATGAAGATTCCTTCAGCTGATTGTTTTACTTGAAATCCAAGGAAATAATTCATCTCTCCCATCATGGACATCTCGAATTTCTCCTTCATCATCTTCTCGAACTGCTGACATATGACTTCGTTTCTGCAGCCGAAAATGATGTCGTCCACGTAGATTTGCACCGAGTAGAATGTCATCTTCGACTTTATGCTTGAATAGGGTGCGATCTACCGTCCCCTTTTGAAAACCTTTCGAAGTAGAAAGTCTCGATAGGGTATCATACCAAGCCACGGGTGCTTGTTTTAACCCATACGGAGCTTTCCTCGGTCCGTATACACGATGTCCCCGCGAAAGCCGGGCGGTTGTTCCACGTAGACTTCTTCCTTCGACGCCGTTCGTAAAAAGCCGACTTCACATCCATCGATATACCTTAAATCTCGATGTGTTGCATAAGCTAGGAAAAGACGAATGGGTTCCAATCGGCGACCGGAGCAAATGTTTCATCAAAGTCAATTCCTCTCTGCCCGATCGTATCCTTTAGCAACTAGTCGAGCTTTATTTCGACAATGACGTTGTTTTCATCTCGCTTGTTCTTGAAGACCCACTTAGTTCCAATCACGTGCTGATGTCTAGGTCCGTCGACAAGCTCCCCAAACTTCATTTCGACGAACCGGTTCAGCTCTTCTTGCATAGCAATGACCCGGTCAGCATCTTTAAGTGCGTCCTCTATCGGACCGAGGTTCTTTCGTAGACGAGAAAACAAGAGTAAAGTGAGCTTTCTCCTTGATTTAATCTTGATCTCGTCCTTATAGTTGCTGATGGATCTCCAATGATAAGATCGAAGAATGAGCATCGAGCCACGAACGCCCGAGTCGGGCTTCTTCTTCGATACCACTTCGCACGATCGGTAGGTGTATTAGGCATTTCAAGGTAATCTTGTTTTGTGACTGTAGTAATTCAGTAAGAAGGTTAGGATCTACCGAGTTTCCGGGGTTCGGGGGCATTTAGCTCGGGAACATTAATCGTTCCCCTTGAGTTTATATTCTCGGTAGAGGTCTCGGTTACCACGGGGGCTTCCTCATCGACCGAAGTTACCTGTTGTTGATTACGTTCGATAGAATCAACTAGGTTAGCTACATTGCTTGTTGGCTGAGTCCGAATTTCTTCATCTTCGACTCATCATCCCAACAATGCTTTGGATCTTTTCAGCTTTGTCATTTAGTTCGAGATCCCGTAGCTTGCCGCCGACATCCTCGGTGCTTGACTTTGTATCTTTCCTATTCTCGGTAACAAATTCATCAAAAACAACATGAGGGCTTTCCTCCACGCAAAGAGTTCGATAGTTAAAAACTCACGAAGGCTTTATCGACTCGGGAGTATCCTAAGAATACTCCTTGATCGGATTTGCTATCAAAGACCTTCAACTAATCTTTCCCATTGTTGTGGATAAAGCAAGGACAGCCGAAAACATGAAAATGAGAAATAGAAGGAATTCTCCCTTTCCACGATTCGTATGGCGTCTTCATGTGTTGTTGTGTCGGTAGTGATCGATTCCGAGTGTAACGGGCGGTGTCGGTAGCATCGGCCCAAAACTTTGAGGGTAGTCCGAGAATGCTGCGAGGAGCGTTCTTGCTTTGCTTCTTTGAGAGTTCTATTTTTACGTTCGGCAAGTCCGTTCGCTGAGGGGTGCGCGGTGATGTCTCGTGCTGAATTCCCTCTTTATCGCAAAGTATGTCTTAACTACCGAGTTTAGAAACTCTGTTCCTGTCTCGAGCGTATCTTCTTAATCTTGATGTTCTTTTCCACATTGAGTTTCTTCAGTAGATTAGGTAACTCAGTCTGAACATCAGATTTGTTGGCGATGAAGATGACCCAAGTATATCTCGAGTAGTCGTCTATGACGACGAGGGCATACTTCTTGCCTCTTTATAGTCCTTGGAGAGACGGCCCGAATAAGTCCATGTGAAGAACGGTGAAGGATTCCATCGGTGGAAGGTGACGGAATAGGTGGATTGCTACTCTTTGTTTGCTTTCCCTTCAGGCACGCTTCACAATTTCTGTCTTTGATAAACGATTCGTTGGGCAGTCCTCTGACTTTAGAGTTCTTGACAAGCTTGTTCATGGTTTTGAAGTTCAGGTGGCTGAGTCTCTTGTGCCATAGCCAGCCTGACTTGTTACCCGATTTAGTACGTGCGAGCAAGCAAGCCTCGGGTTCCGCGGTATTCCGGTTTGCAACATAGATGTTCTTCCTCCGCGAACCCGATAACACTGTTTTCCCCTGTAGATTTGTCAACAATATCACGAAACCGGCGTCAAAGATTACTCTGTTAAGATTATCACGTAATTGATCGACGAAAGGAGATTATGTTGAAGTCCTTCAACATATGTTACTCTTTGGAGGCGTGGCAGTCCCAATGTTCGGCGTTCCGTATCCCCTTGTGTAGCCTTTGGAATTGTCACCGAATTCAGTCCGGGACCATCTTCTTGTACGTAGTTGGTCAGCAGGCTCTTATGGTAAGTCATGTGTCTCGAGCAGCCGCTGTCCACTATCCACGGGTCCTTATGCACCTGCAAAACAGAGGCATTTTTAGGTACCCTTTGGTTCAGTTGGGTCCTTACAGGTTAGTGGGTGATTTCGGAACCCAGATCTGTCTCGGGACCTTAGAAGTTCCAGACTTCTTCTTCTGAACCTTATCAGCTTTCTTCTCCACAGGACTTGGAGATACTGACTTTCTGCTGATAATTTTGGGTTCAGGAGCTTTCTTCTTCTGAGTCTTAGCGCTTCTCCTGACCCTGGGCTCATAGTAGTACGAGCCGTACTGAGCCGGGTGCTCATACAGTGGCTCCTTGTACTGTTCTGCCCATCTGACCTTCTTGATTCCCCCTGAATTTGATCGCGGTGTCCTGGGGCTGGAACCTTTGGTCAGCTGCTTGTTGCTACTCGGCTGAGGTGTAATTATTTTCTGTTTGTTTTTCGCCTGAGGTGTGGTGTCAGCAGCTTGCACCTTTCCTCTGACGAACCTATCAGCCAGGGTTGCTGAGCTTTTGGAGGTAGAAGCTTCGTGTGTATAGCCTAGACCTTCTTTCACAGAAGTTGACCGTTGTGCTCTAAGCATGCTTTCAAGCTTCTCCTTCGCTCCTAGGTATTGTTCAGTCATCAATCCTCTCCAGACTTCGTCACTCCTTCTGAGTAAGTCATAGTCATTCTGCACGTCTGTGAGCTTCTGACTGAGCTTGGCTATTTCAGTCTCTTTCTCAGAATTGTCCTTGGTCAGAACTGAGATCTGAGTCTCTTGAAGCTGAGACTTAGTCATGAGAGATTCAATCTCTTCCTTGAGTCTCGCAACTAGATCCACTGACTCAGTAGAGACCTGACAATCAGAAGAAAGTCTCGATTCTCGGCCTTTACTGTTCAAGTTCCCGGATGGTTCTGCTGAACTCTCTGCTCGATGAATCCGTTCCTCTAGCGAGATCATCGTAGGCTTGTACCACATCTAGAGGATCATCTCGTGACCGAGCACATGTCTTGTGTGCTTGTGTGAAGAAGAGGTAATAATGCGTTTAGAATTTACCTCGGCCTCTTCTCCGGCCATCGGACAAGTATTGGCCGACTCATCGAGAACCGTCTCTGCGACCTCAACTGCGACGAACGCGGCTTCATCTTCAGAAGAATACATGAATGTATCCTCCTCAATTGAGTTGTCGGATATCTCTCCGGCTATATAGGCCTGTCGTCTCTCGGCGAATTTCTTTCTCCTGGCCTGCCGTTCCGCTCTTTGAGCGGAGAGTTCGGGACAATCGTGCGATAGTGTCCCTCCTTCTTGCGGTTGTAGCAGGTAGATGTTCTGCTGCTCTTACCAGCTGAGTCTTTAGACGGACTGGCAGCAGACTCCGATTTCCTGCATTCGGTAGAAGGATTAGATTCTTCTTTCTTATGATAGTCTTTCTTACCTGAGGAAGAATCTCGGTTGTATTTCCTCGGCTTTCGACTCTCTCCTTTTCCTCTCGATATTTGAGAGCCATCGGTGCTAGCCGGTCGGGGCCGAAGTCTCGGAAGACTTTGCTGCGATGTGGCCACGGCTTTGCTTGAGGAAATAGGCTTGGCTCCCGGTATTGCGTCGTTGCCTTGAAGGCGTGGTCGAACCGTGTGTCGCTGGAGCGCTTAAGCACTTTTGGGGTAGGCTATGCTCGAATTCCTCCGATTTTAATTCTAAAAATATAACATCGGGAGTCGAGCATTTAGATCGGAGCGACGTAAATAAGTAGCAAATGGAAGCCACTTACGTCGGGGCAACGCTCTCAAGATCTTGGTGTTCATCTCCTTGTTGGTGAACGACCTCCCCGGCCCATTGATGACATTGACTTGATTGGTGAATCGACACTCGGCTCGTCAATGGTTTCGGTGAAGCTCCATTGCAAAGGCGTCGAACTTCGAAGCTCTAGCTCGAGCTTGTTTTCTTTGATCCGAGGGGTTCCATGGCTCGGGATGGCCAAGGCGTCCCATAGCTCTTTCGCCGTTTTGCAATCTTGTACTCTTCCGAGGTGTGAGTCACCGAGCGTAGTCGGCATGGCATTACGTGCAACTCGGTCAAGGTTGTGCAACTTCTTTTCTTCGGGCGTGAAGGCGATTTGTCTTTGGGAACCTTAGCACCCGTTTGTGCTCCCACGCCTCCTCCAAAGGCAAATACTATGCTTGTCGATCATAAGAATGATCGGCCCCGACTCTAGGACATCGACATGCTCGTCGTGGAGTGACGTTAGGTGTGCCTCCATACGTACGCGCCATACCGTGTAGTTCTCTATTGAGAACATCGGCACCATCCTAATACCCGACATATCGAGACATTGTAAGAGTAAGAGTATAAGGATGCTGAAAAGATGCTTATGCAAGGTGAAAACGGTTTTCGGGATCGGTTCGAGAGGACCAAGTATTTCGTAACCGGCGATCGGTTGAACACCGTGTGCTCGATATCAATTGTTGGTCCGGAGACAAAAAGTCGGGTGTAGAGGGGGGGTGAATACACCGAGCTCGTTTCTTTTTCTCGGTGAAGGTCACTGAAGCCGATGTTTGCAAACCGATGAACGGTGCCAAGTAAGCCTTCGATCACTTGGGGTCAAAGTGAGTCGGCTTCGAGCTCTTCTACCGACCGATGTCGGTATTACGAAACTCCGGTCGAAGACCGTAGTGCGGATAAGTGTTAGGCCCGGAGTCGTCTCTTTTGAAAACGCGTTTTTGCAAGTTAAATCTTTTAGGCGTGCACTTTATAAAAATACGTTTTATGCAAACTTATGATTTTCAAGCCGGTTGAATGCAATGCAATAAAACAAGAAATGAACACAAGCGATTTAACGTGGTTCGGATACGCAAGATCCTACGTCCACGATCCCGAACAAGGCGGGAGAACTTGTTGATTATTCTCGAGCAAGCCTCGGCGGGGATATCGTGCCTTTGGACGGTTCCCTCTAAGTTATAGTCCTTAGCGACTTTACAATCCAAACCTAAGTTTAGAAGGGAGGGAATATTCTCCAACTGAGAAGGAGTTCTTACAACAAGAACAATTCACTAAATGTGAACTCCTTCGGATCTAAGCTATGAATCTAGCAATGAGCTTAGTCTAGAGAAGATAGGGATCAAAGTGCTCTAGAGAGATGAACTACAAGAAGTGTTCTATGAAAACTAGTTCGTCTCTGGATAAGCTTGAAGGTTCTAGAGCGTTGTGAGTTTGAATGATTTCCCTTGATTTCGCGTATATTCCTCTCTTATCGAAATCTTCAAATCCTTCTCTATTTATAGTTATGAGTTGTGACATATGTCCGTTGGAGACGACGATGCCACGTGTCACAAGCGTCCAAAGAAAACGGCCACTATTCAACTTTGTTGCAGCAGGGCAGTTAATGCACTGTTCATGAGAGCAGCTTTACTGTGTAGAGTAGGTAAGCGTTGTTGGCTTCTCATTGGTCGAGGTTTGTAGTTGGTGAGTGTCAGAGTTGACCGTTCAAACTACCTCGTATGTCTTCTGCTGAACATTTGAAAGGACTTTTTAGTCTTTGGGTCGCTTTCTATCGGATACGGTACTTGAAAGTCTGTCTTCTTCGGCCGAGTCGTCGACCGATAAAGTGAGCTTCGATAGTACGTTGGTCGACTGCGAAGGTATCTTGCTTGCACTTGGTTCTTCTACCGATGACCATCGGCTTGTAGAGAATGCTTCTACCGAGGTCCGGCCACTGATGCGGGATCTTCAACCGAGTTTGATATCACCTGGCGACGAAGAGTGCAAGCGATTACACTGATGACGTGGGGTTCTGAAAAGTATCTTCAGCAGAAGATCAGTTCAACAACTACCCCGTACAGGACTTAGACAAAAATAATAAGCATTACATCAAGTCTAACCTATACATCAGCTAATCCTATCGACACACTAATCTACTGATATCGTCTCGGTTTTGGGATCTTCAATTCCATAGTACTACTATGATTTCCCCCAATTTCTTTTAACCCTAGAACAGCTGAGTATCAATCTACTGACTCATATCCAACAAGAAGCACAAGGAAAAACTAGTCACATTTGGATTCCAAAAGTAATCAATGTGAACATGAAGTCGAAAGATTCATTTGCAAAAGATTGCAAATCAACTTTCTTATGTATATAATAAGTGACAATGTTATACATTTGCTGCAAACACCCCCGCCAAAATAAATGTCCCTGAAGGACAAGTACAAATGGTAGCAAATTTATATAAAGTTCGTCAAAAAAAAAAAAAATATGGTCGACCAATTGGTTCTAAAAGAAATTTTGTGCCTAAGATAAAGGGGTACAAGATATGAACCAAACCATAACGAATATGATTAATCAATCAAATGAAGTTCCTGAAGAACTACAAGCGTCTGAAAATACTGAGATCTCAAAATATTGGAGAGATCAAATATCGTCGTGGACGCACGGCAGTATTTTCGCCTTTTAATATGACTCTTGAAATGATGAAAGAGGATCCTCAACGACGATCTTTAAGAGATTGTCAAGATTGAAATAATTGGCCAAAGAGGAACGAAGTCATATAAGGTGAATTAATATTCCCTAGAAAGCCGGAAACATTTGGAGCTATAGTTCCAAAATCCGAAAAGTATATCCCCGAAGGATACAAATGTGTCTTTGTTACAAAGAGAAATGAAAAATTACGAGATATAGGGCAATACTCGTAACACAATGTTTTTCTCAAAGACCGGGAATTAATTATGTACTCTCCCATAATAGACGCCATTGTATTTAGAATTTGATTAATCTACTTATGTCACAAAAGGCTTGTTATGGGCCTTATGGATGTAGTATATATCTATCAATATGATTCACTAGATAGTGACATATATATGAAGATCCCTGAAGGATTTAACTTGCTCAAAACATGTAAGTCAAAAAGATGATGTCAATTAGACTGCAAAGGTCATTGTAAGGGCTGAAATAGTACAGCCGTATATGATATAATCATAACGACGAGAATTCCTCGACAGAAGGGTACAAAAATGATGACTTGAGTTTGATTGAAACTCCTGAAGAGCATAATACTTATATGTATACTCCGTTCAAATGACTTACATAGAGCAAATCATTATGAATTATTTTATTCATTGATAATCCAACTCACATCGTCGTCGACATTAGGGGGAGATATGAAATATAAAGATTGAATGCCGCAAATATCTCGTTGGATTAATTATTTAGATTCACGCACTATGAACCAGAAGTTCATCAAATTATTTAGTGCAAAAGGAGTGATTAAAATCTCATATACCTGTTGTATATGCACCATGAAAGAACTAAAGTTTCTCATAGACAAAATAAATCAATTAATCCTCATTGACGCCAGAAGCGTGAGAGATTTATTGGTGCTAAGAGATGAGAAGTCCGCGGAATACAAAATTAGAACATATCACTCCAAATTCCTCCTGAAGAGGATATGTGAATTATTATGTACAAAAGTACTTGATGAAATCAACTCATGCCTAAAGACGGAGTTCGAATCTGAATACTTGGATTGAACTAATAATTGTCTCGACCTGCAGATCGAGCATCTCCCTAATGGAGTTACGCTAGTCGACCTACCCGAAAGGTCTTTAAAGAGATTTATTGTATTTCATCCATATAGCTACCTAATGATTGCTTCCATCACTTGAAGTGGATATAGACTCATTTAGACTTATAGAAGATAATAAAGATGTTTTAGGACCAGAAGTTCCTTACTTATGTGCGATTTGAGCATTTGAAATGGTATTGGCCATACTTTATTATCTTCGAGACAAACATGATATTGGTCTATTTATGAGAGTAATGATATATTGATATATTCCATGCTATGAGAATAATTAAACTTGTGTTGCACATATTAGTGTAGACCTTGAAGATAACCTTGAAGATTGTTATCTTGAGGGGGAGTAACAGATTGTAAATAATCTTGAAGATTAGACTGACTCCCAAAGGTCAAATGACCCTGAAGGTCAAATGGTTGTACTCTTTTTCCCTTTCTAAGTTTTTTCCCAAAGGGTTTTCTTAGTTAAGGTTTTTAACGAGGCATCCAATGCAACACACGAGTAAATGAGTCATTGAGATTGATTCATAAAAGAGACAACGGAACACATGATCTCCAAAGGAGTGGCGGCATCAACATCCAGCAATTTTGCTCAAGTGACAACCTAGCGGATTCTTTTACAAAGGCATTACCAACGTCAACATTCAAGAAGTTGGTACACAAGATCGATATGCGCCGACTCAAGGATCAAGAATGACTATATTGAGGTGGAGCAGCTATACTCTTTTTCCTTCGACCAGTTTTTATCCCATTGGGTTTTTCTGGCAAGGTTTTAACGAGGCAGCAGTTTCTTTTAGGGATGGTCAATCAAGGGGGAGTGTTGTAAATATTATATATATATATATATATATACTTACCATATATTGTGATGACCATGTAAACCCTAAAAGCCCATGAGCCCATCTTGTACTCTAAATATAGAGGTCTCCACCCTTATAATAATACATCATCTATTTTCCATTCTCTCTTTTGTTCTCTACTTCCTCTTTAGTTTATAACAGTTAGTATATTATAAAATACTAAAAAATGGGAAAAAAATAAATGAATCATCCGTAGGTTAATCTAATATAAAATAATAACAAAGGAAAAAAGAATTAATAATAATAAGTTAGAAAATGAATCATTAAGAATAGTAAGAAAATTAATCATCCGTAGGTTAATCATTAATAATTTACTAAAATGAATTAATAAGTTACTAAAATGAATCATTAATAAGTTACTAAAAATGAATCATTAATAAGTTACTAAAAATGAATCATTACTAAAATGAATCATTAATATAATGAATCTACAAATATATTCAGAAGATTAAGCCAGACTTTTCCCTATATAATAATGAACACATGACTAGCATGAGAAATCCAAATATTTCTAAAATCAATAGAAAAAAAATAACAAAAGATCAACAAACTCTTCTCCAAGAAATGGCTTAAACTCCAACTCCTCTGCATATTTATCATTGCTACTCTCTTTTCAGGTAGTGTTAGCAATTTAAATTAACTATTTTCGTAAAATAACGAAGAAATCGAATTTTCTATGTATTTTTTTGAAGTTTTCTTTAAGTTTTTGGAAGAAGATTCTATCTCATTTTCTAAAGTTTATATTTGCATCAAGAGATTTCGTCTCCCCCAATAATAAATTTTGAATCCGCCCTTGTGTCGTTATTTATGCAGGAGAAATGGCAGCCGCTCAAAACTGCTTCCTCATGCATCCTGAGATCAAATGTGAAAATGGAGACACCACCGATCGCTTGGTTTTCTGCATGTCGAGAGTTGGTCCTAGTGCAGCTGTACAATGTATTGAACAAGAAGGTTATGAGGGTCCTTTCTGTGTCTGCAATAGTTGCTAAACTCACATCCTTATAAAATAAATAAGCACCAAATCATAAATAAATTCAAGATTTGGTGGGATCTTGATCTTCATTTACACACTAAATTGATGTTGATTTTTGTTTTTATGAAAGAGATTAAAATAAATATATATATTCGAGAATAATATATATTGTGCATCGGACGAGTACAAATACAAATGCTCTTGTATATTTTGTATTCGACAACAGTTAATAAAAAATCTGTCGACGAAAGAAAGAATCAAGAATCATATGCACTCGCTATGTGAGCATGTCATCCTGTCATTTTAAGGGCAATTTGTGAGGAACAGTACATGGCCCACCAATCAGGAAAAAATCCTGTCATTTTAATTAGCCACCTACATCTTCAAAAGCATTACTACGAAAGAATGAAGCTAATGAGAGAGAGAGAGAGGAGAGATAGGGACAGCAATATAAGACACTATTGGAAAAATGGTCTTTAGCGAGGAAGTCATTTTTTTTCTCGCTAAAAAAATATTTTAGTGAAGAAATCCAAATTTAAGATAATTAGCGAGAAAATATTTTTTTCCTCGCCATGTTTTCCTCGCTAATAGTCCAAAATAAGAAATTCGAAATTACAAATAATTTTTTGTGAGGAACTTCATCATGTTTTCCTCGCTAATAGTAAATTCGAAATACCAAATACATTTTAGTGAGGAACTTCACCATGTTCTCCTCGCTAACAGTTTCAAAAAAAAATTCAAAATTTTTTTATGAGGAACTTCATCATATTCTCCTAGCTAATAGTCTTCAAAAAATATGCTAAATTCTCAATACTCTATAATGAGAAATAAATCCATTTCTCGCCATATTTTTCTCGCTATTAGTTATCAAATAAAAAAATTTAAAAATCCCGCTAAATTTGTAATCGAAAAGTACATTGAGTCTATTTACACGGAATCCTCTTTTTAATATATATATTAATAGAAAATTTGTTAAGACTTGGTCAAAATCGATTTAATCATGGACTAATTTATTAACACTTTTAGTAAATCTAAGTGGTACATTTGGTCATTGATAACTTTATTACGAAAAAATTCAAATAACAGTGATTTAATCATGTTTTCTAATAATCAAAGGGAGAAGAATTGAATTAATGATAATTTTATTTATTTTTAATTTTAAAAAACACTGTTCATATTATTTCCCGTTTTCTCTATATCTTTATCTACTAAGTTGACATAACAATTATTTTGTTTACTATTAATAGTAATTTCTTTTACCAGTTTCCTTTTTATTTTATGATAAATTAACAAAATTATTTTTCATTTTTAATAATAATTTAATTTCAATAATTAATGTTTAAAAATAAAAGAGTGGACAGTTCTTTTATTATATTTTGATTTTATCATAAATTAATATGATATTTTTTCTCACTATTCATAATATATATATATATATATATATATATTGTTTTATTTTCTGTGAACATATTTTTTTTACTCTTGAGTAAATTTTTTAGTATTCATTACATTTTTTTCTTCATTATTTATATTATATAATAAATTATCATATTATTCTCTTTTTTCTGTATTTAAATAATGAAATTAACAAAAACCTAATTATTATTTGTTAAAATAAAAGAAGGGATGGTTCTAATTTATTGTTTTGTAATATTTTATTTACTAATGAAAGAATCAATGATTTTATTTTTATCTTTTATTTATTTATCATAAGTTAAAATGATTTTTCAGGATTATTTCATTTTCTTATTTCTTATTTTATTTTTATTATTAGTTCATAATATTTTGGTGAATTAAATGAACCTAACTCAAATAAATTAACTTTTCAAAATGAAACAGCGGTGATGATTCTTTTATTTACTTTTTTGTTAAACAATATTAATTAATTATTAATTTTATTTTATTTACTCAGACTATTCATATTTTTTTAATTTTTTTTCCTATTTTATATTTTCTAATAAGTTAACATAATATTTTTTTGTTTTTTTAATAATAAATTTATAATACCATTAAGGAATTTTCCAAATTAAAAAAGATTTTTCATTTATATAAGTTCTTTTTTTAGCTAAACAATAATATTAAATTTGTACTTAATTTTTTTTCCAAAAAATACTAAATATTTTTTTGTTGTATTATTTTAAAATAAGCTAACATAGTATTATCTTAATATTTCTAGTATTTTATTTTTTCATTATTTTATTATATAATAGTTAACATAGATTATTTTCTTTTTCCGTGTTTTAATAATTAAATCAACATAATTCCTAATAATTACTTTCTTATAATAAAAAATTTTCTTCGATTAACTAATTATTGAACGGTTAAACATACTTTATTCATGCATGTTATCAAAATAGTTAATTCAAATTGCTAGGATTACCTGAAAATTTTCTTCGATTTGTTCGTTATTTTACGAAAATAGTTAATTCAAATTGCTAGGATTACCTGAAAAGAGAGTAGCAATGATAAATATGCAGACGAGTTGGAGTTTAGCCATTTCTTGGAGAAGAGTTTGTTGATCTTTTGTTATTTTTTTCTATTGATTTTAGAAATATTTGGATTTCTCATGCTAGTCATGTGTTCATTATATATAGGGAAAAGTCTGGCTTAATCTTCTGAATATATTTGTAGATTCATTATATTAATGATTCATTTTAGTAATGATTCATTTTTAGTAACTTATTAATGATTCATTTTTAGTAACTTATTAATGATTCATTTTAGTAACTTATTAATTCATTTTAGTAAATTATTAATGATTAACGTACGGATGATTAATTTTCTTACTATTCTTAATGATTCATTTTCTAACTTATTATTATTAATTCTTTTTTCCTTTGTTATTATTTTATATTAGATTAACCTACGGATGATTCATTTATTATTTTATATTAGATTAACCTACGGAACGGTTAAAAATTTTCTTCGATTTGTTCGTTATTTTACGAAAATAGTTAATTCAAATTGCTAGGATTACCTGAAAAGAGAGTAGCAATGATAAATATGCAGACGAGTTGGAGTTTAGCCATTTCTTGGAGAAGAGTTTGTTGATCTTTTGTTATTTTTTTTCTATTGATTTTAGAAATATTTGGATTTCTCATGCTGGTCATGTATTTATTCTTATATATGGAAAAGTCTGGCTAAATATTCTGAATATATTTGTAGATTATATATTATATGGATTAGATACAAATGCAATGGTGAAATTGTGTCACTAAAATTTATAGAATTAAGTGGTTTGGTTTG
Organism: Lavandula angustifolia; assembly: GCA_028984105.1. Lineage (NCBI taxonomy): Eukaryota > Viridiplantae > Streptophyta > Magnoliopsida > Lamiales > Lamiaceae > Lavandula > Lavandula angustifolia. The sequence goes on from CM054817.1 coordinate 28,153,308, forward strand.
CAGTTTGAAACTGGTTTGAGATCATTTCACTTATGATTTGGAATGAGAATCACTTGTGGATTTTAAACAAAATCGACTATAGGATTTGGGAAAACCCAAGATTTCAGATATGATTGAAAAATCTTGATTTCGATAGACTTAATTCAAACACTTTATATGAGCTTTATACAAAGATTTGTGTGTCGCACATTATACTCTTTTGTATGTCATACTTTAAGTGTTGACATGTGGTACATGTGGCTCACCATAATTGATTTGGATTTGTTTATTTAATTAAAATGTATTACATATGTCAAATATTTTGTGAAAATGACATAGAGTGGAGTATAATTGTGGGACATCAAAGTCTATCCGACTGATTCTGGAACATTTTTTGATCGAGCTTAATTTATTAGAATTTATATTCGAATGTCATCGGTTGAAGCTCAATATCTATTTATAGTCTTGACTTGTGAATAGATCTGTTGGAGGGAACCTAGACACATGTAAAAATGACAAGGAAAACGACCATCTTCAACTTTGAACGTTATTGTAGACATTCTCTCTTTTTCAGTCTTGACGGTAGCTTTTGTGAGAGCAAGGTGGAGTGCCGCAGCTCAAGTTACTCCAGTCTCCAAGTCGGATGTTGTCCAGCCCTCGACACTACGAATCTCTCGAACAATTCTTACCAGCTCCAGATTTTGACGGATACTACATGATGAAATTTGTAAAGACTGTGATGTATTTTACCACTATCTTTATAAAACAACTTTTTAGTCATTTCTGTAAACCATTAAATTTTATGGTTAATTTGAATATATGTTCTAATTAACATAATTTTTTGTTGTAAACATCACATTTCTTTTTCCCATTTGTGTTTTTTTGTTCATTTTCTTCACAATATGTTTCAAAGTTGTTGTTTATTGATTGTAGGGTTAATGCTGTCAATTATTAGCAATCAACTAACGACCATACTCATAGAGATAATAGAGGAGGAAGTAATAGCCACCTACACTATCAACAACGGTAAAGGATAATCCACATTCTGCTCATCTTCTTAACTAGGGTAATGTTTTTTCTACGTTATATAAGAAACTGTTATATTATATGGCTCAAATCATAATCCTTTAAGGAAATTGAGTCCACCCCACGTCGGATAATTAATGAAGTTTATCATTAATTTTTCTCTAGCTGTAAATAGATAGGTTCCCTCATTATTTTATTTATACATATCTAAGAATTAGTCTTTGGGTCTAAGAATATATTCCGGAGATCCAAATTTGTATTGTCCTCTTTTATAGATAATTTTCTTCCATCCACCCGCGAAACCCGGAAAAAGATAGTTGAATATCACATCATTGACTGTTGAACTGAATCAAGATTCATGAATTCTAGCTTGCAAGCTAAGGCTTTTAGAATTGCTCCTTTTTACTAGGCTTAATTTATTAGAATTTTGATCGATTCCTCACAATGACAAATGATTTTGAAAATGATGTAGTTAATTTGTGTATGTGTTGTTTGTATATACTCACATTAACAACACTTCCAAATTTTTGCAGTAATTAAGGTTGTTCTTTGATCGTTTTTAATTTAGTAAAAATGATTCTTGATTCTTGCCTTCGTCCACAGATTTTTATATAGGAACTGTTATTTGATGCAAAACGGATGTAGCAAAAAGATTAAAATACAAATGTAAATTCGAATAATATTAAAGATAAAGGGATAGGTGATTGAAATATGTTGATTCCTCGGAATACCAGAAGTCGATCTATCAAGATCCGCTGATTCGCGGACGAATGCCGGAAATTAATCTACATTAACCCATTGATCCGACACACAAATAGCTAGATTAACGGCTTCCAAACATCGATCCGCCATGCGGATGACTTGGGGAAACGACGCACTGTCAATTTCTTCAATTCATTCAAAACTATCTTATTACAACTCAAAATTCAACCATAAAAAAAAACATAAAAACCCTAAAAATCCAAATAGCAAAAGCCCACATACATAATTAAAAGAAGCTCATGAATTCTACTCTTCATCAAAAACACATTACTCAAAGATAAATCCGTTTATTCTCTTTCACATCTCGGCCCATCCTCTTACAAAGTAATTACGTAAAAGGTAAATTAAGATTCGCGATCGCTCCAAATAACTAAAATTTCTCAGTCGAATTTGGTGTTTATTTATTTATTTTAGAAGGGTGGAAAATCAACATTTGTTGCGACGCAGAAAAGGCCCATCAAAACCTAATTGCTCAATACACTTGTACGGTTGTAGCGAGTCCAAACATGTTCTTGCGAAAAGCGTGCACTCGGAGGTGACTCCATTTGGGCACGAGATTTCATGATGTATCTCGAAGCAGCTTTGTGCAGCTGCGATGGCAGTGGAACAGCGGAATCCCTTCGGCGACACTACCATAAAACCTCGAACGAGGCTGATGAAATCCGATCTCCGAACCTTTCGTGCATAGAAATATATTCAAGAAGCAGATGGGAATTCTTGAATAAGGATGGCGAGTCACTACAGGAAAATTGATTTTTAGCGAGGCGTATTTTGTCGCCAAAGGTATACTTTTAGCGAGGAAATAGTGCATTCGCGAGGAACGTTGTTTTCTCGCCAATGTTGTGTCACTAATGACTTTCCTCGCTAATAACCAATTTCAGTAGCAAGGAAAAAATAACCTTCCTTGCTAATGTATAAACTCAATAGCGAGGAACAATTTCGACGCTAATGTATGATGTAAAATTACTAAAACACCCTTATCAATTATGCCTTTAATGTGAAAAGTCCAATATACCCTTCCTCGCCGATAGATAGTTTTCCTCACCAAATGGATGATGTGAATATACCAAAACACCCTCCATTAATGTGAAAAGTCCAATATACCCTTCCTCGCCGATAAATAGTTTCCTCGCCAAATGGTTGATATGAATATACCAAAACACCCTCCATTAATGTGAAAAGTCCGATATACCCTTCCTCGCCGATAAATAGTTTTCCTCACTAAATAAACGTATATTATTTTAATTTTTAATTATTAAAATGCAATTACAAATAAATTTTATTATATATTTGAGACTAATTAGCAAGGATATTTTATCAGTAATAACAACGATTTAATTCTTGCCATAAAATCTAAAATTAATTATTATTTTATAAATGACTTGATTAATTACTACCATATTTTGCAAAAATGGAAAAAAGTCAATTCACAAATTACGTGCGAATTGATTAACTAGTAAGATCTTAAATAGAAGAAAACTCCACAGTAGTAATTATAAAAGTAAGAATTACGAAATTAAATTACATCACTGTCAATTGTGGAAGTAAGAATTAAGAAATTAAAACTCCACAGTGTGTCTTTAGGAACAAACAAGCCCTGTCAGTGGTTTCCATCACTTGTGCCACTCTCTTTTATTTTATAATTCCGTGATTCTACAACTGCTGCAACATTCCCTCGTTCTTCCTCTCCAGTATTGCTGTTGGGAAACATAAAACAATGTTAGAGATTAGAAAGGTCCTTCTCATTACCTATCCCAAAGCAAACACGAACAGAATCAGGTGTATTATAGGGCAGGAAAACAGCAACACAATTACGACCGTCTCATATCACAAGTATTAATCACTACCTTCCTGGGTCTTGTCATCTATTGCAGTCATAAGATCCAAAGTTCCATCTCAGTCATCACTATTGTAAGTATCTAGATCAAACTCAAATTCAGCAAAAATAACTCAGTAATCGGTGTTGTTCATTGGAGCCCGGTCTGAAGAACAGTTGTAAAAAAAAAAAGGAAATAAAAAAAATTAAAGGCCCCAAAGTCGTGAGATGAAGTTTGAACATTAAGAAAAGTAAAGAAAAAAAAACCGTTTTTATAGAGATCGTAAACCAGCGGCGGAATCAACGCAAGTCACCGTGAGATCGTAGTTTTCCTGCAAGGGGATTCAATGCGATGTCGTCTTCTAATCGTAGGAGAAGATCGCGAGTCGTGCTTCACTGAGATTTCGAGAGAGGAACAATTGTGCCCACTTCTACTGATAATGTTGCTCTCTTTTCCTCCCAATTCCACCACAACTAATTCAGTTATTCCCTCCATTCATTCCCAAATTTTCACAATTTGAGATTCTTAACTCAATCCTCCTCCTCCCATGGTTTCCCGGATGCAGTCAACATGCTTTTTTTCCAGAATTTCAGAACCCAATTTATCCACATCAAGGTTCTCGCTCTCAATAGTGATGAGAATGCAGTTTGATTTTGTTTGAAATGGACTAGAGAAGTGGGAAGATGTTGATAAAAAGTGGTATAGGTATGCGGATATATTAAAAATTGTAGCGGGTTTTGAAAAATTTAAACAACCCTCCAAAATTTTAAGGGAAATTTTGAATTTTTTATCTCAATAAAAAAGGATTAGCGCTAATTTTCAAGATTATCAAACACTAACTATTTTTTAATTTTCAGAAATAGCTAGCGCTAATAATTTTACGTTTAGGAGTATAATTTTTATTTTTATTTTTATTCTTATCAATTCCATTAAATACTATTCTTTATTTTAATTCATCATTTTGTATAATTCATTCTTTATCTTAAATCTTGAATATGTAATATATTTTTAATTTTATTATAAATTTAGCACTTAAATATACAATCTCGAGTGTAATTGAATAGTATAAAAGCCAATCAAGTTCAAACCAAATAATATTGTTTGTAAAATACGAATAATTTTTTTAGCTAGGTTTGTAAATGAATACGCATCAAATTAAATACTTTAATAATAAATGAATAAGGTCTTTCGAATATCGAATCGAATACGAATAGGATTTATCCAATTTTTTTACAAACATATATAGCTAAAATCTTTGGTGTGATTTAATATAGAAGATATGAAAAACAAAGACGACGTTGATGTCCAATGTTTCATGAAGAAATGAATGAATTATGGACCATTGAGCCACTTTTGAAGATTAAATTGTTGTTTGGTCAAAGCTTGAAGATTTGAAAATATTTAGTGTGTAAATGAAGATCAAGATCCCACAAAATCTTGAATTTATTTATGATTTGGTGCTTATTTATTTTATAAGGATGTGAGATTAGCAACTATTGCATACACAGAAAGGACCCTCAAAACCTTCTTGTTGAATACATTGTACAGTTGTATTAGGACCAACTCTCTTCCTGCAGAAATCCAAGCAGTTGGTGGTGTCTCCATTTTCACATTTGATCTCAGGATGTATGAGGAAGCATTTTTGAGCGGCTGCCATTTCTCCTGCATAAATAAAGATACTAGGGCGGATTCAGAATTTATTATTGGGGGAGACGAAATCTCTTGATCCAAATTTAACCTATAAAAAATGAGATAGAATCTTCTTCCAAAAATTTAAAGAAAATTTCAAAAAAATACACAGAAAATTCGATTTGTTCGTTATTTTACGAAAATAGTTAATTCAAATTGCTAGGATTACTTGGAAAGAGAGTAGCAATGATAAATATGCAGACGAGTTGGAGTTTAGCCATTTCTTGGAGAAGAGTTTGTTGATCTTTTGTTATTTTTTTTCTATTGATTTTAGAAATATTTGGATTTCTCATGCTGGTCATGTATTTATTCTTATATATGGAAAAGTCTGGCTAAATATTCTGAATATATTTGAAGATTATATATTATATGGATTAGATACAAATGCAATGGTGAAATTGTGTCACTAAAATTTATAGAATTAAGTGGTTTGGTTTGCAGTTTGAAACTGGTTTGAGATCATTTCACTTATGATTTGGAATGAGAATCACTTGTGGATTTTAAACAAAATCGATTATAGGATTTGAGAAAACCCAAGATTTCAGATATGATTGAAAAATCTTGATTTCGATAGACTTAATTCAAACACTTTATATGAGCTTTATACAAAGACTTGTGTGTCACACGTTATACTTCTTTGTATGTTACACTTTAGGTGCTGACATGTGATTCACCATATTTGTTTTTGATTTGTTTATTTAATTAAAATGTATTCCACATGTCAAATGATTTGTGAAAATGACATAGAGTGGAGTATAATTGTGGGACATCAAAGTCTATTAGACTGATTCTGGAACCTTTTTACAAAATGTACCCTTAGAATTTGTGTTATATTGCTATAATTATCACATGCATTTATTACACGGCTAATTAAAATGGTCAAAATTGTAACGATTCAATTTTCATAACTTTTAAGGGGACGTTACCTCGTGCATAACATATAATTTATCTTAATTTATTTTTTTATTTTTTTTCAAAAATACTAGAATTATATAAAAAAAATAAGGTTTTAAAATGCATATAATAAAATAGCGGAAGTCATAAACATGTGCACCTACTAGTTCGCGGAATTAAATAAAGACAAATGCATAGTTCAATACGAAAACTAAAATTAAAGCGTTAACATGAAAATATTTTATATCCTTTCATGATTGTGACCATCACCATCCGCCACTTCAAGCACCTGCCGGACCATGATCTGAAAAGGTGAAAATATTAAGGGGTGAGTACGACTACTCAGTGGGATCAACAATTATCCAAACTATAAACTATAAAGAATTTAACATGAGAAATTAGACATGCAAGCCCGGAGGCTTAACCCGAAGGTTTTCTCGCTCTCGAATTGCCCGAAGGCTAACCCGAAGGTTTTTCTCGCTATGATTTGCCCGAAGGCTAACCCGAAGGTTTTTCCGCTTCCGAATTTCCCGAAGGCTAACCCGAAGGTTTTTGCTGCTCTTGATTTGCCCGAAGGCTCTGCCTGTACTGAATAACGCATGAGAAAAACGATATAGTATATAATAAGGATAAAAGTAAACCCCACCTTAACCTTTTTGAGTGAATGAAAGATGTATATCAAGTGATTAAGCCTTGCGCGCCTGTCCTATAATAAAGCTTGACTTAATTATTTATGAAATTCTTAATCACGTACATATGATTTTCATGCTTTGAAACAATTAATCTTTTTGTACATGGAATGCAAATAAGTATATCCACACCTATAGTTATTAGGTTACAACATATCATATCTGAAAACTAGGTTTCTATGTTCTATCTTAACTCGTGCAGAATACATATTTTAGAAAATGGTTTGGCCGATGCGTAGAGGTGTTGGTGGTGATGGTCACACGAAGAAGAAATTATGAACTTATTATTGCATTAAACTATTTTTATCACGAACATTGCATTTTATTTTTCGAGAACTAGTAGTCGCATGTGCATTTATTTTTAAGACTTCCGCTGTGTATGAAAATAAATTGAGTTGGTCAATGATTCTTTTCAATGAAAATGTTTCGAAAGAGTTGAAATATGCATGGAAAGTATGAAGTAGCGTCCCTAGTTAAGTTTTGAAAATTGGGACGTTACAGAGTGGTATCAGAGCAGGTCTACTTTCCTGTAGACTTGTTTCATGTTATGCAGGAATTTGACCATCATCACTACCACCGCATCGCGCCGGCGAGGTAAGTAAAGTTTTCAAGTCATGAAAGTTTTTAAGATTCATATATTGCACGATTTTGAAAAAGGCACAGTTTTTCATGAAAGTACATGCATTCATGTTTTTAAGCTAAGCAAATTTTCGAGGACGAAAATTCTTTTAAGTGGGGTAGATTGTAACGCCCCGAAATTTTCAATATAAAATGCATTTCATATTTATTCATGCATGTTATCAAGTGTTTTAGTTCTGTAAGTCGCGCCTTAGAAATTAAAATGAAATTAATGCATTTATGTTATTTTTAGTTAAATCATTTTTATTATGTAAATTTATTTTGAACTTTGAATTTATATTATATTATGTTTATATTGTTTATTGATGAGATAAAAATAATGTTAGAATTATGAGGCAAGAATAATATTTATATGGGATGGATTTCCTAAGCCAACTAGGATTCATAAAAGGATATAATATTTATTATTATATTAATTTATTAGGAGATAATTTGAAATTATATTAGATATTATATTTGAGATATACATGTTTTAGGAAAGAAATCTAGTTGTATTTATCCTTATCCTAATTTATCTAGGATTGAATGTCTTATATGGTAAGTGAATAGAATAAATCCTATATAAAATTGATATGAACGAAAATAAATATGGATAAAATATATTTGATACCTTATAGGATTAGGAATATTTAGATAATGATTTCTAGGCCTATTAATACCCCTTAGTCGCTCATAATATAGCATCCCATAAATTTTCAAAAATTCTGTCAGCACACGTGCGAATTGTTTCAAGAATTATTTACACATCTTCCCGTCATCATATCGTCGTGAAAATTTAGGTTCATCTTCCTAGGTATGTCTAGTATAGTCAGTTATTTTTGTATAATTTTTCAAGTATGATAAATATTTGTTTAAAATTGTTCATCGTAACCTGCCAGTTTCTGTCAGCATGTTCATGATCTTGAAAGGAAAATTATTTTTCATGTTTTCTTTGAGTTATTTTCGACCATGATGAACATTAATAGAATATAATACATGTTAGGTCATTAATTTTAAGACTATAGAATTTTTAGGATAGGTTTACTATTTATTTTTTTAAAAATGTTTAAGTTTCATGAGAGTATAATCTGTCCTGCCATTTACCTTTTCTGCCGAGACTTTCCAGAGAAATTAATCGATCTTTTGTTACTTTAAAATTTCTATAAAAATTATAGAGATAAATGTTAGTATGCTTTTAAGGTCTCTGTAAAGTTTCATGATTTTTTGACAAGTCCTTATATTTTACTGAATTACTACTTTTATACTGCCGAAAAATAATGCTTTCTGGATAGGTCTTAGCAAAATATTTATATCTCGCTCTACAAATATGTTTTTGACTTGATTATTTTTCCTAAATACTCATCACACGTAGGAGTTTCTCAAAATATTTATTTTGTATTTTTATCGTATCTTTACAAAAGCAGTTTATTTCAAACATTTCATGGTTCAGCAAAGATTTATATTCTGTTGAGCAGTTTTGAGTGAAAACTGATCTGTATATTCTGAATACATCACTTATCCATATGATTTGAAATTTTGATATGATACGTATACGTATGTCTCCTAGATTTGTGTTAAATCTTAGAATTTTTTAAGTATGTTTAGACTCTGAAACGTATAGATGAAGCACAGTAGGTCAGAAACCGTTTTAGTTGATGCAGTAGATATTGTTTTGGTTATAACTTTTAGATGACTTATGATTTTGATATGAAACCAAATCCCGTGTGTTTTAGATTCATTAAGGAACCTGTATTTCGAAAATTAGAATTTTTGGAATGTTTTCATGTTCTGTGGAATATTTTCAAAATGGGTCTTCTGCACGAGTCTAGCGGATTTTTAAAGCTACAACATTGTTTGTATCCTTTGTGCAAATGTTTTAATTGTTTCATGCATATCACGACATTAAGATAAAATTTCCATGTATAGGATCGGCGCGCAGGACTTAAACATTGATATCCATTATTTTCTTCAAAGTCAAGGTCAAGGTGGGGAAGTTACCGTTATCCTTATTATATATTTTGTATAGTATTCATGTGTTTATGACAGGCATGAGAATGAAAGAGGTCAAGGTCAAGAGGAGGCCTTTGACCGGGGTCAAGAGGAGGCCCTTATGAAATAAAATAGGTCAAGGTCAAGAGGAGGCCTGTGACCGGGGTCAAGAGAAGACCCTTATGAAATTTTACGGTCAAGAGGAGACCGTGTGAAATGAAATGGATCCTTAGGGTCAAGAGGAGGCCCTAGGATCAAAGTTATTTACTATGCATGTTTCATATCCGTGTTTATTGATATTTTATATAGTTTGGATATATGTGTACATCTCCCACTGAGTAGTCGTACTCATCCCAATTATTTTAACATATTTCAGGAAATGGTTTGGCCGATGCGTAGAGGTGTTGGTGGTGATGGTCACACGAAGAAGAAATTATGAACTTATTATTGCATTAAACTATTTTTATCACGAACATTGCATTTTATTTTTCGAGAACTAGTAGTCGCATGTGCATTTATTTTTAAGACTTCCGCTGTGTATGAAAATAAATTGAGTTGGTCAATGATTCTTTTCAATGAAAATGTTTCGAAAGAGTTGAAATATGCATGGAAAGTATGAAGTAGCGTCCCTAGTTAAGTTTTGAAAATTGGGGCGTTACAAAAATAAATCCAAGCGAAGTAAACTATTAGCAACTCATTCTACATAATAATTAAGTTAATATGTTTTATATTTAGATATTTCAATAAAAGAAATTATTTTTCTCACAATAACTTATGAAGACTAAACAAAAGATACAAAAATTCCTAATTTCTTTAGTACAATTGAGAATCAACTACCAAATTAACAACATGCCACCAAGTCTTGATTTTCTTCAGAATTTTTTGCTCATTTATTTATTTATTTGTTTGCCATGGAAGATCAGCATTTGTTGCAGACGCAGAAAGGACCATCAAAACCTAGTTGTTCAATGCATTGAACAGTCGCAGCAGGTCCAAATCTCTGCCTGCAGATACCCAAGCATTTGGTGGTGTCTCCATTTGGACATAGGACCTCAGGATGTATTTGGTAGCAGCTTTGAGCGGCTGCCATTTCCCCTGCATAAATAACGACACGCGAATTACGTAAAACCGAAATACATCGTCGGTATACTGTTTGACTCTTGTATGTTAATGTTACCTGAGAAGAGAGCAACAATAAGAAATATGCAGAAGATTTGGAGCTTAGCCATTTCTTTGACAAGATTTAATTTGCTGAATTCTTTGTTGATTTATGAAATGTGTGAATTTCTCAGACTAGGGATGTGTTCTTATATGTGGAAAAGTCTGGCTAAAGATTATTACTACATCGATTAAATATTAGATGGTGAAATTGTGTCAAGGAAATTTTGTAGAAATAATTTAGAATGAATTGAGATATATATTTTTGATTATCGCATGATTATCGCATGCATGTGTGATATTTCATGCCAAACTAAAACGCTCAAAATAAAGTCATGGTAAGTACTAGCTTTTAATACTCATAATAATAAAGTAATGATTAATTATTATTAGTGATGAGTGCGGATCTAGGATTACGAAGGGAATTTAAAAATTCAACAGAAAAGGGGACGAAGTATAAAATTTCAAGGGGGCGAAAAAAAAAAAAAAAAAAGGGGGACGAAGTATAAAAATTCGATCATAAATATTATTCGATTGTTATTCAAATATGAATATGAAATTATGATATTTGATTCGATATTCACAAATATCGAATTAAAGATTACACGGTTTTTTTTAATATACTAATAAGATCCATTAAAAATTTAGTCTTCGATTAATACATTATATATAAAAATGATTATAATTAATTATTTAAGAATATATACGTATCATTTTCAAATAATAAATTCTAATCCCTTTTTTTTAATGTTTATCTTCCTCTTCTTTCCTATTTGAATTATCGAGAATGTACTACTCAGACATCGTTTGACCCTCCCCTCTTCAAACCACTCATCTTCAATTGATGCACTTGTTGATGTTTCTGCAGTAGCATATATTTCCGTATAATCCTTATCTGCACTAACAATTGCTTTTTCATTACTTGACGGAGTTTCTGTCAGAGCAACACCTCCAACTTTAGCTAATGAATTAGATTCCTAGAAAGATGTTATAATATATAAATAATTTTATAGAAAATAATTGATTTAATATATAAAAAAATTGATCTTAAAAAATATATAATATAATATTAATGGTTGCAACCTGACTCAGAGTTTGGTGGGATAGATTTGATATCTACTGAGATCTTAGTTGCAGTATACACTCTACCAAACATGACATTCTGCTCAAACTTCATATGGATCTTGAAATAAAACTTATTGTAATTCCATAAATTGATTATTCCTTAAATTTCTCTTTAAATGAAATTGATTATTTATTAAAATATGATAAAATGACAAAACTAATTGAGACTACATTTTAATACTGTATAATTACATTTAATTAAGTTAGAAATGTGATAGATTGATAATTAAACTACACAATCAAAGACAAACATTAACTCCAATTAACAACTAAGATCACTTTTCCTATTTTCCAAACCAATTAGTTGAGAAAATAAAGTTATTTACCTTAGAAATTATAAATATTTATTAACTTGTAAATATTTATTTTCCTATTATTATTTTTTATTTTCCAACATACTATAAATGAAAGAATTTTTAAAATTAAAATTAATTAAAAATCAAAATATGTGTTATTTTGATAATTAGTAGATTGATCAAATTTATTTATTGAATGTCAATATTAAATGTTTTTTTGAATGATTTTTTAATTGATTATTTTGTGAAATATGATAATATGCTAAAATAGTAATAAATCCTAATTTTTTTATTGTATTTAATTTTAAATTTTTTTTTTTTTGGAAATAGACTATTATTTTTTTTTAAATTGACTATTTATTGAAATATGAGAAAAGTGGAAAAATATTAATATGTGATAATGGCAAAAAAGTAATTTCAAATGCAAAATAAATTCCAACTGAATTGAAATCAATTTGGATTGAATTGTGTTCAATTGATATTTAGTTTTATTATATGTAAAACTCTCTCCGTCTCATCAATAGTGAGAAGGAGGGAATAAAAGATTAAGTATATGCTTTTTTTTTTTTAAATCTTTTTATAATACATGTTCCACGAGGCTTGTCCATATGCACCCTTTATTATATGACACACATATGACGAGGCTTGTCTATTTGCGTCTTTCTTTATCAAATACTTTCTCCCTCTCATTATTTATGTTCCATTGGGATTGACTACATTAATTAAGATAGTGTAGGTAAAGTTGTAAAGTTATGGTGTAAAAGTATAAAGGGGTGGAGTCTACTTGCTTAGATTGATTGTGGTCCATTCATTTATTCTCTTATTTGATATGAGATATAAATAATGAGACAATTAAAAAAGATAAATGAGATATTAATAATGAGACGGAGAAAATATAATTTATTATTGGGGAGACTTGCCCATGTGATGTGCCACTAGCACACAATAAAGCATCAGAATAAATAAATTGCAACTTGTATCTATTTTGATAAACAGTTTCAGTTTCTCTCACTGCAGTTGTCATTTTTTTCTTGTTTCTTCTCTTTCTACAAGTATTGCTCCTTCACTTTATCTGTAAAATCTGATTGTCTTCTACTACCTAGATCTGTACTTGTTCTTGTTCCTTGTTTTGACCTGCAAAAATCTAATTTTCGTTTTCTTTCTTCGTTATTAAAGTCTCCTAGGTAGAGGTGTGTTTGGGGATGGCTTATTCCACTCTTCTTTCACTTGAAAAAGCCATAACTCAAATCTTGGATCATGATCGATTCTCCATTTCTCCCCATGAAAAAAAACAGATTATATCCCTAGACAAATACGTCATTCTTTTCCAAGCATTTCTTGAAGATCTTCCGGAGAAAGCCAAGATCTTGGAAGCAAGAATCAGGGTTGTAGCTGCTGAGGCTGAAGATATTATTGAATGGTTTTTGTCGAAACAAATCCGGTGCATCTATGGATATGCCAAGCCTATCTCAAAACTACGACGTATCATGTTCAAGTACCGGTTGCAAAGAGTAAGAGATGAAATGGATTCAATCGCTTCAAAGTTGGTGGATGTACAAAGTAGAATCATAACCAAGGAAATACAACTTGGTGATTCTATTGGGGCTAATTTATCATCAGAAGGTGCGGATACTGGAAAAGTCGATATGGTTGGATTCAGCAAAGATTTGATTGAAATACAGGAAAAGCTTACTGGATGTGGGACACAGCTCCAAGTCCTCCCAATATTTGGTATGGGAGGTATTGGCAAGACCACTCTTGCTCGAAATGCTTACAATGATCAATTGATTGTGGAGCATTTTCATATCCGCGTTTGGCTTACCATATCACAAGATTACGGCCAACGAAGAATTCTGCTGGACCTCCTACGTTCCATAAAAGAATTCGACTCAGAACCTAGGGTGGGAAATTCAGAACAGGTCGACGAGTCTCGGAGAAAAACCCCTGAGCTGAGCAATAGTGAAATGACAGTAAAAGTACACAAAATCCTATCAGGTAGGAGGTTTCTCATTGTAATGGATGACGTCTGGAGCACAAAGGTACTCGATGATGTAAAGCATTTATTTCCTAATTACAATGACGGAAGCCGGATCATGTTAACCACAAGGCTGATAGACGTTGCTAGATATGCCAACTCCTCTATCCTTCCCCATGAGATGCATTTGATGAATGCGGATCAAAGCTGGGATCTACTTCGGCATAAGGTGTTCTTACACCAAGATGGTATCTCCAATTCTCTCGAGTTGGAGAGAATTGGAAGGGAGATTGCAAGAAGTTGTGGCGGTTTGCCCCTTGCAATAGTGGTGATTGCTGGACTGCTATCAACGATAAATAAGAATGTAACTTCATGGGAGGAAGTAGCCAGAAATATAAGATCTTCTATTGCCGGAGCAGATAGACAGATAGAAAAGATTTTATCCCTTAGTTACCGTCATTTACCTCACCATTTGAGGTCATGTTTCTTATACATGGGAGGATTTCCAGAAGACCACGAGATCAAAGTTACAGATCTAATTAGGTTATGGATAGCTGAAAGCTTTGTGAAACCAGTTGTATCCAAAGAGTTTGAAGACACCGCAGAGGAGTATTTGGAAGATCTTGTCGGAAGAAGTCTCATTGTAGTCACCAAAAGGAAGTCGAATGGGAAAATTAAATGTTGCAGCCTTCATGATATTGTAAGAGAAATGTGTATAAAGTTATCCGAGAAAGAGAAGTTTCTTGGGCACGTTAAGCGTAGAAGAGCACTGAAGCTTCTAAAAAGCATGAAAGATCAGCGGAGGATAAGTATTCATATTCTGATCTACATTCTTTCTCCAGCGTTTACAGCTCAACATTCCGCACAATATTGTACTTCCGGCATAGACTCTACTCTTTTGGGAGGTTTCCCTAGCTCAGGGTCCTCGATACCCGAACAGCTCAAAGTCCCCCACTCTCTGATTATTGTATCCAGCTCTTTCAGTTGAGGTACCTTGCTTTAAGTTATTCTTACACAATTCCTAGTACGATATCTAATCTTCAAAGTCTTCAAACCTTAGTAATTAACAATGTCAGTGTTTCACGTTTGCCGTATGAAATTTGGAGGATGCCGCAACTTAGGCATCTTATCATTTTAAATTGTCGCTTAGCTGATACAGATGCGGACACTTCCCCTCTAGAAAATCTGCAAACCCTTGGGAACGTAGAAAATCTAACGTGTTCAGTAAGTACCCTCAAATTGATTCCAAATCTTACAAAATTGTGGCTCACTTACTCTTGGGGATCCGAAGAACTACTCTTGCATAATCTTGTACATCTCAGCCGGCTTGACAAGTTGCATTTGGAACTCGGAAATGGCTGGCGTGGTTCCGGCCAACCTAAGCTTGTTGTTCCTAGCTCATTAAAAAAGTTGACCTTGATCGGTTGGGGTCGTGGAGAGACATATCTCAACATCGTTGGCCCCACTGGCGGATGCACAGTGGGGCTAGGGAGGGCTATAGCCCAAGGTCTTTTTTCAAAAAAAAAATACTAGTATAGGATATTAATAGTCCAAGCCCAAGTTTTATATTAGTATTGGGTATTATTAAGTCCAAGCCCAATTTTTTTGCCCACATTAAATCAATATCAATATGGATATTTTAATTGGCCCAATCCAATACAATATTGATTCAAAAACTATTTAAAATTAAATTCATTTACTAAATTAATAACATAATAAAATATTATATCTATTTCAATTCAATCCCTCATTTCTGAAAGTGAAAAGCGAAAGTGGAGGAGGGCTCAGGGCTGCGTCTGCCAGCTTGCGGGTGGAGGAGTTGACGAGTGAAGACAAGTCGACAACACGAGCTAAAAGGTTTCGAAGCCAAAAAAGGTTTGTGTCGATTAATGATTAGGTGTAATTTTCCTTTTCTTGTTTTTTATTTGATTTCAAAATCTAATCTTATTGTGAGATTCTTGGGACTTGGGACTTGGGAGTGTATAGAAAATATTGTTTTGTACTTTTTGGGACTTGGGAGATTCTAGTGAGATTAAAAATATTGATTGGTTGTGAATTGTGGTTTGTGTATTAAGCTAGTGGAAGTAAAAAAAATATTTGAATTCTTGACTTCTTGTGCTAGTTAAAAATTACAAATGGAAAAGCAAAAGAGGAGAAAAACTACTCTTCATACATTTTTCAAACGAAAAGAGAGTGCATCAACCAATGAAGAGGATAGTGCTAATGTCGACATTCCAAATCCAACTAATGTCGACATTCCAAACTCAATTAGTGTCAACAAAGGAAAAGATTGCATATCTCCTACAATGGAGAAAATGGAGTTTGATATTAGTTCTCTTGAACACGATCCGGGCCTACGTACTCCTATATGGAAATATCCGGTTAATCAACGGGATGAAATTAGACGAGAGTACATAAGGAGGGGAGCATATCAACCTATCCGGTTAAGAGATTGCCCATATGCTTATTATGTGCATTGTTTTGCACATCGGTTGCAACTAGCATTGGTTGCAGCCGCTGAAAAAGAGGTTTCCATATGGTTATTTTTTTCAAAATTAACTTCTATAGTTAATGTTATGAATGGTTCTGCTAAGCGCCTTGCTCTATTACAATCTGCTCAAGAAATTGAAGTTGCACATGGGTTGGCAACCGGTGAGCGTGATACCGGAAAAGGAATCAATCAAATTGGTGCCGTGCAAAGAGCTTGTAAGACTCGATGGAGTTCTCATTTTGAGTCAATTTGTAGCATAATTGACATGTTTGGTTCTGTGATTATTGTGTTGGAAAGTATAGTAGAGGATGACAAGTGTGCTAACTCCATTCGAGGTGAAGTGCGTGGGTTGTTTAGGTGTAATGAGATCTTTTGATTTTGTATTTATATTACACTTGATGCAGAAAATCAGAGGGATCACAAATCTCCTTTGTGAAGCTGTGCAAACGAAAGTTGTGGATATCTTGAATGCAATGGTGTTGGTTGAAAGTACTAAGATTTTGCTACAAAGGTTGAGAAATGAAGGTTTTGATGTACTTCTTAGTATTGTTCGATAATGTTGTATGAAACATGACATTGAGATACCTTGCATGGAGGATTCCTATAAATCTGGTACTGGTCGTGCAAACCAACAAAAGGATTTCATTACAGTTGAACATCATTATCGAGTTGATATATTCAATGCTGTCATAGACTTCCAAGTCGAAGAGATTAGTGGTCGGTTCAATGATAAAGCTGTGGAACTTCTTCAACTTAGCTCTGCTTTAGAACCCAGAGATAACTTCAAATTGTTCAATGCTGAAGATATATGTTCTCTTGCTAAGAAGTATTATCCGGGTGACTTTAGTGAGCAAGATATGCACTATTTGGAGGTTCAATTGGAGCATTACAAGCACAATGTTGTGGATCAAGAGAAATTTCATAGTTTGTCAACCATTTGTGAGTTATGCATGAAGTTAGTTGAGACAAACAAGTCAATACACTACAATTTAATTGACAGGTTAGTTTTTTCCCATAGTTTTTTTTTTCACTTTTAAGGTGCATTAATATATTTTATAATTGAATTAACGCATTGATTAAATGTTTAGGTTGATTCGACTTATTCTAACTCTTCCTGTTTCGACTGCTACTACGGAACGAGCATTTTCAGCTATGAAGATTATTAAGTCGGTTCTTCGCAGTAAAATGAATGAAGATTTCTTAGCAGATTCTTTGGTGATCTACATTGAATGTCAGTTGGCTAAAGAGCTTGATGTGGATGTCGTAGTCAATGAGTTCGATGCAAAAAAAGATCGTAGGGTGTTACTTCAATAAATGTATTTCATTTTTTGTTATGTATTTTGTCAAAACGATGCTAAAAAATACTTTTGTTTTTTACGGCCTATTTTTATATGTAGTGTCCCTTTTTTTTATTAAGCTTTGCTCCAGCCCAAGGTCGTTTAAATTCCTAGATCCGCCCCTGGTTGGCCCATTTCCTAATCTTGAACTGCTCAATTTAAAAAGTTTCAACTTCATGCTACAAGAATGGAGAACTAATGATGAAGACTTCCCTCAGCTGAAATTTCTGCTAATTGAAGAATCAAATCTACGGCAATGGGAGACTGATAGCACCCACTTCCCGAGGCTCAAGGCCCTACATATTAATTCTTGTGTGCATCTGAGTGAAATTCCGGAATGTATTGGAGAAATTCCAACACTCGAGTTAATTGAGCTTAAGCTTTGTACAGACACTTTGGCGAAATCTGCCAAACGGATACAAGAGGAGGTACAGAGCTGTGGAGATGATGCCTTCCAAGTTCGTTGCATTGACCGTAAGCCGATTGAAGAGCCGTCACGGGACAGCGATATTATCAGGTCAGATGTCTATTTGCTATGAGATTTCGTATTATATTTTGTGTCTAATTATCATCTATACTTACCACAAGTACTAAATATTATATTTGTGTGCACAATATCATAATCATACATAAATCCATATTTTTGCAATTAAATATGTAGTTTTAAAAAATGTTATAGAGAAAATCATCCGTTAATTCTCAGAATAATTATTTTTAAGTGTATTATTGGCTCTTTTGTTTTGTAAAGATCGGATCGGTGGACTGTGGCCAGCAGATTTCAGCAAGCGTTTGAGATTTTTCGCGCGTTGATACTGGTTATGATGAAGTCTTGAAGCAGAAGATGGAGACATTTAGTAGACTCAAACTCTCCATAGATACTAGAATGGAATTGAATTACTCTGTTTTTCTCCTCGCTTACGTCGATCTTTAGCAATGCGGGTTGGAGAGAGGATAGTTTTACTTTCTCTACCATGCTAAACAAGCTTAATTTTAGTGGCTTGCAACTTGCTTCGTAAGAGATGAGTGCTGGTTCGTTGCCAAATCTTCAAGTGCTTAAACTAAGAGACTTCTCGTGCTGAGGCAGCACGTGGGAAACGAGCGAAGGCGAGTTTACTCAGCTTAAGTTTCTTCTGATCGAACAATCAGATTTGCAGTACAGAGAGTAGCCACTTTCGGAGCCTAAAATCCCTGACTTCGTTATTGTTGGTATTTGAGGAATATTCTGGAAGGCGTTGGTGAGATTCCGACGGTTGAATTGATTGAGGTGAAGAAATGTAATGAAGATCTTGTGGAGTCAGCTAAAAAGATACAAGGGGAACAAAAAAGTTGCGGAAATGATTGCCTTCAAATTCGTTGCTGATGCGAAAGATTTGCATTTGGGCAGGTAGTAGTTGTACACATCCCTTTGTTTTCTTAGTCTCCATCTTCATAATGCTATATTGCTATAAAATTCCAATATTTACCAACAGATTACTAGACAGACAAAACATGGGTCGTCGTTTATATTATGGACATTATTTACCGACTGAATAACGATGTAATCTCAAATTATCAGATTTACCGACAGAATTCTGGCCGGTAATTTTTTATTTTTTATTTTTTGTAGTGGTATATGTTTGTTTAAGCTTGATTTGTTCCCGACTTCTGGATCGCGTTATGATAACTGAAGTTGAAGATTCTTCGCGGTATTCGACTACATAATTATATATAAGTAAGCTTTGTGGATTGTTTTAAATTTTTTATAAGTGTGACTTGCACAATTGGTTTAAATTGATCAAGGTGTGCTAATCTGGGGCCTAATCTGCAATTATCTTTTATTATCTTTATTTATCATTTAGTGGCAGTTAAGAGGCAGTTATGTTTCTAGATCATGGGTCCAGATTCTTCTGTTTTTTGATGAAGTTTGACGGTGGAGATTGAAGCTAGGTTTAGTTGATAAGTTTCTTTCTCTTGTTGTATGATGTATGGTTTTTCGGATTGTAGAGAAACACAGAAAGAGAGATTAGAAGAGAAAAGCAGAGAGTTAGGGAGAGAGAGATTCATCTCCTGCTGTAATCATCTTCTTGTCTTGGTTCTTGCTCATAGTGAAGATCGCTGGCTCACCCTCCGTGCAGTAGGCATAATTGGCCGAAGCACGTAAATCTTGTGTGTTCTTTCTTGTTAATTTTTTTATTCTACTTTCTCCACAAACTTGAGTCTTGAGAGATCTTGTAAGTGTTCGATAAAAGTACTACGTAAAGCACGATTGCTTAACGAAATTTATAGAAAATATTGCGTCTTATGATCCGAATATTTTCAATCTTCAGCCTACCTAATATGGCCATTATTTTTTAAGATTCGCCAAAATAATTAAATTTCAATCAGTGGGAGTAATTTGTAGGTGCTAATTGCATTAAACAGGCTGCTTGTGAATTAGTCTTCGCTGACCGGATATCATTAAAAGCAATTTGTTGGGATTGCTTGGAATGAAGGTAAAAAAACAAAAAGCTAATGACCGATATGTGACCAACTAATATTTTAGCTAGTTGAGAGTTGTTCTACCACTCTTAATTAAGTTTAATCGTTTACACTTTCAATTTCAATTCTTATACTTTTGTTTATTTTTGTAGCCGTTAAAGTTATTATTAATTTTTAAATCGACCAGTACGTGTTGCCGGTAGCCGTTAATTAAAGTTGATTTGCAATTTTTAGTTTGTCATTATTACTAAATCGACCCTTAACAGAATCAGGTTTTGAAATAGTTTTTTAGTGCTTGATTTGCAATTTTTAATTTGTCATTATTATTAGACAATATTACAAGATTAAAATTTCTATTTTGTTGATCTTTTTTCAAAGGTAGTTGCATGAGAAATATGACATTCTCTAATATGGCAGTCTCTAATAATTAAAAAAGACCATGACATAACGATGACATAGTCTTACTTAAAAAAATTTAAATTAATTTGAGCAATATAATCTCAAATGGAAAGTTCCAATTTGGTGGTTGCATGATTGGGGCTAAAGTCAACTTCACCTTTAAGAGATCAAAAGTGGACAAATTGAATATCCTACTGCAGCAACTTAGTTAATGGTTGGACAATTTTTGCAAAATCTTTTATGAACCGACGGTAGAATCTCGCATGCCCTAAGAAACTTTGAATTTCCTTCACATTGGTGGGGTAAGGGAGCTGAGAAATCAGATCTATCTTAACTTTATCCACTTGAATTCCCTTCTTCGATACAACATATCCTAAAACTATTCATTTGGTGACCATGAAGTGGCATTTTTCATAATTGAGAACAAGATTCATACCGTCACCTAATGGTTATTTAAGTGCTTACCTTTGAACAAAGATCAACAGACTATCAAGAAAAGTAAAGATCTCAACATGGTAGCGGAAGCGGCAATCTCATCACTTGTGAAACTTCTCGGCGATCTTCTTATCTAAAAGGTGAATTTCCTCCGAGGCGTCGAGGATAAGATCCAATTGATAATAGACGAGCTGAACAGGATGCAGTCCTTTCTCAGATACGCAAACAAAAAGCAATCTCAAGACGATAGGATTCGCAACTGGATATCGGATATCAGAGAGGTGCTCTAGACGCAGAAGATACGATCGAGATGTTCATTCTCAACGTCGAGAATCCGAGGAAGAGAAGGGGGCTTGTGGAAAGCTTCGCGTGCTTCTCAAACCACGTGGGCCAGCTCGACAGAATCGGGGAAGAGATCAAGTCCATCCGCGCTAGTCTCGATGCCATTGACAAAAGCCGCGAGCGGTACGGGATCAAGGATCTCGGAGAGTCACCGTGGACATCGCCGTTTGAAGCAAGGCGGCGGTTGGTTCCATGGGAAAAGGATGAACAGCTGGTGGGCATTGAGGAGGATGTAAAGAAGCTTCTAGAACCCACCATGGATAAGAAAAGGAAAGGCCTCTCGGTCACAGCTGTTGTGGGCATGGGAGGGATTGGGAAATCGACTCTTGCTCGTGAAGTCTACAACCATCCCAAAGTTGTTTCAGCTGGTAGATTCAACTGCCGAGCTTGGGTGGTCGTCTCGAGCGAATTCACTCCGCACGAGACGATCAAGCAGCTCATCCTCGAGACGACGAGGTCCAAACAAGAGAACATATGCTGCTCGACGAAATCAAGAAATTGGAGGAGTTGATGAGCGACCGGATGTGCCTCCAAAGGAAGCTTGAAAAACTGCTTCGTAGACGGTTGAAGGGAAAAACGTATGTATGGGAGAAAGAACACTGGGACTCTCTCATGACCGCTTTCCCCAAAGAACAAGGTATTTTATGTACTCTATTCAAATTGCAATTTTCATTTATTATAAATTGGTAGCTGAAAATTATGCTTTAAATTAAAGACAGTTCTATTAAGTAAAATGTGCAAAATTATTAAAATTTTCTTTAATTCATTCAAAACCATCTTATTACAACTCAAAACTCAACTATAAATAAAACATAAAAAAACTAAAAACCAAAATAACAAAAGTCCAAATACATAATTAAAAGAAGTCCAATTCTACTCTTCATCAAAAACACATTACTCAAAGATAAATCCATTTATTCTCTTTCAAATCTCGGCCCATCCTCTTACAAAGTAACTACGTAAAATGTAAATTAAGATTCACGATCGCTCCAAATAACTAAAATTTCTCATTCAAATTTGGTGTTTATTTATTTATTTATTTTAGAAGGGTGGAAAATCAACATTTGTTGCAGACGCAGAAAGGCCCATCAAAACCTAGTTGCTCAATACACTGTACAGTTGTAGCAGGTCCAAACATGTTCTTGCAGAAAGCATTGCACTCGGAGGTGTCTCCATCTGGGCACAAGATTTCAGGATGTATCTGAAAGCAGCTTTGTGCAGCTGAGATTTCCCCTACATAAATAACGAAGTGCAAATTACTTAAAATCGATAAACATCAACGTATTGTGTTGGTACATGTTTGAATCGCGTTCGTTACTTTATGGAAATAATTAATTCATGTTGCTAAAAATTACCTGAAAAGAGATGAGCAATTAGAAATATGGAGAGGAGTTGGAGTTTGGCCATTTCTTTGAAAAAAATTGCTATCTTTATTTTCTATTTATTTGGGAAGTATGTGAGTTGATGATACTAGTTGAGTCCTATGTTTTGAGTTTTTAATTGGGAAAATATTCTAAGATTTTAGTCTTATCTTCGAAAGATAATATGCTAAGCTTAATTTATAGGTCCCAAGAAGATATTTTTGTATGAATAATGTTAGATTCATAAATTATACTCCTTCCGTCTCGTTATTATTGTCTTGCTTTCATTTTTCGATTGTCCTGTTATTGTTATTCTCTCTCGAAAACGGGAAGTAATTGTTGAACTATATAATCATTCTATAAGCGAGATGGACACACACAATTTATCACAACTTCATTCAATTTTTTAATTTTCATACCAAATAGTAACAAAATAATAATAATAAAATTAAGAGAATAGTATGAATTTGTCGAAAAATGTTGATGGAATTCAAACTTATCGAAGAAATAAGTCGGCAAACTCGCTAAGATATTTATCAACCAAATAGTCCAAGAAAATGAATATATATTCTGGCTGGTGGTGTTAATCAATTAGCATCGGCCACATCTTACATATTGGTACATATTTTAGTCTTTGTATAACGGCCCGTTGCTCTCAAGATGGCTCGCACTTGCCACGTCTACGCTGCAGATCATAATTAGATACTCTTAAAAAATAATTTTGGATAACATTTCACACAACAATCACGACGTGGTATTTTCTCGAACACCAAACGATTTATATCGTAAAAAAAAGAACACATGTGACGTACTGCATCCGTAATATTCACATCACTCTTATCTACATAGGCCGATACAACAGAGGCCGATACAATAAAAGCGTTCGTAATCCAACAGTGAATCCAACAGTGAGTTCAACAGTGAGGGTAATTGTCTGTCCCCTTAGCATAACGATTAAGGTGGATAGCTTATGACCGGAAGGTAATAAGTTCAAAACTCACCAAGACTGTTATGTGTGAGCTTGTCACATATGATTAGTCTAGGGTTGTTGAACATTCCTGTGTTGTTTACAAGATAGAGCATAAGAGCGGATTTACCTTATGCGCACTCTTCTTTCACTTGAAAAAGTCATAAATCAAATTCTGGATCATGATCGATTTTCAATTACTCCTCATGAAAAAAAAAAAAAAAACAGATTATATCGGGACAGTCTATCGAAGTAGGTGACTAAGGACAAACTTTTATATTTTTTTATGACGAGGAATCCACAAGCGCTATCTTAGAAATCCACAGCCGCTATCTTTGGTGCGCACAGAGGAGAGTTAAACTACCCTAAGGTGACAGACACACATAGCATTTCCAGTGGAATTTGAATCCATGACCAAAACTACCCACCTTCACCACTACATTATCCCAAGGGGACATGTGACACAACTCTTATCGACATAGGTGGGCGCTAAGGGGTCCACGTGGGGACCACTGCATTCCCAAATTGTGTTTTTTACGATGAATTCTCTTTATATATTTGCATCCACACACCAAAATTTTCTTTATTTTGAAAATTTACAGCACCTCTTGAAATTGCAGAATTCTTATATCACATCTGAACTCTAAATACTAGATCTATGAATAATGTACATTATTGGACTTCCGACACAATCATTGTAACTACTTTTTTTGTGTGGCCTTTATTATACTCAATAATATGCGCACTTATCTTTCTTTTTGAATTTGGTCCAAAATGACAAGACTTGCCCATGTGCTGATGTCTATTTGCACGAACAGTTTCTCTAATAGTAACTTTTGCTAGACTCAAATCATAATCTTTAAAAGAATTTGAGTCTAATCTTAAATCAAATAATTAATAAAATTTATTATTAATTTTATTTATAAATAGATAAATTATTTAATTGTTTTAAGTGTGTTTTTATACATTATAATCCACATGTACATGGAATTAGTTATTAAAATTATTACACACACTTTATTTGAGGGGTCCATAACTTTTATACAACTCTACACAAAACAAAACGAATAATTCTCCTTAATAACAGAATGGTATTTAACTATACTTTTGGGGATTTCAATGCATTGACTCACCATATGCTTAGGCTTACATGTGCACCTAATTAGCTAATTCGTTAGCATGTGGGTATTTATTTGTTAGGGGGACTTATTTCATTGACTCACCATGTTCTTAGCTTAGGGTTGCCCATGTGCATCTTTCTGACTTTGTTATGCAATGACTCTACTAAGTAATAAAATATTTATTATTGTTAAAACATGTGCTGTCTACATCTGATGCACGTTGTAGTTGAGATGACCTACTAAAAAAAATCACAAGGGCCAACTATCGAACAGTTTCTCTCTCCTCAATTGACATTGTTCATTCCATCTACGAAATCTCTTAGCAAGAGCATAGTTTTTATTTCTGTTGTTTCTACTCTCTCTCTCTCTCTCTCTCTCTCTATCTCTATCTCTCTCTACATTTGTTCTTGCTCCTTCATTTGATCTGCAAAATCTTATACTAAGAACTAAGTTTATTTTTCTTCTTCTTGTCCATTTTCCTTTTCATCCTTCCATTAGCAAACACCAAATTATCTCTACATAGAAGCCACAAGTACTAAAATCCTTTTAGGAAAAGTATTCTAGTACTAATCAGAAATCCAAATATTGATCAAATTAGGAATCTAAATGAACTAAAAATCTGACTTGTCAGAAAAAGAAAGTGGGTTAAGCCAGGCTATTTTCACGCATCCTATTTTCTATTGAGTTTTTGTCGAACACGGGGTCTCTTGCATGTATCTCACTACCTTGCATATTTTGGTTGTAGTTTTATGTTCTGAAAAACTCAATTTAACCGGGGGAAAAGAATCTGAAATAATATGTGAAGCTTAATTTAACATATGCACTTTTCCTACTTTTTGGAATTTGGTGCATATATGACTAGACTTCTCATGTGCACATGACATATGGGCACGTCTTGTCTGTTGGTGAAGGAAGAAGATTCAGAAAATACAAAAGCACACCAGTCTTTATTAGAAAAATCACAATGGTCAGACTTACCCACATGTCTTTTAAGATAAGATATACAGAGTCCTATGGGATGGCATAGTGGTGAAGGTGGGTGGTCTAGGACCGAAAGGTCATGGTTTCAATTACAATTGGACAAACTATGTGTGTCTGTCACCTTAGGATGGTTTAACTCTCCGGTATGAGTTCCTCGTTATAAAAAAAAAAAGATATACAGAGGCATACAAGAAAGCATCAACATATTTCACATTAATTTTCTTTCTCCTTCTACAATTCTTTTAGGGGGTTGTGATTGCTCCTCCATTATCTGCAAAACCTGAGTGTGCCTCCTCTTCTTCTCCCTCTATAGTTTTTCTTGTTCCTTTCATTGATCTGCAAAACCAATAATTTTTTTTTCTTCCTCGGATTAGCAAACACCGTTAGTTCGAGGTGTGTGTGTGAGGATGGCTTATTCTATTCTTTGTTCACTTGAAAACACCATAAATCAAATCCTGGATCAATTTTCCATTTCTCCTCATGAAAAAGAACAGATCTTATCTCTAAACAAATGTGTTATTTCATTCCAAGCTTTTCTAGAAGATTTTCCAGAGCAAGCCAAGAAGTTGGAAGCAAGAATCAGGGATGTAGCTGCTGAGGTCGAAGATACTATTGAATGGTCTTTGTGGAAGCAAACCTGGAGCAAAACTAGAAACATCAAGCGTATATCGGTATTACGAGGTATCAAGTTCAAATACCAGCTGCACAGAGTAAGAGATGCAATGGATTCAATAGCCGCAGAGGTGGTGGAGATAAAAAATAGCATCATAACAGAAGGCAAACAACCTGGTGATTCTGTCGGGGCGAGTTCAACATCACAAGTTGCAGATACCGGAGAAGTCAACATGGTCGGCTTCAACGAAGATTTGATAGAAATGAAGGCAGGACTTTGTGGACGGCCCCCACAACTCCAAGTCCTCCCGATATTTGGTATGGGAGGTATTGGGAAGACAACTTTTGCTAGAAATGTTTACAGTGATCAATTAATTGTGGAGCATTTCCAGATTCGTGTTTGGGTCACAGTATCGCAAGATTTTAGCGAACGAAGAATTCTTTTGGACCTGCTAGACTCCATGAAAGAATTCGACTCAAAGTCCATGGAAGTAAATAGTGAAACGCAAGAGAGACACGACAATGAATCTCCGAAAAGAATCCCCGAGTTGAGCAATAGCGAAATGGCATTAAAAGTTCACAAAATCCTAATAGGTAGGAGGTTTCTAATTGTAATGGATGATATCTGGAGCACAAAGGTACTCGACGATATCAGACATTTATTTCCGGATAACAACAATGGAAGCCGAATTATGTTAACTACAAGGCTGACAGAAATTGCTACATATGCCAGCTCCACTACCATTTCACATGAGATGCGCTTGATGGATGAAGATCAAAGCTGGGATCTACTTTGCCAAAAGGTGTTCGTACACCAAGATCGTGTTCCTCGTGAGCTAGAGAGCATTGGAAGGGAGATTGCGAGAAGCTGCGGAGGACTGCCCCTTGCAATAGTAGTGATCGCCGGACTCCTATCTACAAAGAGCAATACTCTAACTTCATGGGAGGAAGTTGCAAGAAATATACGATCATCTCTTGCCTTAGCAGATGGGCAGATAGAAAAGATTCTATCTTTAAGCTATGATCATTTGCCTCACCGTCTAAGGCCATGTTTCTTATACATGGGAGGGTTTCCAGAAGATCATGAAATTAAATTTACGGACTTGATTTGGTTGTGGATAGCAGAAAGGTTTGTGAAACCAGTTGTATCCAAAGAGTTTGAAGATACTGCAGAAGAGTATTTGCAGGAACTTGTTGACAGAAGTCTCATCATCGTCACCAGAAGGAAGTCTAATGGCAAAATCAAATGTTGCAGACTTCATGATGTGGTACGAGAAATGTGTATAAAGCTATGCCGCGAAGAGAAGTTTATTGTGCACGCTAAGGATATCCAACGGTCAAAGTTTTTTAAAAGCATGAAAGGTCAGCGAAGGGTGAGTTTTTCTGGTACTTATAAAGAATCTTTATTCAACATTTCTCGCTCAAATATCCGTACAATAGTCTACTTCCAGGATTATCTAGGCTCTCTCTCTTTCAAGGGTTTTAGATTGCTTCGGGTGCTGGTTGTGCTATTAGTTCCAAATAGGTTCAAATCGATCACTGACGAACTTTTCAATCTCTTTCATTTGAGGTACCTTGCTTTCAGCAGTTCTGACCCGATACCTAGAACAATATCTAACCTTCAGAGTCTTCAAACCTTAATCATTAAGGGCTATCATTCATATTTGCCACTTGAAATTTGGGACATGCCACAACTTAGGCATCTTGTCATTTCTAATTGTCGCTTAGGTGATACAAATGCTTACACTTCGGCTTTAGAAAATCTACAAACACTTGCAGTGAGAAATCTCAAGTGTTCAATAAGTATGCTCAAATTGATTCCAAACCTTAGAAAACTGTGCATCACTTACTCCAGAGGACCTGGAGAATCTGGAGAATTACTCTTCCAAAATCTTGTACATCTCCGTCTACTCAGAAACCTGCATCTGGAACTAGGATATGGCTGGGATATTTATGATAAATCTAATCTTGTTGTTCCAAGCTCGCTGAAAAAGTTAACTTTGTTTGGTTGGGGTTGGGGTAGTGGTTGGGGTAGTGAAGAGTCCTATCTCGAACTTGTTGGTCCATTTCCTAATCTTGAAGTTCTCAAATTGAAAAGTTTCAAATTTAAAAAACGAGTATGGAGGACGAGTGATGACAACTTCCCTCACCTAAAGATTCTTCTCATTGAAGAATCAGATATAAAGGAATGGGAGACTGAAAGCAGCCATTTCCCGAGACTCAAGGCCCTACATATTCGATCTTGTATGAGTCTGAGTGAGATTCCAGAAAGTATCGGAGAAATCCCAACACTTGAGTTAATTGAGCTCAAGTTATGTAGTATATCTCTGAAAAACTCGGCCAAGCAGATACAAGAGGTGGCACAGAGTTACGGAGATTATGCCTTCCAAATTAGTTGCATTGACTGTGAGGCCATTTAGCCACTGTCTCCACCACCACCGCCGTCGCCACCGCCACAGTTTTCTGTGTCTGTGTGTGACCTTAATTTTAGTAGTTGGGATTACTTTTTTCCAGGAGGAGGAGGGGGGGAGGAGGAGGAAAAGGAAGATTGTTGCATTGACTATGAGGCCATTCCGCTTTTGTCACCATCACCACCACCATCACCGCCGCCATCGTTTTCTCAGTCTGAGTGTGCCCTTAATGTGAATAGTTCCATTCCACAACCACAACCACCACCGCAAGAGATTTTTCCATCTGATTGTTAAGCTAAAACATCGATAGAATTCGAACTAAGAATTTTGGCTCGCCACATTTGTTTGTTTAGTTCTGTCAAAGTCTTTCTTCACTTTTTCTTCAACTATATGTTTGTGGGATATATTAAGTCGCTCGTTACATTTCAGATGTTTGTTTATTTCAATGGATTTTTTGTTGGTTTTTCTTCTTATCATTTTTTAATCATCAGTATAATTCGTAGATCCGTCAAGACAATTCTGTGATTTACATATTCTATACATTGCAATCTGTTTCTGGGAACTTTTCTGTCAAAAAAGTTGAGGCTGGAAAAGAATGCAGTAGGTTTTTGTTCTTAACATGTACCATCCTTTTCTTTTTTGGACTTGGTGAATTTGCTAGTCGTATGCACAAGCTTGCCCATGTGCACCCTTTTTGACTTTGTTATAATATATTATTTCATTTAATTAATTAATAATCGTAATCAAGGTAGTTGATATGTCACGATATGAAGTAGTTGTAAAATAATCTGGTAGGTGAGATGCCACTATTACCAAATACATAAGCATACTAATTTTTTTTCTTTTTTCTATTAAAAAATTGCAGTACTCGCCAGTCTAATTAATAATCCTGCCCGCTGTTTTTAATATTAAATTTACTTCCAGATGCATACAAGAAAGAATCACGGAACAAAGACTGTCACTTGTGTCTATTTCTAGTCTTCTAAATACCATAAATCAAATCCTTATTCTAGTCTTCTTTCGCTTGAAAATACCATACATCAAATCCTTGATGGTGATCGATTTTTAATTTCTCCCAAGATATCAAGATAAATTTGTTATTTTCTTCCAATATTTTCTTGAAGATTTTCCAGAGAAAACCAAGATCATGGAAGCAAGAATTAGACATGTAGTTGTTGAGGGTGAAGATATTATTCAATTGGTTTTTGTCGAAACAAATTCGGTGCAGCTATGGATATATCAAGCATATCTCAAAACTAAGATGTATAGTGTTCAAGTATCAGTTGCATAAAGTAAGAGTTAAAATTGATTCAATCGCAGCAGAGGTGGTGGAGATACAAAACAGTCAAAATCAAAGACAAAAAACTTGATGATACTTGAATCAAAATGGTTGGCGTCAAAGAAGCTTTGAAACAAATAAAAGATAGGCCTTGTGGAGGGACGCCAAGACTCCAAGTGCTCCCAATATTTGGTATGGAAGGTATTGGCAAGACCACGGTTGCTAGAAACGGTAAGAGCCGGCTCAAAGTTTCTGGGGCCTAAAGCGCAACATTAAAATATTTTTTGTTATTTAAAAATATAATGAGTTGCTTTGTTTTAGTGGAAGAATACTGATGATTTTTATTAAGTCATCCAGTTTGAATCTTCAACTCTCATATCTATTATTTTGCTAGGTTAAAAAAATTGTTAGAAATAGGATTCGTCTATTATTTTTCTAGGTAAAAGAAATTTTTTTGTTAGAAATAGGATTCGAACTTAAGACCTCTAAGATGCAAAAAAATAATATTCTACCACTTAATTAAACCTTTCAATAATATTTTTTATGCGAAACAAAAGTATATATAAGAATAGAAGACCTTAACCCTTAAGACAAATGCTCGACGGGGCCTTGCTATAACAGTTATACTATTTTAATATTGTGATGAAGGATGAGCATGTGAAACTAGTTGAGGAAAAAGTTGAGGCTATAACAGAATGCAATAATGTAACCCTCAACATTCGTTTAATACTTGTATATAATTTCCTCTTGCCTATTATTACTATCTCATTTGCTTTTTCGAGTTGTCTTATTATAAATGTCTCATTTCTAATGTAAAAATAATTGAATGTGCTACAATCAATTTAAATATATGGATTCAATTTATACCTTTACCTTATCAATTTATTCCTTTCCACCAATTTTCTTCATCCCATACCCAAACTCTATAAGACTTAAATAACTGGACCGAAGAAGTATTATTTTAAGTTGTCTAGGAAACAGTTTCCACTCATGTGCACCATTCTGACTTTATCATTGAATTAATTAATAATCACAATAGTGGTAGTTGAGATGTCCAATAATCTTTAAATAATCTTCTAGTTAACATGCTACGATTACAAAATACCTAAGCAAACCAATTGTATTATTTTTTGTATCTAAGTAATTCTCATTAGTTCGTAGAATATTTATTGGGCATCAATTTCTTAACAGTAGGTATAGTATAATTAAATAATATTCTCTTCGTCCTGTTTGAAACGATGCGTTTCTTTTCGGCGCAGTAATTAAGAAAGTGGAACATAAAGTATGAGAGAATAGTAGATGATAAAGTAAGAGGGAGAAGATGAGTGAGATTGTGAGAGAGTATGTGATAAAGTAGAAAAGAGAAATTATAAAGTTGATGAAAAAAATAATAAAGGAGGAGAAATCTGTAATTTTTTTTTGAAAAGTTAATTTCCTTCTTAGAAAACGCGTCGTTTCAAATGGGACATTCGAAAAGGAAAACACATCATTTCAAATGGGACGGATGGAGTATATTATATACATTGTGATTTAACAAAAGTACTTCAGCAAAAAAACAGTTTTTTTTTTTTATTGAAACTTTATAATGGTTGTTTGTATAACAACCAAAGGAATCTTTTATTGTTCTAATATTTCTAAAAAAATCCACCATCTTTTCCACCATTTTCCACTTCCTACACGGGTAAACACGAGACAAACACGCAAAATAAAAGTGATATAAAAGCAACAAATACATGCTTATTAGATCCCTGGTGGTCTAAAACGACATCGTTTTACTGAATTTGACGTCAAAGTGGACGAAATTATCACATTACTAAAACAATACGGCGTCATTTTAATGCTACTTGATGTAGCAATTTTGCTGAAGTGACATCAAATGGTCAATTGATTTAATGATGTGGCAATTTGGTCCAACTACACATCCAACCTAGTAAAATGAAGTCATTTAATTTTTTCCTAACTACCGAAAAAATTGAGGATTGTAACATACAAAAATTAGAAGGATGGTGCATTAATTTGCTAAAGTCTAAAGTTCGTGTTAAATTTACGAACTATTACTGTTCATGAATTTATTTCTCAGATAAACACTTTATGAATGTTTGAACTTTTTAACTAATATTAATTAAAATAATAACATGTCATGTTGCTCACATTATCATTAATGTACATAGGTTTTAACTATATATTATGAAGACCTCAAAAGTCGTCCCCTTACTGTTGACCCAATGTTCAATGACGAGGAGGAGCATTCTCCGGCTTCTCACGTCTAAAAAGTCATTTACGAAGGGATAGTATTGTTGACACTTGAGAGAGAGAAAAAGATAGAGAGAGAGAGAGATGGCGGATGCTGCAGTGGAGTTCCTGCTGAATAACCTCAAGGACGTACTGATCTACTACGTCAATCTGAACTCCAAGACAAGGAAAAATATTCATATTTTGGAGAAGGATCTCCGCATCTTCAATGGTTTCTGAAGGACTCATTGAAGAGTCGGAGAAATAATGAGCTAATGAAAGGGGTGGATCGGAACATTCGTGAGGCTGTTTATGATGTGGAAGATGTGATCGACACCTTTGTTACCCAGGCCCAGGCCACTACGACGATATTCGGGAGGCGTTCCGTCGATCTCTACACGATAGCGCAAAAGGTCGAGGATGTCAAGGAGATGGTCGAGCGTGCAAGGAGTGAATTGCTAAGCCTCAAACCCGATGCTGAAGACAGATCTGGAGTACCTGAGATCCTTTCTTCAATCCTTTTCATCTTAATTGTTTTCTTATACTAGATTCTCATTATACAGCTTTTTACTGTTATCCATGCTTTGACGGGATGGGTGAATGCATATGAACATAGGTAGTCCAGACCATATTTTACCGGAGCGGCTTATATGTACCATTTTCGTATATCCTTGTGTGTACCACACTACAAGAGTATTGATATGTGACATTTCTCATTAAATTAAGTTGGTCATATTTAACACATGTCAATACCCTTGTGGTGTGTTACACACAAAGATATTCGAAAGTGATACACACACGTTTTTGTGATATTTTACACTATGTTTTAACTACTCTACCTATTAGGCTTAACTAATTAAATACTAACTCATTAGAGTGAAAAGAGTTATTCTAGTGGAGCGTGAATGTTAGCACAAAGGTTTATGTGATATTGTACCACCTTTGTATACTCTAGTGTGTACCACATCACAAAGGTTTTAATGAGAAATGTCGTATGTCAATATCAGTACACATAAAAAATGTCACATGTCAATACCAGTGATACATACAAGCCGGCTTGGAATTTTAGGGATGGCAAATGACCAGATCTAGTCCAGACCTTTGTAGATTCAAATCCACATCCTGAAATTATTGTTTTTGTCCTAAAATCAATTGGGTATTAAAATGAGATCCAGATCTAGACCAGAATACATATGTTTGTTAACTTAAACACTAAATCATAAATCAACTGAAATTTAGATCTATTGCTTTTTTATTATTTATTAAAGTGGTAAAACTTTTAACCCAATAATATTTTTATAAACCCAATAACACTTTAGATTAAAAAAAAAAACTAAGAGATCTGGACCGTTCGGGTCTCAAAAGGCAAAATCCGAATTTAGATCCAAAATTGAACGATTGAGTCCATAATTGATCTGGACCAATTAAATCCAAAAATTTGAAGATCACGATCTGAGAAAATGGATTTGGATTGGGTCTAACATCCACTATAATCTCTAGTGAATGTATGTAATATATATTTTGATAATTTTTTGAACAACTTAAATAATTGTTTCTGAACTTTTTCATCCTAAAAACACTTTTTTAATATTTAGAGTATTTTTTTTTAGCTTAAAATAAGCATAATAAACAGAAGTCCAAAGCGCATTTTTATTGTTTGACTTGATTGATACCCGTGCTCGACTCCACTATTTTTCTAATGTTTTGAATATTTTTCTGATCAGTTTCGGCAGCCAAGAGTGAAAGATGTGGTGGGCTTTGAAGATGAGACGATAAAACTGATAGACCGTCTGATTGAAGACACCGACTATTTTGATGTGGTTAGTCTGATTGGTATGTTTGGGCTGGGCAAGACGACACTGGCATGGAAGATTTTCAATTATCCTAAAATACTCTACCAGTTTCCTGTTCGTATATGGCTTCCTATTTCAAAAGAGTTCTCAGACAAGGATATCTTCCTAACCATTCTCAAAGAGTTCACCGCTATAACCGATGATATACTTCAAAAGGATAAAAAGGACCAAGCCCAAATTGTTTCTGCCTATCTCGAGACAAGAAGTTTCCTGATTGTCATGGACGATGTCTGGAGTACTGCCGATTGGGACAGACTCAAAGATGCTATGCCGAATGACAATAAGAAGGGGAAAGTCTTGATCACCAGTCGTTTTGACGATGTGGGGAATTATGTTTGTAACCCGAGACTTCCCCACAAGTTGCGTTTCTTTACTCAAGATGAAAGTTGGGAGCTGCTCCGGCTGGAGGCACTCCGCACGCTGGACTGCCCTCCTCAGTTGGAAGTTGTTGGGAATCTAATTGCAAGTGGTTGTAAAGGACTACCACTTGCAATAGTAGTCATAGGAGGCTTCCTTGCCGCAAAGTATTCGGCATTAGATTTAAGTGCAAAAGAAAAAGAGTGGAAGAAAGTGTCTGTCCAAGTGATAAAGTA
The DNA here is from genome assembly GCA_028984105.1 of Lavandula angustifolia. NCBI lineage: Eukaryota > Viridiplantae > Streptophyta > Magnoliopsida > Lamiales > Lamiaceae > Lavandula > Lavandula angustifolia. The sequence goes on from CM054817.1 coordinate 28,188,196, forward strand.
CTTTAAAGAAGACCCGGAAGATCGCATTAAGAAATTTATAGATTTGAGTTACGATATATTACCTCACCATTTGCGGGTGTGCTTCCTCTATCTTGGGATCTTTCCGGAGGCTTTTGAAATTCCAGCGTCAAAATTGATCCCCATGTGGATTGTTGAAGGATTCATACAACGAAGTGATGATTCTACCTTGGAGGAAACTGCAGAGGAGTATTTGGCGGATCTTATCAACCGAAATTTGGTAATAGTAGAGAAGATTAAGCGTGATGGTAAGATTAAAACATGTCGGATTCATGATGCCTTGCGTGATTTCTGTAGAAAAGAGGCTGCAGATGAGAATTTCCTCCAAGAAGTCAAGTCCAACGACGGTGTTCTCACACCTCAAGCATCGGAATTAGATAACTATCGTCGTCTTTCTATTCATTCCAATTGCTTGGAATTTATTGCTTCAAAGCCTCTTGGTTCTCATGTCCGCTCATTTGTTTGTTTCTCCAAGGATAAACTCATTTTGCCATCAGAAAATATTCCAAACATCCTTAAAGCTTTCAATTTGGTCAGAGTTTTGGATGTCAACTGCATCACGTTCCCAAAACTTAACAACGATTTGTTTCAGTTGGTTCATGTTAGATACCTAGCCCTATCGTTCAATTTGTCAACTCTTCCTTCAAAATTCAGCCAGCTTCGAAACTTGCAAACTCTTATAGTGGACACAACATCCCCAACATTTGAAGTTAGAGCTGATATATGGAAATTGATCCGGCCAAGGCTTTTCAAGACTAATGTGTCTACTACCTTGCCCAAGCCAAGTAGAGACAGCAAATGTGGTGAGGAGCTTCAAACACTCGACACAGTTTCGGTGAAGAGTTGCACAATCGAACTCTTTCAACATGCTCGCAATTTGAAGAAATTGGGCATTCGTGGGCAACTGAGCTTGCTTTTAGACGAAAAGAAAGGATCTTTCGATAGTTTGGGGAAAATGAAATATCTTGAAAATTTGAAGCTAATAAACGACGTACATCCTCTCCCACCTTCGAGAGGACAGCTAAATAGCCTTTCGCAACCTGATCAATTCCCATCTAAGCTTAAGAGCCTGACACTGCGTGCTACTTACCTTGATTGGAGTAAAATGTCTACCCTTGGATTGTTGGCCAACCTCGAGGTGCTCAAGCTGAAAGACAAGGCGTTTATGGGGAACAACTGTTGGGGATAGAAAACAAATAGCAAGAGACGAAGAAATAAATGCAATATACGTAATAAGAATTTGGGAAACTGATCCTTTATTCATGCATATGAAGAGCTACTTATAGACTACTAAATAAGAGAACTTAACGGAAAAAAAAAAAAAACACTCTAACAGGAGAGGAGAAAATCTAGCAACCAACTCTAGCACGTTCTACTACCCACAAATACATAAATATAGGAATATTAAAAACAATACTTAAGACCAAGTCTAGATAAGGATAAGTTGTCAATTTTGAATCATCAAACTACTCTCAACATCCCCCCTTGATTCATATTTGCATACTCCAAGCTGTATTCTGAAGTTGATATGCTTTTCTGACGTCAATGACTTGGTAAAAATATCTGCTAGTTGTTCATGACTGTTGCAAAACTTCAAGGAGATAAAACCGTTGTTGACCAAGTCTCGTATGAAATGAAACTTAATGTCAATGTGCTTTGTTCTTCCATGCAAAATCGGGTTCTTTGTGATTGCAATGGTTGATCTGTTATCACATAAAATCTGAGTTGCCTCCTTCTGCTCCTTATCCAAGTCAGCTAATAATCTTCTAAGCCACACTGCTTGACATGCCGAAGAAGTGGCAGCCACATATTCAGCTTCGGATGTCGAAAGTGCCGTCACTCCTTGCTTTTTCGAGCTCCATGTTATTGCTCTTGATCCAAGATTGAAGATGAAACCAGAAGCACTTCTCCTATCATCCAAGGATCCTGCCCAGTCACTGTCATTATAGCCAATCAACTTAAATCCAGCAGCACTTGAATACCAAATTCCTAAGTCTTGAGTTCCAGCTATATAGCGAAGAACTCTTTTAGCAGCTCCAAAATGTTGTCTTGTCGGATTATGCATAAATCTGGAAACCACACCAACAGCAAAAGAAATATCGGGCCTCGTATGTGTTAAATAAATCAAACCTCCAACATGACTTCTAAAGTTCCTTGCATCTCTTTCTTCTCTTCAAGCCCACCTTCTCATTAATATTCATTGGAGTAATTGCGGCATTGCAATTATCATGTTGAAATGCTTGAGAAGATCTTTCGCATGCTTCCTTTGAAAACAAATACACCATCTTCTCCTTGTTTGATTTCCAAACCAAGAAAATAATGTAAGCAAGCCTAAATACGACATCTCAAACATCTTCATCATACTTTCTTTGAATTCGGTTATAAAGAGAATACGATCCCATATAAATGATATCATCAACATAAACACACACAAGCATCATACAATTGTTACTACTTCTTTTTTTTTTTTAAGCATTATCACGGGCCTCGTATGTGTTAAATAAATCAAACCTCCAACATGACTTCTAAAGTTCCTTGCATCTGCTTTCTCTGTACCATCTTCAAGCTGCAACTTCTCATTAATATTCATTGGAGTAATTGCAGCATTGCAATTAGTCATGTTGAAATGCTTGAGAAGATCTTCTGCATACTTCCTTTGAAAAACAAATACACCATCTTCTCCTTGTTTGATTTCCAAACCAAGAAAATAATGTAGCAAGCCTAAATCTGACATCTCAAACATCTTCATCATACTTTCTTTGAATTCAGTTATAAGAGAGAATGACGATCCCATATAAATGATATCATCAACATAAACACACACAAGCATCATACAATTGTTACCTCCCTTCTTTGTGTATAGTGTAGGCTCATTATCACTTTTCTTGAATCCATTTTGCCGGAAAAATAGGTCGATCTTGCTGTACCATGCGCGTGGAGCCTGTTTCAAGCCGTACAACGCTTTCCTTAATTTGAAAACCTTATCCTCCATACCCTTAACAATGAATCCTTCCGGCTGCAAGACATAAACCTCTTCCTCTAATTCTCCGTTCAAAAACGCAGATTTTACATCGAGTTGATAAATAGGCCATTTAAGATGTGCAGCTAAAGCTAAGAATATTCTCACCGTTTCCAAACGAGCAACTGGAGAGAATGTTTCCTCGAAGTCAATACCGTGCTGCTGCGCGTACCCCCTTAGCCACCAAACGAGCCTTATGTGTCTGCACACTCCCATCTACGTTGTACTTTGTCTTGAACACCCACTTCAAACCAATTGCAAATTTATTTTTTGGTAAGTCTGCAAGTACCCAAGTGTTATTCTTTTCAATTTCCATTATTTCCTCCTCCATTGCCTTACGCCACTCCACTTTGCCAACAGCATCATGGAAATCATTTGGATCTGCAACCATAAGAGCAAATGTACATCTTTCATAAACATCTGTAAGAGATCTATATCCTCGTGGAGGGGGTGTTCCACCTTCACTGGATGATAAGCTATTTTGTGAGGATGATGGACTAGTATTTGAAGTATTTATGGGGCTGGTCTGTGGTGAATTTGAGGGAGTGAGATTGTGTGAATTTGTGGAATTATTAGGTGGTGAATTTGTTGAGGTATCATCAAAAACTGAAATAGGATGACATTGAGTTTTCGAGTCAGCTTGCTCCCCTTGTAAATTCCAACCTGCATCTTCATGAAAAACCACATCCCTGTTGATAATTATCTTGCCGCTAAGAGGATTATACAACCTATATCCCTTAGTTTGAGAAGAATACCCGATAAATATGCACTTCGTCGATTTCTCATCGAGTTTCTGACTATTCTGAGAGCTTACCAATGCATAAGCTACACATCCAAAGACCTTTAAGTGGCTCACATTGGCTTTGTACCTCTATAAGCTTCATAAGGAGTACGGTTTACCTTTGTGGGTGATATATTCAGCAAAAACACAGCAGTGGAAACTGCTTCTGCCCAGAAAGAATTTGGAAGCTCCTTGGACTTTAATAAGCTTCTTGCCATTTCAACAACTGTGCGATTTTTCCACTCTGCCACACCATTTTGCTCGGGTGTATATGGTGCTGTTAACTCCCTGCATATTCCGTTAGCTTCACAAAACGAGTTAAAATCATTAGAACAAAACTCACCACCCCTATCTGTTCGAAGAATCTTGATACTTGTATCAATTTGCTTCTCAACCATGGCTTTGAAATTCTTGAAATTCTCAAAGGTTTCGGATTTATTTTTGATAAAATAAACCCAGCTCATACGACTAAAATCATCCGTAAATAATAAGAAATACCGACTTCCACCAATTGATTCGGTATTCATAGGCCCACACAAATCCGCATGGATTAATTAATTCAAGACACTTGGAAGCCCTCCAAGATGCACTAGCACGAAATGATCGCTTAGTTTGTTTTCCATAGATACATCGTTCACATAGATCAAAAAAATTAATTTTAGGTAGTCCAAAAACCATACCTTTCTGACTAAAAATCTTCAAACCCTTGATATTGAGATGCCCATATCGCAAATGCCACAGTTTCGATTGATCTTCTGCACCGGAAACAAGAGCAGCATACTTCTCTACATTGGACACCCGCAATGGAAACATTCTGTTCTTCGTCATCCTAACCTTTACAACAGTTTGTCCAGATTTCTTTTCTTTGATAACACAAAAACCATCATCAAACAATAACTTATATCCAGTATCCATTAGTTGTCCAACACTCAATAAATTATGTGCCAAATTTGGAGTAAAATAGACATCACAGATGAGTTTGGTGTTACCATGACTATTCTTTACTACTACAGTACCTTTCCCTTCAACTGGAGTTGGTTTGTTGTCACCTAGCTTGACTTGAATCTTGTAAAACTCATCAAGCTCTTTGAACATCTCCTTGTTGGCGCACATATGATTCGAACACCCACTGTCCACGAACCGAACATCGTTTGGCGGCATATCATCGGTATCTGCACGTGCCATGAATAGTTTTGGGCTTTCTTCCTCATCTTCTTGAATAAACTCATCCTCTTCTTGAACATAATTCGATTGCTTTTGCCTTGACCAACAATCAGCTTGTACATGCCCAAATTTGCCGCAGTAATAACATTGAATGTGAGCCTTGTTGCCTTGTTGATTATCAGAAAATTGTTTTTGCACAATTCTTGCATCTGATCTGCCACGTCCTCGTCCTTGCCCATATCCTCGTCCTCGGAAACCTCCTCTGCCTCGTCCTCTTGCCGTAGAGAACTCTCTTTGATCGGATGATTCCCCTCGCGCTTGAAAAGCTTTTTCATCGTGCTTTTCAATGATCTGTTAATCCTTGCCTCATGTGCTTGAAGAGATCCCATCAGTTCCTCAAAAGAGAAAACTGATAGATCCTTTGATTCTTCTATTGCTGCAACAACATGATCAAATTTAGGAGTCAAGCTTCTAAGTACCTTTTCAACGATAGTCTGGTCCATAATCTTTTCACCACAGGATCTCATTTGACCAACTATTGCCATTACTCTTGATAAAAAATCAACGACCGTCTCTCCATTCTTCATGATCAACGTTTCAAAGTCACGCCGAAGTGATTGCAACCTTACAACGATGACTTTAGAATCTCCTTGGAACTCTCTTTTCAAAATTGACCAAGCTTGCTTTGATGTAGTGGCATTTGCAATTCTGGAGAAGACGCTATCATGAACAGCTTGTTGAATGATTGCCAAAGCCTTGGAGTCTTTCTTCCTATTCTCCCGTAATCTGCTTGCATCTTGATCAGTTTTTGCATATCCTTGGTCTACAAAGTCCCAAAGATCTTGAGACTTGAGTAGAGTCTTCAAACGAATACTCCAGTATTCGTAGCCTTCCCCCTTGAAAATTGGTATGAGTGGTTGTGCTGCACTCATGGAACTCCCGTTGGCCATTGAACCTTGCTCTGATACCACAAATGTTGGGGATAGAAAACAAATAGCAAGAGACGAAGAAATAAATGCAATATACGTAATAAGAATTTGGGAAACTGATCCTTTATTCATGCATATGAAGAGCTACTTATAGACTACTAAATAAGAGAACTTTAACGGAAAAAAAAAAAAAAAAAAAAAAAAAAAAAACTCTAACAGCAATGGAGAAAATCTAGCAACCAACTCTAGCACGTTCTACTACCCACAAATACATAAATATAGGAATATTAAAAACAATACTTAAGACCAAGTCTAGATAAGGATGAGTTGTCAATTTTGAATCATCAAACTACTCTCAACAACAACTGGGTGGCCACTAATGGAGGTTTTCCCCATCTTGAAGTCTTGCTTATCAAGGATACAGATTTAGAAGTTTGGGCAGCTTCATCCCCTCCTTTCCCTAAACTTAGAGGGCTCGTGTTGTGGAACTGTGAGAAGCTTCTTGGAGTTCCAATTGTTCTGTCTAACATAGAAACCTTCCAAATGTTGGAACTTAACACATGTAGATCTGCAGTCGCCCCTGCTAACAAAGTTAAGGAGGCAAAGATGAAGGCACATGCTGCATTCAAACTCTCCCTTTTTCCTCCCACCGACTGATCAATATTGACTGGTAAGTTATCTTCAATTGCCTTTCCCGGCACTGCACAGACATTGTTTTTTAAGGGATTATTTTCTTGTCGACTTATTTGAGCCTGTTCATCTTGGCATGCATGCTATTATGCTCTAGTGCTAGTGTGAGATATATTGCTAGAATAAGAGAGAGATTATATTTCCCAAAGGGGAAATGCGATTTCCTTTCCAAACTATGGCAGTCTCTAAATCTTGCTACTTGAAATATTCTTTTTGGTGCTATCTTCGTGCGTAAGTTTTCTAAACTTCATGTTTGACAAAAAAACTAGATTCAAAGCTTTCATCCGGATCTCTATGTTGATAGTTTTGTAGTTAAACATTCAGTATTCTGTCACCTCTAAGAATATTCGAGTTTCATTAACATTAATGACTCGTTGCAGGGGTACCACGCAGAGATTTTGCTCCCAATATGTTGAAGTAATTCCAAGTCCTTTGTTGCACTTGTTCGTGTTGAATTCTCAAAATAATGCACGGTAGTGTAATGTGTTGAATAATTAATTTGTTTTCAATTATCAATTCTTTTGTACACTGTCTGGATTAAGGCATTTGTATCTGTATTAATCTATTTTGTTTTTAATTTTGAAAGGCCAGCTGTAGTGTTGCTGTTACTCTGTTTCTCTACTCTCTTCGTGTATAAGGAAGAAAGTTTGTTGAGAAAGTTTTGAGAACTAACAATAGTTTTGAATTATATAATGTCTCTTTTAATGTTCTATGTGCTAAGTCTAGGATTAAGAGACATAGGACCGCGCTTTATACTCCTCAGCAGAATGGGGTAGTTGAGAGAATGAATAGGACCATTCTAGACAAAGTTAGGTGTATGCTTGAGTTTGTTGGTCTATCCAAAACTTTCTAGGGTATAACTGCTCTTACGCTACTAATCTGATTAATAGGATATCCTCTACTCACTTAGATGGTAAGTGTCCTGAGTATGTTTACACTGCTAAGCCCCTAGATTTGTCCAACCTATATGTGTTTGGCTGTGTTGCTTTTGTACATCAAAAAGGGGATAAACTTGATCCTAAATGTAAGAAATATGTGTTCCTTAGTTATCCAGAGGGTGTTAAAGGTATAGGTTGTAGGACAAAAGTCAGTCTGGTTTTAAAGTCATAGTCAGTAGAGATGTAATATTTAATGAATATAATTTCCTTGCCTGCCTTCCTCCTCTACTCCTTCTGTGAATGAGTCTGTTTTTGGTATTCAGTTTGAGGTGGAGCCCTTAGCTCATTCTATGTCTGATTCTGCTGTTGATTCTGAATCTAAAAATGTGCATTTGTCTGAACTTGAAACTGAATCTGAAAGTGTGAGTGACTCTGAAATTGTTACTGAAGTTGATTGATTAATTGTTTCGAACAACTGGTGGACATTTGCAAGAGGTCCAAAATATCCTTTCGCATTCCGAATACCTTGAATTATTTCCACAAGTGCTAAACCTCTTCATTGAAATTTATTTGAATGTAAGAAAACCAGCCGATGAGCCCCATTTCTATGGAAAGAAAAGCCAGAGACAAATCCATGGCTGAATTAGCCTTCCAGAAACAAGTCAAGACCACTTTGCACAATTTCATGTATTAAGATTGAATTTTTTTTTTATTTCTTTAACGACCCTTCGCAGTTATAAAACTACGGTTTTATCTTGCTGAAACTACTATGGATAATTGCTGTAGGAATTTTAAAATATGCATTAGGTTATGACTTAGCAACTCTATGTTCTTCTTTGGTTTTTCATACGGCATTCAACTTCATGGTTCAAGCACGTCTATTTATTCAAAACCTCTCATGTTGTGGGCAGATCTTTATTTTCTCGCTCGTTGAGTCATGTTATATAACTTAATAACCAGCTAACATTTAGTGCAGTTGGTATTCATACTTTTGCATAAGTGATTGATGTAAAGTTGATCAAGTTGAACTTCCCGTTACGGTTGATTTTAATAATAATATGTTATACTCTGTTCGTCCCATTGAAGTTGTTCAGTATTCCTTGTCAAACCGTCCTATTGAAGTTGTTTAGTTTCCCTTTTTAGTAAATTATTACACACTTTATTTGAGGGGCCACAACTTTTATACAACTCTACACACAACGAACAACTCTCCTTAAAAACCGTACCGAAAGATGGTGGACAACTTCGGTGGGAGGGGGGAGTATTAAAAACAGGATGGATTTAACTATACTTTTGGGGATTTCAATGCATTGACTCACCATATGCTTAGGCTTACATGTGCACCTAATTTGCTAATTCGTTGGCATGTGGGTATTTTTTTTTTTTTAGGGGGACTTATTTCATTGACTCACCATATGCTTAGGGTTGCCCATGTGCATCTTAAAAAATTTGTTAAGCAATGTCGACTCTACTAAGTAATAAAATATTTATTATTGTTAAAATATGTACTGTCTACATCTGGTGCACGTTGTAGTTGAGATGCCCTTCTAAAAAAAATCACAAGGGCCAACTATCTAACAGTTTCTCTCTCCACAATTGTCATTGTTCATTCCATCCGCGAAATCTCTTAGCAAGAGCATAGTTTTTATTTCTGTTGTTTCTACCTCTCTCTCTCTCTCTCTCTACATTTGTTCTTGTTCCTTCATTTGATCAGCAAAATCTTCTACTAAGAGCTAAGTTTATTTTTCTTCTTCTTGTTTATTTTCCTTTTCATCCTTCCGTTAGCAAACACCTTCGGAAAGAGGTGTGTGTGAGGATGGCTTATTCTACTCTTCTTTCACTTGAAAAAATCATAGATCAAATCCTGGATCATGATCAATTCTACATTTCTCCTCGTGAAAAAAGGGAGATGATTTGTCTAGACAAATGTGTTATCTCATTCCAAGCATTTCTTCAAGACTTTCCGGAGAAAGGCAAGAAGTTGGAAGGAAGAATCAGGGATGTAGCTGCTGAGGCCGAAGATATTATCGAATGCTTTTTGCATGAACAAATCATGTGCACCTGTATATATACCGAGTGGATCGCAAAACTAAGAGGAATCACCTTCCACAACCAGCTGCAGAAAGTAAGAGACAAAATGGATCTAATCGCTGCGGGGTGGGTGGAAATAAAAAATAGCATTGAAGTCAAAGACGTGCAACTTGGTGATTCTATCGGGGATAGTTCATCATCACAAGTTGCAGATACAGGAAATACCAATGTGGTAGGCTTCAACGAAGATCTGGTAAAAATAAAAGACCGGCTTTGTGGATCGGCGCCACGGCTCCAAATCCTCCCAATATTTGGTATGGGAGGTATTGGCAAGACTACTCTTGCTAGAAATGCTTATGATGATCAATTAATCATGGAGCATTTTCATGTTCGTGTATGGATAACAATATCACAAGATTATAGCAAAAGAAGAATTCTTTTGAGTCTTCTAGATTCCATGAAAGAATTCGACCCAAATTGGCAGAGGGAATCCATGAAAGAAATGGCAGGGAGATCTGAGTCGCCAGAAGAACAATCTGAACAGCGCAATGAGTCTCCGACGAAAATATCTAAACAGAGTGATTGGTTTCTTGCAAAAACCCGTGAGCTAAGCAATAGTGAAATTGCATTAAAAGTGCACAAAATCCTATCAGTAAGGAGGTTTCTTATTGTAATGGATGATATCTGGAGCACAGAGGTATTGGATGATGTAAAACATTTATTTCCTGATATCAACAATAGAAGTCGGATCATGATAACCACAAGGCTGACAGAAATTGCTATTTATGCCAACTCCTCTACCATTTCCCATGAGATGCGTTTGCTTGATGCGGATCAAAGCTGGAATCTACTTCGGCAGAAGATATTCGTACACCAAGATCTTGTTCCCCATGAGTTGGAGAGCACAGGGAGAGAGATCGCAAGAAGCTGTGGCGGTCTGCCACTTGCAATAGTTGTGATATCCGGACTCCTATCGAGTAAGACAGTAACATCATGGGAGGGAGTTGCCAAAAATATAAGATCATCTCTTGTCACAACAGATGGGCTGATAGAAAAGATTCTATCGTTAAGTTACAATCATTTGCCTCAACATTTGAGGTCCTGCTTCTTATACATGGGAGGATTTCCAGAATATCACGAGATCAAAGTTACGAACTTGATAAGGTTGTGGATAGCTGAAAGCTTTGTGAAACCAATTGTCTCCAAAGAGATTGAAGACACTGCTGAAGAGTATTTGAAGGATCTTGTCGATAGAAGTCTCATCATCGTCACCAAAAGGAAGTCAAATGGCAAAATTAAATTTTGCAGCCTTCATGATTTGGTACGAGAAATGTGTATAAAGCTATCCCAGGAAGAGAAGTTCCTTGTGCACGTTGAAGGTAGTAAAGAGCCGAAAAGAGTGAAGGATCTACGGAGGATAAGTGTTTTTCAATGTGATCTAAATTCTTTCTCCAACATTTATTGCTCAACCATCCGTACTATAATGTACTTCGAGGATACATTCGACTCTTTTGGGCGCTTTAGATTCCTAAGGGTTCTCAATATGCTAAGAGCTCAACCACAGTCCGGCAACCTCTTTGATCAATTCTACGGACTATTCCATTTGAGGTACCTTGCTTTGTGTTATTCCCAACCAATTCCTGCATCAATATTTGAGCTTCAATATCTTCAAACCTTAATCATCAAGGATATTAGTGAGTGTAAATATTTGCCGTATACAATTTGGAAAATGCGGGAACTTAGGCATCTTATGATTTCTAATTGTCGTCTAGGTTTTAGCCATTATGCCATGGTCCCTCTTGAAAATCTGCATACACTTGGGAAATTAGAGGATCTCGTGTGTTACACGAGTACCCTCGAATTGATTCCCAACCTTAAGAAATTGTGGCTTACTTACTCTTTGAAACATAGCAAATTTCTCTTCCATAATTTTGTACACCTCAGCCGACTTGAAAAGTTACATTTGGAACTACAAGGTACTCAGATGATCCTTGGTAAACCTAATCTTGTTGTTCCAAGTTCATTGAAAAAGTTAACTTTGGTTGGTTGGGGTCGTAGAGGTCTTGACCTTGACATTGTCGGTCCATTTCCTAATCTGGAAGTACTCAAACTAAAAAGGTTTGGATTCAACCAACAAGTATGGAAGACAAATGATGAAGAGTTCCCTCAGCTAAAGTTTCTTCTCATTGAAGGATCAGATATAAAGCAATGGGAGACTGAAAGCAGCCACTTCCCGAGACTCAAGACCCTACATATTTGTTCTTGTCTAGATCTAAGTGAGATTCCAGAATGTATCGGAGAAATTCCAACACTTGAGTTAATTGAGCTTAAGCTCTGTTCAGACTCTCTAGTAGACTCTGCCAAACGGATAGAAGAGGAGGCACAGAGTTATGGTGATGATGTCTTTCAAGTTCGTCGCGTTATCTATAACCCCAATGAAGAGAAACCGCCTAAGCCTATTGTCAGGTCAGGGATCTATTTACTCTATTGCGTGGATAAAAACAGCTTCCATTCTAAAGTTCTTATGTTCTTCTTTCTCGTATTAACCTCATGACTTTTGTAACTTAGTTTTCAATCTTACTCTCCCACGCCTCTCGTGATGAGATTTCTTAGTACATTTTGTGTTTGATTATCATCTATACATGCCGTAAGTATTAAACATTATGTACTATTGAATGGGACACATCATCATAACCATGTAACTTGTATTTTTGTAGACTTCCGAAGGTGGCGAAAAAAGTACGACGAAAGCGTGGAATGCGTCTAGTACATTATGCGCGGACACTCACTTAAGACCTGGACGAACTCTGTTATGACTTCTCCAAGTTGAATGTATCAGAAGGTGGTGATCGTTGTTTTCACCAAATATTAGAAGTTGAATGTAAGTAGCAAATATACTCATCAGAAGTTGAATGTAAGTCATCAGAAGTTGAATGTAAGTAGCAAATATTAGAAGTTGAATGTAAGTCAATATTTCATGAAAATACGAGTAGCAAATATACTCATCAGAAGGTAAGTAGCATCATGCTTGCAAATATTTCTGTTCTGGCTTATAAGGTAATTTAAGCCTCAATGACTTGACTGGTACGATAAAATAAGATAAAGAATGAAATGTGCCTTCTTGTAATATTCATTCTCATTCTTATGATTGGTATGGTTTAAATTCGAGAATCAAGCAGTCAAACTCATTTGAAATGGTATTGCAGGAATCCAGTACTTGAATTTATTCAATGATTCTATTCAGATTGAGAATGGAAATGCATTCACTTTAGCCAAGCTGGGATTTTGGTCCGTCGTCACATATTTCTCCTGCCACCCGCTTCATTTTGAACAGTCAGGCGGGAATATATTCTTCACGGAAGATTGTTTAGAGTCATAGATTGTTGAGGGTCCTTAGCATATCTAAATTTCAAACCGGCTTGCTCTCTAATAAATTTTTCGAGCTCTTTCATTTGAGCTACCTTGCTTTCGGCTATTCTCGCCCAATTCCTAGAGTGATATCTAACTTTCAAAGTCTTCAAACTTTAATCATTAAGGAAATTGGTATTTCACATTTGCCGTATGAAATTTGGAACATGCCGTATGAAATTGGTATTTCTAGTATTCTCTTAGCTGATACCAATGCTTCCACTTCAGCCCTAGAAAATCAGTAAACACTTGGTAAAGTAAAAAATCTCACGTGTTCGCTTAGTACCCTCAACTTGATTATGAATCCTACTCCTGAGGATCAGGAGAGTTAATCTTCCATAATCTTGCACATCTCAGCCAACTTGAAAAGTTGCATTTGAAAAGGTATGTAGTATCTCTCTAGCGGAGTCTGCCAAACGGATACAAGAGGAGGCAGAGAGTTACGGAGAAGATGTCTTTCAAGTTCGTTGCATTGATTGTAAGGTCAATGCAGATGGTTTACCGCCCAAGCCTAATTTCAGGTTAGAGATTTATTGGCTTTTGAGTGGATTAATAGAGCTTCCATTCTCATTTCTCTTGTGTTCTTTCTAGCATTGGCACCATACTTAGTTGAGTATATTGACTAACGTTTTTTGCTTTGTACAGACATGCCTGTCGTCGTCGGACAGTGGCGAGAAAATCATGGTGTTGAAAACGTCTAAAAGATTAGGTCTGTTAGATGTGTCTAATTGAAGATCTGAGCATAAAGGAAAGTCAGTCAAGATATATAGTTATGTTTTTTTCTCTTACATTTTATGTTGTGTAAGGAACAGTTTCTCTCTGTTGTTATCATTCTACATACTTTATCTCTTTTTTTTTTTTTTGATGACAAGGAACCGGCAGTCGCTACATTTGGTGCGCACAAGGTAAACCTTGCTCCTGTGCAATAGCATGCAAATCTTTTACATTTTATGTTGTATAAGGAAAAGAATCTCTTACATTTTATGTTGTATAAGGAACAGTTTCTCTCTGTTGTTATCTTTCTACATACTATGCAAATCACATAGGAGAGTTAAACAATCCTTAATGTGACAGGGTGATAGGTACACATCTGTTGTTATCATTCTACATACTTTATCTTTTTTTTTATGACAAGGAACCGACAGTCCCTACCTTTGGTGCGCACAGGGTAAACCTTGCTCCTGTGCAATAGCATGCAAATCTCTTACATTTTATGTTGTATAAGCTACAGAATCTCTTACATTTTATGTTGTATAAGGAACCGTTTCTCTCTGTTGTTATCATTCTACATACTACGCAAATCACATAGGAGAGTTAAACCACCTTTAATGTGACAGGGTGACGGGTACTGATACGACCATTTTTGAATGGGTCGAGTTGAAGGGGAGACCCCACGAGGAAAAGCAAGATGCCAACCAATTTGTGGGACTGTGTCGTGGAATAGAGAGCAGCATGGTCCGTAAACTAGTGCTTTTTATTAGCAATAGTTGTATAGCTTTTGACTAGCTTTAATTAATGCTTTAGGCCATTAGCTGTAGGGCTCTGGCTGTATATATAATGCACTGCAATCTCTTTGAAAAAGAAGGAAAAAATTTATGAACAACAATGTTGTGGTTTATGGAGTTTGAGCTTACTCGAACAAGCTTACCTATCGGAGTTGATAGCTGACTCGAATAGCTACATTATCTTCGTGATCGTCCACGAGGGCGTATCAATTGGTGCTTTCATTGAGATTTGAACCCATGACATATCGGTCCCAGACCACCCACCTTCACCGCTACGCCATCCCTTGAGGACAACATACTTTATATTTCTGGTTTCTTCTCTCTGTATAGTTATTAGTTTTTTTTTTGTTATCTGCCAAATCAAGTACAGTTCCGCAAATACTATGAATAGATGTTCGTTATGCAAGTAAATAAATAAGATGTAGATGATACATGTTTAGAAGTGACAACTTTCATTAACAAGAACTAGGCAATGGAATTTCATCCTACCATGATTCGTATAGTCTCAATTTGGAAAAGTCATATTATTGCTCGCGAGGTATTAGTCCATATCTCAGCATATAAGACAACGGATGCCTTGCCGATGCTTCACGGCGTGCACGCGGCTGTTGTGGTTTTGCCGCTGCTGTTGGATGCTCCACACGGTGTTGTGAACTGTACAAAACCAAAAAAAAAAAAAAAATCAGCCAATAAACTTGGAATATTTGGATAAGTCAAATATGGGAGCTTAAGATCCAACAACTAGAAAGAAGATAGACAAATTTCCGATGGCAACTTTCTAACCTGACAGTCGGCTGATTCAGCGGAGGTGGCGCAAACGGCTCTGTAACGGCTTTACAGTCAGTGCAACGAACGTGAAAGACATCATCAGTGTTACTCCGTGCCTACTCTTGTATCCGTTTGGCAGAGTCCGCTAGAGATTCCGTACACAACTTCAACTCGATTAACTCAAGTGTTGGAATTTCTCCGATACATTCCGGAATCTCACTTAGACCAAGACAAGAATGAATCAGTAGGGACTCGAGTCTAGGGAAGTGGCTGTTTTCAGTCTCCCATTGCCTTAGATTTGATTTTTCAAAGAATAGAAACTTCAGCTGAGGGAAGTCTTCATCGGTGGTTCTCCATACTTGTGGCATGAAATTGAAACTTTTCAGTTTGAGGACTTCGAGATTAGGAAATGGACCAACAATGTCAAGGTAAGGCTCTTCATAACCCCAACCGATCAAGGTTAACTTCTTCAGCGAGCTTGGAACAACAAGATTAGGTTTACCACGACTATGCCAGCCATATCGTAGTTCCAAATGTAACTTTTCAAGTCGGTGGAGATGTACAAGATTATGGAAGAGTAATTCTCCCGATTCCCAAGAGTATGTGAGCCACAATTTCGTAAGGTTTGGAATTAAGTTTAGGGTACTTACTGAACACGTGAGGTTTTTTACTTTCCCAAGTGTTTGCAGATTTTCTAGAGCAGACGAGGTGGTAGCATTGGTTTTAGGTAGGCAATTCTTAGAAAAGATAAGATGCCTCAATTGCGGCATGTTCCAAATTTGATCCGGCAAAGATGAATAACCATACTCCTTAATGATTAAGGTTTGAAGATTTTGAAGGTTCGCTATCATTCCAGGAACTGGGCGAAAATTGCAGAAAGCAAGGTACCTCAAATGGAATAGCTCGAAAAACGGAAAAGGGAGAAAGCTGAATGCATATCGAACTCTCAGCACATCGAGGACCCTGAGGAATCTAAAATCTTTGAAAGAGAGAGAGACACGTACGTTGAAGAAGATTATACTACGGGTATTCGAGCTATAAATATTGTCTGAAGAATTAAGATCAGAACTAGAAATACTTATCCGCCGTTGATCTTTCATGCTTTTCAGAAGCTTTAATGCTCCAGTACCACTAATGTGTACAAAAACCTTCTCTTCCCGGGATATCTTTACACAAATTTCTCGTACCATATCATGAAGGATGCAAGATTTGATTTTCCCATTAGGCCTTCTTTTGATAACCACAACGAGACTTCTGTCAACATGATCCTCCAAATACTCTTGTGCAGTATCTTCAAACCTTTTCGATAAAGCCGGTTTAACAAAGCTTTCAGCTATCCATAACCTGATAAGATGTGTGGCTTTGACCTCGTGATCTTCTGGAAATCCTGCCATATATAAGAAACACGGCCTTAAATGGTGAGGCAAATGATTGTAACTTAAAGATAGAATCTTCTCTATCTGCCCATCTGTTATGGCTAGAGATGATCTTATATTTCTAGAAACTTCCTTCCATGAATTTAGAGTCCTAGTCGCAGTGGATAGGAGTCCTGTGATAACTACTATGGCGAGGGGCAATCCGCCACAACTCCTTGCAATCTCCCTACCTGTGCTCTCTAGCTCACGAGGAAAACTATCTTGGTGTACGAGAAGCTTCTGTCGGAGTAGATGCCAGCTTTGATCTTCGTCCATCAAACGCATCTCGTGGGAAAGGGTAGAGGAGTTTGCATAAGTAGCAACTTCTTTCAGCCTTGTGGTTGACATGATTCGGCTTCCATTATTGTCATTAGGACACAAATTCATTACATCGTCCACTACCTTCGTGCTCCAAACATCATCAATCACAATGAGAAACCTCCGGCCTTTTAGGATTTTGTGCACTTTTACTGCCATATCAATATTGCTTTCAATATTGCTCTGCTGACGGATTTTTGCCAGAGTTTCATTCCTAGATCTTCCTGGCATTTTGCTAATACTCTGCTGAGAAATTTCCTCCAGAGGTTTATAGTCCTGTTCAAAGCTCTCTACCAATTTACTGTTTAACTGTTCAAAGTTTCCGGCCATGGATGCCTTCACCCAATTTGGGTCTAATTCTTTAATGGAGTTTAGGAGGTCCATAAGAATTTTCCGTTGGCTGTAGTTTTGTGTTACATTTACCCAACCACGTATCTGAAAATGCTCTACGATTAATTGATCATTAAATGCATTTTTAGCAAGAGTAGTCTTACCAATACCTCCCATACCGAATATTGGGAGCACTTGGAGTTGCGGGGCCCGTCCGCAGAGCTTCTCTTTAACTTCTATCAAATCTTCATTGAAGTCGACCATGTGGGTTTCTCCGGCATCTGCAACTTGTGATGATGAACCAGCCTCGACAGAATCACCAAGTTGTTTGTCTTCGATTTTGATATTATTTTGCATTTCCACCACCTTTGCAGCGATTGAATCCATTTCCTCTCTTACTTTCTGTAGCTTGTGCATGAATTTCATTCTTCGTACTACCAGGATACGCTTGATATATCTATCGCTTTTATGGATTTGTTTCCACGAAAACCGTTCAATAATATCTTCAGCCTCAATAGCTACATCCCTTATTCCTGATTCCAAGTTCTTGGCTTTCTCGGGAAAATCCTCAAGAAATGCTTGGAAAGAAGTTACGCATTTGTGTACAGACATAATCTGGTTTTTTTCACTACGGAAAATATAACTCGATCATCATCTAGGATTTCGTTTATGGCTTTTTCAAGTGAAAGAAGAGTAGAATAAGCCATTCTCACACACCCAGAGTTTGCTAATATAAGGAATAAAGAGAAAAATAGACAAAAAGAAGCAAATAATCTAAGCTCTTACAACAAGATTTTGCAGATATGAAGAAGAAACAAGAACAAGGTAGAGGGAGAAGGAGAAGAATTAAGAGACACTTGGATTTTGCAGATAAGGGGAAATAACAACCACTCATACATGACCCTATTACTATTGAATGCGTAGGATAAGACAAAATGCAGACAGCTACATTATTTAAATCAAGAAATTTAATGGACAAAAATAATGAATTTCTCAGTCCAACTGTCTAATAAATTACTGTTCAATTCAAAACTACGTATTTTTATATTAAGAAGCTGCAGATTAAAAGGAGATGATAAAAAAATGATTAGTTGTTATTCGTTTGATTTGCTAATTATCAAGCAATAAAAAGAAAGGATAAAATAAATGATTAAAAGTATAATTTTTTAATTCAAACTATGTAATTTTGAATCGGACATTAATTTAATAGGAATTGATAATACATGTGATCTCATGATCTCATCCCCAGCATGAGTAAAATGGTCAGCCTTTTCTTTCAATGGAAATGGGGCTCTGTGGCTGGGTTTATACATTCAATATAAATATAAATTTTAAGTGAAATTAAAGTAGGATAAGCCATCGTCACACACACCTCTACCTTCTGGAGTTTCCTAATCGAAGTAAGAACAAGATAAATAGATTTTGCAGAGTTTGCCAAGAGAGAAACAAGAGAAAGAAAGGCTCTTGCCGAGAAATTTTGCATATGGAAACAGGGGCGGATCAAGGGGGCGCCCGGTGGCGGTTGCCCCCCGATTCATGTCGAAACTCAATTTTTTATGTGTGATTTTTCGAATTTTTTGTATTTCGTCCTTTTTTCAATCGAATTTTCAAATTTCACCCCTTCATTTTAATCCTAGATCCGCTCCATGGAAAGAAGGAACAATGTCAACTGTAGAGAGAGAGGCTTTGTTTGTTGATGTGTTTTTGTATTTCTCGGAATGTATGCAATGGCAGGTGTTACTAGACTGACGACTATCGTAACCTTTTAATAAAAAAAATTAATAGGTTGTCCCATTGAGATGGTATAGCGGTTAAGGTGGGTAGTCTGTGGCCAGAAGGTAATGGTTCAAAACCCACCAAGATCGCTATGTGTGAGTCTGTCACCTATATTAGCCAGAAAAATCGAAACAAGTAGATTAAAGAGATTGGAAAAATAAAAATACATTTTTTACCTTTAGTTACCGTTCTTCAGTCCACTTACAAAATAAATATAAAGATATAATTGTTTCAGAAAAAATTTGATTGATGTACATCCATAACCAAGAGTCACAAAATGCATAGGAAACGAAAATGACATTAAATTGTGCATTCTATTCTCTTTATTTATATCTTAATTATATTAATAATCAAAAATTTAAAATAAAAATTTAATAAGGGTAAATCTATCTTTATACATTTAGATTATTCATAACCGTGCATTTGATCTATATCAAATTAATCCAAATAGTACTACTCTATTTAATACTGCAATAAACTTATATTGTTGGGCCATAAATTATTTTAATGGGTAGTGTATTTATTGGGTACTTTAATTTATTTTTATTGGATATTTTATACTTGAAAATATCCAAAATAGGAGTAGTGGACCAAAATTTCTTAGTGAACTCATTATGAATTATGATGGATGTTTATTTATTTTTCTATTAATGGATATTTTATACTTAAGTCCCAAAAATTTGGAAAACGAAACTAATAACCAGACTTTTTAGCGGCAAGATTTTGGGGCCTGAGCCATCGCCCAAGTTGGCCCAGTTGTGGACAGATTCGGGTTGGACCCTTATTTCCTTCTCAACTCCTTTTTTCTTCGAACTTTGCCTCGCTATTTCACATCAATTGAGGGCCCAAAATTTAATATTTTGGTGGCACGGATACTTTATAAAAGCTCAATGTATCGTATCGCACATATGTCAGACATTCCGACATAATACGATGTTACAATTGACGTGTCTCATATATTTAAGTATGCATTCCACTTAATTTTAAAATACAAAATTAATCTATTTCACACTTCGAAAGCTGTGTCCAATCCCCGTGTCATGGCCTAAGCTTTTAGAAAAAACCGTGTCCCGTGCCTGTATCGTATCATATCCCATGACACTAGATCCGTGTCCATGCAATGGATCCAAAATTTAATATCTTGGCTATGAAACTAATTTTGGGTGAGTATAAAATTTTGAGGGCGACACCGCCGTGGCAAAAAACCTACACAATTAGAAAAGTACGGTAATTTTTTTTTTGTTTAGCAATCATTAACTGTAGTCAGTTACCTTTAATTAATATCTACAGTTAAACCTCGATAAAGTAATAATCTCGCTAAGATAATAATTTCTTCCGGTCCCGATATGGGTCAATACACTAAAATAATATTCGATAAAATAATAACCTCGTTAAATGAATATTTTTTCTCGATCCTAAAATTATTACTTTATCAAGGTTTAAGAGCATCTCCAAAGGATGCGGTGATGTGGCGTTAAACTGCTGATTGCCGTCCAATCCATCTCCAATCGTCAGCGGTAATTGACGCCATCCAACCGTATTGCCAATTCAACACGGTACTACTACCGTGTTACTGTTCACACGGTAGTAGTACCATTATATTAGTATTTTCTTAATTAATTAATTTAGATTATTTTAATAGATGATTATTATATTTATTTAATTAATGATATATTTAATGAAATGTAATTTATATTTTTAATTTATTTTAGATTTATTAATTATTGCTATATTGAAATAAAAATATAATATTGTAAAAATATAAAATTTAAAACAAGTTGTTACATAAATTAAACAATAATATTAAAATTATACTAGTATAAAAATACGATAACACTAAATTAAGGAGACAAAGCAATTTAGTAAGCTCTAAAACCGCTATCCGAGCCTCTAAAGTCGCTTCCGGATCCTCTGAAGTCACTTCCAAATCCTCCAAGATCTGAAAAATCACCTCCAAAGCTTGATTGTACTTGTCTTTTGATAATTATTTTTTCTTATTCATTCTTGAAGTAATTTTGCCGAATACGATCAGAAAGTAATTATTGTGGAAATAAATTAATTTTTTTACATTTATTTAAATATATTTTTAATAATTTAATTTTTATTTTAAAATATATTTTTAGTGATATTAAATACAAAAATAAATATATTTAAATATATATAATATTAGATAATTAATAAAATATTAATAAACATATTAGATTAATAGTAAAATATATCAAAATAGAATATTTCATTGTAGAATTAAATGTAAAATTGACGGTTGGAGATGAATTAAAAAAAACTCCACATTCAACTCTACAATAATGTGGAGGGAACTCTACAATAGAATTCCCTCTTTGGAGATGCTCTAACTTCGTAACGCTTCTTCAATAATACAGTTGTTATCTGCATTTTGTCTTATCACTAACATTAAATAATAAGAGGTTCAATGGGTCATATACGAATGGCTGTAATTGCTCCTTCATTTATCTGCAAAATCTAAGTGTCTCTAGCTTCTTCTCCAACCTGTTGCTCTTGTTCCTTCTTTAGATCTGCAAAATCGATCTTGTAGTTAGAGCTTAATTAGTTTGTTTTATTCTGTGCCTATTTTTGCTCTTTATTCCTTCCGTTAGAAAACTACTGTAGTTAGAGGGTGTGTGAGGATGGCTTATTCTACTCTTCTTTCACTTGAAACAGTCATAGAACGAATCTTGGATCATGATCGATTTTCCATTTCTCCTCGTGCGAAAAAACATATTATATCTATAGATAAATATGTTATTTTTCTCCAAGCATTTCTTGAAGATTTGCCAGAGAAACCCAGGAACTTGGAAGCAAGAATAAGGGGTGTATCTTCTCACGCTGAAGATATTATTGAAAGGTTTTTGTGGAAAAAAATCCGGAACAGTTATGGATATACAAAGCGTATTTCAATATTACGAGGTATCATGTTTACGTACCAGCTGCAGAAAGTAAGAGATGAAATGGATACAATCGCTGCAGAGGTGGTGGAGATAAAGAATAGCATCATAATCAAAGAAGAACATCTTGGTGATTCTGTCCGAGCTAGTTCATCATCACAAGCTGTAGATGCCGGAAAAATCAATGTGGTCGGCCTCAACGATGATTTGATAGAAATAAAGGACAAGCTCTGTGGAAGAGCACCACAACTCCAAATCCTCTCAATATCTGGTATGGGAGGTATTGGCAAGACGACTCTTGCTAGGAGTGCTTATGATGATCAGCTAATTGTGGAGCATTTTCAGATTCGTGTTTGGGTCACAATATCACAAGATTACAGCGAACGAAGAATTCTTTTAAATCTCCTAGTTTCCATCAAAAGGTTCAACCTAGAATCTATGGCGGAAAACTCTGAACGGCGCAACCAATATTCGTCACAAATCCCCGAGGTGAGCAATATTGAAATGGCAGTAAAAGTGCACCAAATTCTTACAGGCAGGAGGTTTCTCATTGTGATAGATGATATTTGGAATACAAAGGTATTGGATGATGTCAAGAAGTTACTCCCAAATGACAACAATGGAAGCCGAATCATGTTAACCACAAGGCTAATAGAAGTTGCTACTTATGCCAACTCCTCAGCCCATTCCATTGAGATGCGTTTGATGGACGAAGATCAAAGCTGGAATCTACTTCGGCAGAAGGTGTTCGCACCACAAGATCGTATTCCTTGTGAGTTGGATAGCATTGGAAGGGAGATTGCAAGAAGTTGCGGAGGGCTGCCCCTTGCAATAGTAGTGATAGGTGGGCTCCTATCTACTACGAGTAGGACTGTAACTTCATGGGAGGAAATTGCAAAAAATCTAAGAAAATATTTTGACACACAAGATGGGAAGATAGAAAAGATTTTATCTTTAAGTTACAGTCATTTGCCTCAACATTTGAGGCCATGTTTCTTATATATGGGAGGGTTTCCAGAAGATCACGAGATCAAAGTTACAAGCCTGATTAGGTTATGGATAGCTGAAAGATTTGTGAAACTAATTGTACCCAAGAGTTTTGAAGACATTGCAGAAGAGTATTTGGAGGATCTCGTCAACAGAAGTCTCATTATTGTCACACGAAGAAAACCTAATGGAAAAATCAAATTTTGTAGCCTTCATGATATGATTCGAGTAATGTGTATAAATCTATCCCATGACGAGAAGTTTCTTGTGCACGTTAGTGGTAGTGGAGCATCGAAGCTTCTGAAAAGCATGAAAGATCAACGGAGGATAAGTATTTCATATTCTGACATAAATTCTTCCTCCAATATTTATAGCTCAAGAATCCGTACTATAATGTACTTCCAGCAGACAGTCTATGATTTCGGGAGTTTTACATTGCTCAGGGTCCTGGATACGCTAACCCACTGATGGCAATTCTTCACTCTTTGATTATTGCGATCAACTCTTTCACTTGAGGTACCTTGCTATACGTTATCATTACGAAATTCCTAGAGAAATATCTAATCTTCAAAGTCTTCAAACTTTAATCGTTAAGGATGGAGATTCATGTTTGCCACATGAGATTTGGAACATGCCGGAACTTAGACATCTTATCCTTTCTGGTATTTGGTTACCTGATACAAATGCTATCACTTGCCCTCTAGAAAATCTGCAAACACTTGGGAAAGTAGAAAACCTCAAGTGTTCAGTAAGTACCCTCAACTTGATTCCAAACCTTATAAAATTGCCGCTCACTTACTCAAGGGGATCCGCAGATTCGCTCTTCCATAATCTTGTTCTTCTCAGCCGACTTGAAAAGTTGCATATGGAACTAAGACATGGTTGTGTTGATTTGGGAACTCACGGAAAAAGTTAACCTTGATAGGTTGGGGTTCTAGAGGGACTTACCTCGACATTGTTGGTCCATTTCCTAATCTTGAAGTGCTCAAACTGAAAAGATTCAATTTCATGCAACAAGAATGGAGAACTACTGATGAAGACTACTTCCCTCAGCTGAAATATCTACTCATTGGAAACTCAGATCTAAGGGAATGGGAGATTGAAAGCAGCCACTTCTCCAGACTCAAGTCCCTACATATTCATTCTTGTCCGAAACTGAGCAAGATTCCAGATTGTGTCGGAGAAATTCCAACACTTGAGTTAATTGGCCTCAAGTTTTGTAGGGACTCTCTCGTGGACTCTGCCATGCAGCTACAGGAGGAGGCTAAGAGTTACGGAGATGACGGCTTTCAACTTCGCTGCATTAACCGTGTGTCGTAATGAACACCTGATACCTGCCACAGTACCAGATCTGTTGCTATGTTGGGTGGATTAAAAGAACTTCCATTCTGAACTCCGCTATGTTCTTTAATTTCTAGCATTGGCCTTATCAATTGCCTAATTAGTATGAGATTTAATAGTGAACGGTCATGATATTTAGTTGGTTAGTACTCTGTTTTTCTTCTCTTTCATATAAGGAAGAAGGATTGTCATTTGTGTCATTCTAATGAACGATTCCAGAATATGAATGACGAATCCAAAAATTCTATTTAAGTGAAAGTAAACATAAGCAGTCAAAGCTCCAAATTTTTCTGGTTCGCCCCAATATTCCCCACTTGTCCGACTGTTGCTGAGCAGTTTTTGGATATCATTTTCATCGACAATTTCTCTCTGTAGTACTGTTATTTCGATCTACAAAATCTTTTAGCAAGAGCAAACTTTCTTTCCCTTGTTTCTTCTCTCGCTACAGTTTCATTCCAAGCATTTCTTCAAACAAAGGGAAACTGTATTTAGATTCCTTAGCTTTGAAATGCATTCATACACTTTCGTGAGTAAATATTTAATCCTAAAATATGACTTGTTAGCGAGACTGTCACTGTTTATGGTTCAATAGGAAAATTAGTTTTACTGATTAGTTGTACCCAACCTTACAAATCTTATCCATATACATTATAATATAGTTTGGGAAGCTTCTGTGTTGATCTCGAGAAGTCAATGGCGGCAGGAAGCTGATTTTATTGTATTTGTTATTCATTCACAGTATGAACATTGAACAACATATCAACCTAGTATTCAGATATATATTTTTTCTTGTATGGATTTTTGTAATTTGAGTTGCCAAATAATATTCAGTCACCAAGAAAAAAGTTGAGGCTGTAAAAGAACAATATAAATTAAATAATTCTAAGTCATTCATTAATTTGTGTAATACGTAGCTATCAGGAGTCATTGAATAGCACAATATTCTTAATCGTAGGCACGGTAATCATACAATAATATGGTAATTTCTTGAAGATTTTCCACATAAAGCTAAGAACTTGGAAGGAAGAATCAGGGATGTAGCTGCTAAAGCAGAAGATATTATCGAATGGTCTTTGAACGAACGAATTCGGTACGCCTATAGATATACCAAGTGGATCGTCATGCTAAGAGGAATCATTTTCCAGTACCAGCAAACAACTTGGTGATGTCGGGGCTACTTCATCATCATCACAAGTTGCAGATGTTGGAAAAATCAGTATGGTTGGTTTCAACGAAGATTCACTAAAAATAAAGGCCATGCTTTGCGGATGGGCTCCAGAACTCCAAGTCCTCCCAATATTTGGTATGGGAGGTATTGGCAAGACCACTCTTGCTAGAAATGCTTACGATGACCAATTAATCGTGGAGCATTTTCAGATTCGAGTTTGGGTCACTATAACACAAGATTATAGCGAACGAAGAATTCTTTTGGACCTCATAGATTCCATAAAAGAATTTGGCCCAAAATCAATGGCAAGCAATTCTAAAGAGGGAGATGTATATCCGGCAGTAATCTGTGAACAGAACAATAGTAAAATGGAAGAAAAATCTGAACCGGGCAATGAATCTCCGACAAAGTTCCATGACCTAAGCATTAGCGGAATGGGAAGAGAAGTGCGTTTCTGATTGTAATGGATGATATCTGGAGCACAAAGGTACTTGATGATGTAAAACATTTACTATTTCCTAATTACAACAATGGAAGCCGAATCATGTTAACAACGAGAGTTGCTATGTATGTTAAGTCCTCTATCTTTCCCCATGAGATGCGTTTGATGGAAGCGGATCAAAGCTGGAAACTACTGCGACAAAAGGTGTTCAAACACCAAGACGACGATGTTCCTCCTGAGCTAGAGAAAAAAGGAAGGGAGATTGCAAGTAGCTGTGGAGGACTGCCCCTTGCAATAGTGGTGATTGCTGGACTCCTAGCTACGGCGAGTAGGACTGTTACATCATGGGAGAAAATCGCAGTAAATCTAAGAGCGTCCTCTTTTTCCACAAAAGATGGACGAATAGAAAAGATTCTCTCTCTGAGCTACAGTCATTTGCCTCACAATTTGAGGTCCTGTATCTTATACATTGGTGGGTTTCCAGAAAATTACAGTATCAAAGCCACTAACCTGTTCAAGTTATGGATAGCTGAAAGCTTTGTGGAACCTGTTGCGTACAAAGAGTTCGAAGATAATGCAGAAGAGTATTTGCAGGATCTTGTCGATAGAAGTCTCATTGTTGTAACCAAAAGGAAGTCTAATGGCAAAATCAAATATTGCAGCGTTCATGATATGGTAAGAGAAATGTGTATGAAGAGAATTTTCTTGTGCACGTTAAGGGTCAGGGAGCTTTGAAGCTTCTGAAAAGGATGAAGAACCAGCAGAGGGTAAGCATTTATCGTTCTGATATAGATTCTTTCTCCAACATTTATAGCTCAACTATCCGTACTATAATCTACTTCCAAGATAAACTCCGCTCTTTTGCTAGTTTTAGATTGCTCAGGGTACTGGATGTGATCAGAGTTCAATTTGACTACCATGATCAGTTTTTCGAGCTATTTCATTTGAGGTACCTTGCTTTCTGCTATTATAACCCAATTCCTAGAGGGATATCTAACCTTCAAAGTCTTCAACTTTAATTATAATGGGTTATAATTCTCAGTTTTTGCCACGTGAAATTTGGAATATGCCGCAACTTAGGCACCTAATCCTTCCTTGCTCTAAACTACCTTATACCCCTCTTGACTCTTTCTCTTATACCCTTGGTGACACTTCTGCCCTGAGAAATCTCCAAACACTTGGAAAAATACAAAATCTCATTTTTTCAATTAGTATGCTCAGCTTGATTCCAAACCTTAAAAAACTGTGGCTCATTTATTGTTGGGGATCTGGAGCCTTAAACTTCCATAATCTTGTACATCTCCGCCGCCTTGAAAAGCTGCATTTGGAACTAGGATATGGTTGGAGTAGTTCTAGTAAATCTAATCTTGTTGTTCCAAGCTCACTGAAAAAGTTAAAGTTGGAAGGTTGGGGTAAGGAAGGGAATTACCTCAACATTGCTGGTCCATTTCCTAATCTTGAAGTTCTCAAACTGAAAAACTTCGATTTCATGCTACAAGTATGGATAACTACTGACCTCCCTCAGCTGAAATTTCTACTCATTGAAAATTCAAATCTAGGGCATTGGTTCACCGAGAGCAGCCACTTCCTGAGACTCAAGTCCCTATTGATTCGTTCTTGCCCGAATTTGAGTAAGATTCCACATTGTATCGGAGAAATACCAACACTTGAGTTAGTTGAGGTTAAGCTTTGTTCTGTATCCCTGGCCAAATCTGCCAAACTGATACAAGAGGAGGCTCAAAATTGCGGAGATGATACCTTTCAAGTTCGATGTATTGACTGTGAGCCGCCCCCGCCGCCGGCCCAGCCTATTGTCAGGTTAGTGATCTGTTGAATGAAAATGTAGTAGAAAAAGCATGTCTTATATACATTTTGAGAATGAGATCCCGTTTGGAAGAACTTAAAAACAACTTATATCGACACATTCTAAAAAAATATATCTTTATATATGCCCTAAGTTACTTTTAACTTCTTTCTATAAAACTTCAAATCCTAACTTCTACAATTTTCACACTATATTTTTACACAGATTTCTATGTCACACTTTGACTCATTTGCATGTCACACTCCATAAATATGTTGACATGTGTCACGTATGGCCTTTCATAATTTATTTTAGTATTGTTATTTAATTAGAGTATATGACATAAAAGGGAGTATGATTGTGGGAAACAAAAGTTCATCCACTTTATATTGTAAAGATTATTAACAATGTGTGACAAATAAATTATTAAATTCAATCACTTCATAGAATACTTATTTAAGTTGTTTTCTCAAACGTGGCTTAAGTATTCCGAGTGTATTAGCTGCCTTATTTTTTTGTACAGTTCATCGGCGGCCAAAGAACCACAACGGCGTCGGGGGCATCCATGGGTTTGGAGACTGGGAATGCATCCGTTGTCTTATAAGGTTAGATATGGTCTATGATTTCACCAACTATAATTTGAGTTTCCATATTCAAATTGTACTCTCACACAAGGCCGAAACTGACATGGTTGTACAAGAATGATAATTATATGGAAATTCCAACCAATGACACGAGGTTAAATTAGAAGGATAGTTTAATAGTGTTAGGATTTTCGGACCCTCAAAATGTGACGAACGAATTATTAGAACCCAACCGAGACAATAACAAAGAATAATACAAAGAAGTCCCCTTGGGATGACGTAGTGGTGAAGGTGGGTGGCCCGGAACCGATAGGTCCTGAGTTCAAATCCCACTGGAACCACTGTGTGTTGTCTGTCACCTATGGTTAGCCAAGGGTGGTTGAACTCTTCTGTGTGGTTTGTAGGCTACTGCACAAGGATCGGGGTTTACTCAATGCGCACCGAAAGTAGCGGTTGCGGGTTCCACGAATAAAAAAAAAAATATAACATAAAGAAAAAAAAAATAGGCACAAAGAATTTAACGTGGTTCGGTCAATCGACCTACATCCACGATCAGCACACTAATGAAATACTGCAAAATGGGGCTTAAATCAATAAGGCTATCCAGAAGCATTTTATTAGTACGAAGCAACTATTGGTTCCATGAATTGGAGCAATTTAAATTCCCTTAAATAAATATAAATAAAAGAAAAGGAAAGTGGTTCTTCCTTTCACTACCTTTGCCTCTGTTGCTGTTGCATTTGATACAATCTTCGATTCAGAAGATAACAGCTTTGTCATTCCAAATAGAGCCGAGTTATCAAATCCATCACCCACAAAATTGTTTCTTTGATAAACCTGATACCTTGAACAAAAGAAGCTATCATATTAAAATCTGATGTTAAGCTTCAAGTGAGAGGAAATGGAAGTTGCAAGAGAGATATGTTAATGGAAATGGAACTAAGAACAAGAATTGGAATAGTACCTATTACAGTAGATATGATTCAACCACAGTTCGCCCGAACTTTTCTTGAAC